>JAMWFC010000092.1:715901-1086765 GCA_027475525.1 Macrolepiota albuminosa
TCCACTATTACTACCAACAGTTGTATGGTAGGAAGTGGGATGGCAGGACCCCGATGACAGATCATATCGGATTCTACCTCAATATTCGACGACGTATAATTGATGCGGGCCACAAAGTCGACGACAATACGATCATTAATGCCATACTACTATCTTTGCCTCAATCTACCGCCTGGGAGGTCATGAAGCAGAACTTACTTTACCGAGGAAGTTCTCTTACTATCGAAAGCGTATCTGCAGAATTAATATCCGTATACGATCGCTTGATACAAGAAGAGAGCTCCGCGAGCAAACAGTTGGCCTTCGCCTCAAAGTCGGGCACGCAATCGAGTGGGAGTAAAGAAATGAAGAAAAAGAAGCCCAAGCAGAAGCGTGAACCGAAACCGGAAGACACTTGTCATAACTGCGGTGAAAAGGGGCATTGGAGCCCGAAATGCCCGAAGCCTAAAAAGACAAAGAACGTCGGTAATGCCAACGTAGCCGTCAAGGAACCGGATAGCGAAGCTCGAGAAGTGGGTAAACTTCTCATGGCTACGGGTAACGGAATGCCTTCAGGGTTACTGCTTGATAGCGCCGCTTCTTGTCATATGCTGGCCGACAAAGACTGGTTCTTCAAACTGAAGGACGTGCAAAACCAATACATATCTGTCGGAGGCCACAATCAGCTCACTGTCGCCGGTGTTGGCTCTATTACAATACGCACTAATGTTCCTGATGGGATCAATGACGTACGTTTCGATGACGTATTATATGTGCCTAAATTAGGCGCAAACCTCATCAGTTTAGGCTTGTTACAACGAAACGGAGCCGTCCTACAGGGACTTCGCTATGGTATTAGTCTCTCCTGGGAAGGCAAAGAATTCCTCCGAGCTAAACTGATTGGGGACCGGGGGACCATGTATCGAGTCGAATGCATGAATATGGGAACCATGGACGGACAAGTTGCCTACATTGCAAGCGAGTCCACCATGCGTTTGTGGCACCGTCGACTGGGACACATCAATCCCCGAGTCATCAAAACAATGTACGATCAAAACTTGGTAACTGGTCTACAAATTAGACTTCCCCGAGAATTCGATCGCCTTTGCAGCGGATGCGTACAAGGGAAATCTACAAGACCACCATTGCCGGAAGCGAGCACCAAACAATACGAAAAGAACGAGCTTCTCGTCATGGATCTTGTCGGACCAATGAATGTGCCAACCTGGGACGGAAATCGTTACGCCCTTGTCATCGTGGAAGTAAGTCGACGCTTACCTTGCGGCAGCTTACTTCAGAAAAAGGAACAAGCTGCCGACGAGATAAAGGTAACAGTCGCACGACTTGAAAGACAATCAGGACGTCTTGTCAAAATTATTCGAACCGACAACGGCACCGAATTCGTGAACTCCACTGTTGAGAAGTTCTGTCATGCAAACGGAATCACACACGAGACAACCAATCCTTATCGTCCCCAACAAAACGGTATTGCGGAACGTACAATAGCGATCTTGATGGAGATGACCCAAAGTATGCTTCATGCCGCTAACATGGACTTGCGATACTGGGGCGAGGCGTTTATGTACGCCGTTTACATCTGCACAATCACTCCGAATACAGCTCTGCATGGGAAGATCCCCTATACCGAATGGAGTAACTCTGGAGAGAAACCCGACGTGTCCC
Source organism: Macrolepiota albuminosa (assembly GCA_027475525.1). Taxonomy (NCBI): domain Eukaryota; kingdom Fungi; phylum Basidiomycota; class Agaricomycetes; order Agaricales; family Agaricaceae; genus Macrolepiota; species Macrolepiota albuminosa. Next base: position 717,564 of record JAMWFC010000092.1, read on the forward strand.
ATCTCAGAGTTTTCGGATCGTTGGGATGGGCACATGTTCCCAAAGAAGTTAGGCATGGCAAACTCGAGTCACGAGCGGTACGAGTAAGGATGTTGGGATGGTGGGCCGGTGAAACGAAGGGATACAGACTGGAGGATCTTGAAAATGGTAAGCTCATTACTTCACGCGACGTTCAATTCCACGAGGACGACGTACCAAGTGAGCTTGCGCGAATCAAGCCAGAATTTATTCAAACCTCCGACGAAAACGTGAACGACCTCGTAGATTCAGCTGTATATCCGAATGACGATGCACCCCGCAATATACGGGTCCCTAGTCTCACAGCTGACGTCAGTCAGTTCATGGAGGACGACGACGCTTACGCTAGTGCCTCTGAAGGAAGATCGATTAGCGAAGAACTCCAGTATCCAGAATTCTCAAGGCCGAGTACTCCAGAATACCATCCTGCCGGTGTCGAAACTCCACCTGCACCTCAAAAGCGTGTCAAGTGGCTGGATCTTCCAAAAAGGGACCCCTCCGCACGTACCAAGAGGCTTCCTCTACGATATCGACAGAGTGAGGACGAGGACCAGCCCACAACTCATGTCGCACACATAACTGTAGCCGGACCATTAGTAAGTGATGCCTTGAAAACTCGCGACGCTGATGCATGGAAGAAAGCAATCGAAGCGGAGTACAGGCAACTTGTTAGCAAAAACGTATTCGATGAGGTGGACACTTTACCTCCTGGTAAAAAGGCTGTCGGAAGCAAAGTCGTATTAAAGTTAGCAAAAACGTATTCGATGAGGTGGACACTTTACCTCCTGGTAAAAAGGCTGTCGGAAGCAAAGTCGTATTAAAGGAAAAAATGGACGAGCACGGAAACCGGCTGAAATACAAGGCGAGGATCGTGGCACAAGGATTTTCGCAAGTGCCAGGCATCGACTACAGAGACACCTTCTCATTCGTCGCCAAGTTCGTCACGTTACGAGTTTTCCTGACCCTGGCGGCAATGCTCGACTTCGAGGTACATCAAATTGATGTGATCGGAGCTTATTTGGAAGCAAACCTCGAAGAGGAAATCTACATGCGAGCTCCACCTTGCCTTGAAGGGAGTAAGTATTGGAAACTCAACAAAGCTATCTACGGTCTTAAACAAGCTGGACGGAAATGGAAAGAACGATTACATGATGTCCTCATGACTCTCGGCTTCAAGCAATCCAGCGCTGACGATTGTCTATACATTCTTCGCTCAGACGGACAAATCACGTTGATCGTCCTAGTTTACGTTGACGATATGGCCGTGGCAGGCAACGACTTACGCAAAATTGCATCATTTAAACAAGACATGGCGAATAACTTCGACATTACAGATCTCGGCGAAATACATTACATGTTGGGACTTCAAATTGATCGAGACCGCAAAAATCGCCTTATCTACCTAAGTCAATCTGCATACATCGACTCCTTACTCGACCGTTTCGGCATGGTATCCTATCACGAGGTCGCGACTCCCTTGGCGACCAATCACAACTTAACCTTTTGGCAGTCCCCTCGAACAGACGAAGAGAAGGCTGCATATGCAGGATACTCCAACGGTATGAACTACTTGTCACTGGTCGGATCGCTACTTTACGCTACGCAAACTCGACCCGATATACAGTTCGCGGTTAGTTTGGTAGCACAGTTCTCCAACAATCCGGGAATACCACACCTTACGGCCTGCAAGCGCATTCTTCGCTACTTAAAAGGTACTAAGACATTGGCGCTCAAGTTAGGAGGATTGGATTATGATGAGATAAAACTGGTGGGTTGGACCGATGCTAATTGGGCGCAGGACAACTACGACCGGCGTTCCATCAGTGGATGGTGCTTCGGACTGAACGGAAGTACAATATCATGGTCTTCCAGGAAGCAGTCAGGAGTGGCGACCTCCACGGTCGAAGCCAAATACATTGCCTCTGCAAACGCCACAAGGGAAGCCATCTGGCTCCGAACCTTGCTGAATGATCTCGATTTCAAACAACTCGGAGCAACCACAGTATATACGGACAGTACTGGCAGTATAGCCTTATCTAGGAATCCGGTCGCCCACTCCCATGCTAAGCATATCGACATCCGCTATCATTACATTCGTGAACAAATCTCTCGCGGACGAATTAAACTCGAACACGTTTCAACCCACGATATGATTGCCGATGCTCTGACCAAGGCATTACCTCGTGAAGTATTCATCAAATATCGTACCAAACTTGGAGTTCTGTCTCCTGCGTCACCGTCTAGTGGGAGTGTCGAGGGAAGTGACGTATGACTTCGGAGAGCTACCTCACATACGCGTCACCTATGTCTTCATGCCCGTGTCATTATGACGACCGTCGTTCCGTATGTTTAACTTCAATTTATTTATCTTGTATCTTACATTACAAACCTCACACATGTTTTACTGTTCTAAAGCTACTTATACTGTGCGCAGCCTGAAGTTCGAATCATCTCTTGATCTCGAACTTCAGGTGCGTCAATTACTTATTTACTTACTGAATTATCTCTTGATCTCGAACTTCAGAATAAACCGTTGTATCATCAATATATTATTTCTGCAATATGTTGCGTCAGATTGCCCTAGTCTTGTCGCACTCTGCAGACAAGGGATCAGGGAGAACGAGAACGTTAAGTAAATTTGAGACAAAATATCCAACAGGTAGTATGGGCCAAAGGGCAAATAGCCATATTGATACGTCTGCCTCTAACACGAGGCAGACAGTAGTAAAGAAGGCTCCCAGAAACTATAAAAACCCTATAAATAGCTGCTGAAAACTGTAAGCAGGCGTCGAAACCTGTAGACGCGGGAGCCTGACCTCAAAAAGAATCCACAACGTGTGACAACAATGAGCAGCGCGTAGCAGTGAGGTAGCGGCAGCCGAAAGGTAGCGATGCTTGGCTGGGACAAGATCTCGGGGGCACATCCCGAGATCAAGTCCCATCAGATCCGACATCACCTATCAATAGCTATCTCCGAGTATTCATCACCGCCAAAATCACACCCAACCCCCAAGCCCTGCTCCTCAATACGACCCGCCACGACCACACAGCCACAGAGTAGACCCCGGGAAGGCATAAGACAGAAGGGGAAGAACAGAGAAGTGAGGGAAAGAGAACGAAACAGAGTTTAGCCGAGGGAATCCGTGGAACAACGTTTAGCCTCACCAAGTGACGGCAAACGCAGCTGCCGGTGCCCAGCCCCGGGAAACTCGACAGCCGGGCGCCTAGACCCGTTGAGACATGATGACACACCGTTACCACGCGAATACGCGCTGGTTCATGCGTAGAAGGAAGGAATATAAAAGAGAGGGGAATTCGGGGGAGTCGGGCAAGCAATCACCTTGCCACGGCTCGGAGTCCCCAGGGAGTGGACGTCTTAGGCCTTACGCATACAGATTGACTTCGGGATTCAGTAGTAATACTATTTGCTCCCAATTTCGAGTGTGACTATTAAGTTCATTCAAATTACAACAATAAAAATTATACTATTATTACAACGTGCGCGCGCGTGTAACTTAAACCCCCAGAACTTCGTGAACTGAGGTTTTATATTTTAAATCTAAGTCTTGTTCAATTCCACTTGGACAACTTAAAATAAAAATAAAAACTTACATTTCGCATCAATATTATGTGGAATTGCCTAGAACACACCAGCTTGTTTGGAAGGCTATGAAGTTGGATCGGCAAATACCATTGTCAGGTAAGGAGAAAATATACAAGGAAAGGAGTGAATTTTACGCGTTAACTTTCCAGATCTTCCACCAGAAGAAATTTCATCGGACTCCTCGGTGGTTGTCATTGAGGGCCAACTTGAAGGGTCATTGTCATCTGACCTATTGACCAGCGTTTCTGTTCTGTTTCTGCCTTTGAAATCTGTGAATCTCCATGAAATCACTATAAGGTAAAGCATCTTGGGGACAACTTTCAGAAAGTTCTAGAGATAAGTTGGAAGACATGGGCACTCAGCCCTCACAACCTGTTTTCCCTGGCATACCTGGCACTCTGCCCTCATCGTTCAACTGAGTAGCTGGCACTGGTGCCTACTTACAAGCTCCAGGCCCTGCTGATCAACTCTGGTACTCAGTTCTACATAAACCAACAGGCTCTGACTGATCCTTCTGGTGCCACATCCATATCTGGACAATACACTGCACAGAATTTGCACCCAGACAATACACCACTTGCTTGTATGGGCCATTGCTAGCACGGCGTGACCAAGATCTACACTTGATCAAAAGGTATGGGCCTGTGGCAGACCGAGGTCTACAGCATAGGGTGTTGAATACATGATGTGGCAGTGTCAATGTAACCACATTAGCATGATGTGCCAACACAGCACAACACAGTACATTAACTTAGTGCAGACAGGAGAACTACTGGCAACATTTGTATAATATTCAATGTCCAATTCGTATATATCAGTATCTGTAAATATAACACATATAAAAAAAAAAGAAAAAAAGAAAAAAATAGGTAGAAAACTGAAAATCAAAGCCTTTATTTGTCAATGTTGTCTCTGTATGTGTAGAACATGTTGCCATTGACATGACTGCCGTACAAGAATAAGTACATCCCTGTACAACAAGGCTTTGTATTCATAGTCTGTAAAGGGGTGTTATTCAACAAATTATGTCAAAAACTGGCAACAAACCTGTTTCTTGTTACAATTCAGATCCTTGACCCTCCCTATAACCCCCTTGATGTGCCCGAATGCTCGAATAACATACATGTGCACAGATCTGGGCATCTGTGAGTCTAACAGAGCCAAAGAAAGGTGCAAATATATGTACTTGATGCTCTGAACTACACTAGTCCTTCTGCTTTCGTATTTTCCAATTTTATATAATGAATCACCATCAATAGTTTGGGAAACCACGTGGAATGATTGTTCAGAAGTCGATAAGCAAATCATGGACATTATAGGGTGGGAATGAACGTTTGAAGTAGTGTTGATGCTAAGCAATGTCCAGGATGCTGTGACACATTGAATACACATGTGACAGTCACATATACACATTAATGTTGCTCCTGTTGGCTTTAAACAGCCAACGTTACCTCCCACGTTGTCCTTGGAGTGTCTGCATGCAGCTAAAGGCTTTGCTGCATGATCTAAAGTCAAAAAAAGAATAGTTTGAAGTATAATCGATAAGACCAACATACCAATTTAGTACAAATATCTGCCTATGACACTCTTGTTGGCTTTAAATGGCCAATGCTGGCCTCCTCATTGTCCAGATGTGGCTAGAGGCTTTGCTGTACATCCTAAATAATAATAATAATATTAATATTAATAAAATTGTTTGATTCACTACTGACCAACCATTATAACACGTATTTGGCTGCTGCCTGGAGCTAATCTAATGCAATGTTGTAAGATGAATCTTCATCAGTGTGAGTATGAACACTGACAGTATAGTTGGGATAATGCAAAGCAACAAACTCTACAAGCTCTGGCATAGAGTCAGCATCAAAATAATAGTCCTGGCTATACTCAAGACTTATGCGTGGACAAACAAAGGTACTGTCTAAGTCATGTAGAGTATTTGGTGAGGGACTATCTGTTGGTAAAGGAAGGCAGACAGTCTTTTGCATGCTTGGCTGTGTTTAAATTATTTTATTGTCATATGTTGCCAATACCGAGTAGAAACCAACTTGTGGAATGATGTTGGAGGGGCAACAAATAGAAGCAGTGAATTTGATGTCTTGATATATAGCAGAATAATAAAACAGAGCTTTCCGGTTTTGCCTGAATCAGGTTTGATGGCACTTTGTTAATTTGCATCATAGTCCTAGAGACACGTATAGCTCTTCAACTATCTGCCAACTTTACCCATATTTGTTTTTGGCTGTATATGATCCATTAGTGAGGCTATATAAATTTTTTAGAACATATGGTCATGCAGTTGGGAGGAGACATACCTAGCACTTTGAATGCCAGCAGTGCATGCTTGAGTAACTCCATGAGAGCAGATGCTAACAACTAAACTGCTCATGAGTTGCATGGAGATTGCCGTATATCTGGCAGGTCACATTATATAAAATCTTTTACTTCATTCTAGAATAAACTGCTGGTTCCAGAAACATGTTCTATCAAAAAGTCTGCTTACTTATTTAAGGCACTTGCACATGTATTATCTATATATATATATATAAGTAAACAGGCCATCCAACCAAATGCTTACATAACATTTATTATTTATTTATATAATATTATTTTAAATATTCCTAATTTTAAATATGATGTATATACATGTACATCGATAGATGAATACAATGCATATTTACTAGAATAAAATGTTAAAATACAGTGCATTGATACCACAATAAAATATGTGAATTATCTGTGAAACTTATAAGGACCAGTAAGCGTTAAAATTAAACCGACTTACATAAAAAATACAGACAGAATTTATATGTTCTGCTCATGTGAGGTCTGTAATGTGCCTACACTAATAAAATTAGATGATGAAATACTAGATGACTGAATATTCACAATTTCTCTTGAAGAGGTGTTGAAAACATAATGATGAGTTATGCTAGTCAGAACAATGTGCATTACTGTTATGGCCTAAGCTGTCCAGCTGTATGATGCACCAGAATATGAATAAGTGTATGCTTCATCTAAGTGTTGCTCCTTGTTGCTTGGATATAAGTAAAAAGCCACAATGGGACAACTTTCTCAGTCAAATCTCTTTATTGTGAGATGTCACACATTACAGTTTCTATGAGCATAAGCACTGACAATAATATATAAATTTGACATCATAAAACTGCCTATAAATGCTAAAATATTTATAAAAACTCACCAGAACACTAGATTGGCAACATTTATCTGCGTCAATACATTGAAGTACTGACTGAATACTGTAGATAAGACAATATCTGCCATTTTCCTCATCTGGCTGCTATGCAATAATGTAGTGGAAGTGTGGGGGTGCCAACACTGAATGCTAGCAATGGGGAGCACGGACATGATGTTATGTGAGTAGAATAACAAGTGTAAATATATATGAAAATATATTGAGAGGACACATCAACATCATACATTTGTCATGTAAAGTAGTGAGTTCACACTAACTATATGTTTTAATAATAACTCAACATGTTGGCTGGTTTATCAAATTAGTGTATTGTAGTTCATCCCATTGGTGTATAAGTAACATGTCATATTTTCTGTAGAGGTTTGTGTAGAAATGTTTTGTTTTGACTTGTGGAAATCCATAGATTGAGCAGACTGACGTTCTTTCTGTACTGTATTACTTGATATAATTTTACCCATTGGAGTGTTCTAGCCTGGAGCAAGTAATAAGTACCAAGTTAATATATAGCAACGATATTTGCTTCCATCATATGTTTGTTGAGCAAGTACATAGCAACATAGAATGCTAGTACTAGTACAATCAAGTGGTGGTGGAAATGCATTTTTTAGAGCATACAATAGCATTTTGTAAGAGAGAGCCAGATGTAACATAGCCAGTATAAGAAACTACCAAAAAGAACCAACAGACTGAAAGGCATAGAAAGGTGGAGAGCACATCAGAGGAGAAGAGATAAAGGATTATGTATATACTTTAAGATATAAAAAACAAAATAGTAATACATATTATCAAATATACACATAGCATAAGTTGTTTCAACATACCATAAATTTGTATCTTTTGTTTTTAAATAAACAATTGTGTTTCTTACTTTTACAAGTAAAAACCAGTTTTGCTTATTGGCTAGCCTTGTACAAAGTGGCATGACAACGAGTAAATATATATATGTGTTTGCTATGTAATATTTGAACAGTCATTCAACCAAACTATTACATAATACAAAGTCACATTTATGAATTTATTATTTAATTTTACTAGTTATTCCTTTTATAATTTAATAATCATTTAAAATCATGACAAAATAAATAAACAAATATAATTAAACTAATTGTCCTAACAAATGCTTACATAATATATCATCACATTAAAAATTTCATGGTCATGAAATTGGTCAGGTGAATATATGGTAGATATAACGTGCCCAAACTCATAATTACTAACTAATAAACTAATTTTAATATACATGAATACATATTATATTAGCATTCAGATGTACAGCAGAAAAATAAATAAGTAATTAAATAAATAAAATATATAAGTAAACTGATCATCCACTAAATGCTTATATAACATGCACCTTTGTTCATTTAATAGGTATATCAAAAATCGTTTTTATAAACTACTTAGTCTTTAGTTAGCTGTTGTTGATGAAAATAAATTATATTTTGGTTTAGATCAGATTAAATTGTATTTTCTATGGGCACGTTTAATATATATTATATCAGCATTTGGATGTATGACTAGTTTGAAGATCATATAACCTCACATTGTCCAAATTCATATTAACTGTTCTGATTTTGCAAGGGGGTCGTTTAAACAATAGCACTTTTAGCATAGGTGAATGGCTTTCTAGTAATATAGTAATACAACCTATATCCTTAAATACACAGACTTGATTCAAACTAAACAACTCCCCATCAGTAATATACAATTATGCTACTCTGATGTATAATACTATTGTTGCTTTATTACCTCTGCAGACTCATATATCCAATGTATCCAGACTGCTTTATTCAACAATCAACCTTCTACCAGTAATTAAACCATCATGGAACCACACCCTCAAGGACAAATCCATGTATCAACAAGTAAAATGACTGTTTGTGAAATATATGATATCTTTTAGGATATATCATCTGTCTCCTGACTCATAAACTGGCACATCAATGTATCTATTAATCGCAATGTTGATTGATGCCACATTGAAAGACAGTATTGGTGCTGTGTATACTGTTCTCATTATTCTAATTAATTCAGATGTGCATGTTCTGCACTGAGATTTGGTAAGAAATTCCATGTTCTTTAGGAAATGTTGTATTGACAGTTGTGAATTATCTAGTATGGCAATCTGACATGAATTCAACATAACAGCTCTTCTGTTAACTGCATGACCACATGGACAGTGCATGTATAATGTGTATACATTTTGCTTGTATGTAAGCAATTTTTTGATCACAGCATGAATACTTGTTAGTTTACTATACAAAAAGTTTCTTGGATTGCAATTGTTCATACAATTTCTCAAATCCTCTCTTGTGTCCTCCAGCGTGATTTTACTTTCATGTGTTGATAAGAAGTTGCTTTCCATGCTTCACATAATTGATGTTCCAAATAATTGGAAAGTTGTTGACCATAGTGACATGTCATCTTGCCACATATTGTACAATATAGTTATTACTGCATTGTACATGCAACTGTTGGCATTCCACTTAGTTCCAATCAGTCCTCCACATCTGTCCAGATTTAATTTCTGTTCACTGCTTATAAGATTTTTTGAAAATTTCAAGTTGGGTGAACTATCATTGTGGTTCCAGTTTATTTTGCTGTGTATTGGTTGAGGATGCACTATGGGCTGAATGCCCTTAGCTGAGATAAATCTGCTTTTATAGGACTGTGGTAGCTTAATAGGTCTATCTTCACTAGCAATTTGCCATTTGATATCTGGGAATGATACATTATTATAAGGGTCCTTGTCACTCCAATGTAAGGCTGTATGAAGGTTAGAGGGCATGTAACCTTTTTATTTGCATTGTCTAAATGAATAAATTAGATCAGATCATCTAGGTAAATTGACAAAACTTTTAGGGAGCTGGTTCATATATCTGAGTTTGGTTATTTCATCAAGCAGTTCCAAGTTATGAAATTCTCTGCACAATGTGCCACTTATTTTGCCTTGTATTTTGTTAGCATCAAATCCTTGAATGATGAGCATTTCTGCAGCTGTAGCACTATGTAGTAGACTTGATGCAATTAACACTTGGTTAAGTCTACTGGATTGTAAGGTCTAGTTTTTCCTTGACTCGCATAATCCATCCATGGCATAGTTTACCAATACCTCTATTTGTGATCAAGACAAAGACATGCTATCATCGCTAAAGAGTCTACATTTAAGATGCACACTTGTATGTACAATTGGAACCACATTACCAGGAAGTCCATCAATTTTTACTTTTTGCAGAGGATTGTTGAGTAGTACAAATAACGTATCTAGCATAATTTGTCCGGCTGATCCAATGCAACTTTTTCAACCATATACAAAACCTTTCTGTCCATTGGTGATGCATAATTCTGTAGCTGCATTATTTTTGATTATAACAGGCAAGCCTATACACAACAACAGCTTTCCTGTGACTTGAACACTACAAGATAACAGAGGTTGGTCCTACAATGCATGCTGTATAGTTGGAGGAAATCTCATGGTTTCTTTAGAGCATGTGTAGTTAGATGAATGTTTTTTTGTTTTATTGCCATCTCTGGATGACGGACTATCTTCGCTGTAGAAATGCACTAGTTTCTGATAGCTCTTGCTTGCAAATTGAGTACTTCCTATAATATTAATAGTGTCTTTGTCTACATTTTGTGTGGTGATTATAGAAATATTTCTGAACTGTTTATTGGATATAGATGGGCAATTATTAGAGATAGCCAATGATCTGCTTCTAAGAAACTTCACATCTTCTTTGGTGCATGCTCTATACCTCATGTTTTTAAGCACAGTATGCAAAGCCACATCCTCTATAGACTGAGTTTTCTGCCTCATGTTTTTATGCAATATGATAACAGCCATTACCTGATGCCATACAGCCTTGCCTATGGCAGACTCCTGATCCTTCAACATTTTGGTATTTAAATCTACAGTTCTATTATATAATATCAATCCTTTTGTGCCCAGCAACAGGGGGCAACTAAGTGAAATCATCTGTAAATACCATGGTCATACCACCAAAAGAAATATCTAGTCTACCAGATAGCTGAGCCAGTCTTGTGGAAATCTTATACAAGTCATATTCAACACTTAGTAAACAAGTTTTAATTTGAGTGAGTTGTTTCTTTGATACATCAACCATGTTGTTAATGCCAAACATCAAATGATATATTGAGCCACCTATAAGCAATGCAGCAGTGCTGATAGGTGCAACCACAGCCAGACAATATGCCTCTCTTCTAGCTTCAAAATACTTGATAAGGACTCAGAGCACCTGGGTTTTTCTGGTGCCTCTCATTTCTCCCATATACAATTTAAGTTGCTCAGACATATACAACGTTGCATGATTAGTCACAATGCAGAACACTCTCAGCTGTTCTTTGTTCAGCCCATAGTCTGAAGATATATTAGTGATAGTAGGTTCCCATTTATCATATACATATATTTTCTGAAGATACTTCCAATCTACTATGTCAACATGTCCCAGTAGTTCTGGTATGCTGTCTGGTAACTTACCACTGCATGCAGGTATGCTGAAATTTTGGCTCTTCAGCACCTCATCCTACTTTGCTGTAACAACAGCTTTCTAGTAAGACAAGTTACATTCTTCATTCATAGGTTCAACAGCATTGATTTAAGGAAATACCTGGTCCATTATAGGATCTCTCCACTCCAGATCTGCCATAGTTGCTGACATTTGCAGCATATCAGATCTATATTTTAATTCTTTCTTGCCAAACATAGTGGATGCTTCTTCATCAACATCTGCAATTACATCATCCATGTCCTCAAAGTTTTCAGTTTTATCCCGCTATATCATGTCAGATAATTTGTCTCTGGTCAGCGTTGAATTAGTAAGACATACACCTCTCAGAGGCTCTTTAGCTGAGCATAAAAGTTGTTGGCCGCATCTAAGCATTTATATTATATATGTTCATGTTTTGAGCAATGTGAGTTGATGCTTATTGAAGGATGTATATTCAAAAGCTAAATCCCACATTTCTCCAGTATTTTTAAAGTCATGTCATGTTTTATATGCCAAGGTTTGAAAAGCATTAATATGGTTGCACAATAGTACTCTCTATCTCCTTGATTCTTCCTAGATAAATTTCTGCCTACTAAATTAGGGACACACCTACATAAAGGAGGATACACATAAGTACCATGAGTATTGGAAAGCAGATGATGAGTTGAGAATTTAATAACCACTGAATCCTGTATATTTTTCATTTCATCAAGAGATATGTTATTATCATCAACCAATATATTATGTGTTTTGTTGGTCAAGTTGACTCTCTTACATTTCAATGACTACTTGTACAAAGTCATTCGGTCCAACTCCAGTTCTATGAAAATATAATCAAATATAGGTGATAGCCCTATCACTCATCCTTGTTTTTTAATTATTGCCAACTTTATCACTCATCCCCGTTTCTTAATTATTGCCAACTTATCAGAAAACTTGTTATATAACTGGTCAGCAGCATCATCTGCCCAAAGATGTCTGGCCTCTCGAACAAAAGTAGGCCAATACAAATTTGAGAAATTATGGTTAGTATAATGATCAGGATTGCCTAATAGATACATGCAAATCATTGGTGATCCTATTTTTGTTTTAGCACTAAGAACATTAGCTATCTTGGTCATTAATGTGTGGGCTTTCTCTTGATGATTAAATGGACCGTTCAATATATCTGCATGTTTAGTGAATATTGAAGCAACCACCTCAAATGCAGTGCATGTTTTGAGGGTAGGCTTCATAACGTATTTAGTAATGTACAACAAAACAGTCTTGATTTCTGTCTCAGAGCAAAGGCTTGTTATGTCAGTATTGCATCAAAACAGGTAAGTAAGAGGACTTGTAAACATATTAAGCCAAGGTTCTATCTTCTGCATGTTCAAAGCACCAGTAGTTGGATCAACTTCTGTGTGCACATATAATAGATGAGGGAATCTTGCTCTATATTTACCCCATGGTTATTAAAATATCCTTTATGTTTCTTATTTTTTTTTCTATATGCCATGTTTGTCCTTAGTGGAAGTACATGTTTGATTGGTACAACAGATCATCCACCATATGACAAAAGCAATCCCACTATCCTGCTGCATTATCACACGCTGCGCACAATGAGCATTCTTCTTTGCAAGGAATGGACAGCTGTTCCAGAAGCAATCTAGTGGAATCCATATATCCCAATGTAGCTTTATTTAATGATATATGCTTTTTGACATCTTCCAGTGTTCCAGTCAAGAAATTGCCTCAATGTACTGATTCTGAATATTCTACAATAGCCTTTTGAAATCCTGATGACAGGTCCATGATTTTTTCCCTGACTTCATCCAGAGTTCACCCTCCTTGAATCCATAAAAGCATGTGTAAATAGAGAGTAAGCCTCTTTCCATTAGACATCAAATGTTGCATTGCAAGGCCTTTAAGTTCTTACATAGTCTTGGCTGATAAAGCATCACCAGTAAGGCCGTGAACAACAAAGAGGCAATCATCTGCATTGACATCAGAATTCTTATTATCTTCATGTATGGGTAGGTCTATTGTACCAGCCTTGTCAGCGCTTTGGCAATGAACAATGGACACAGGAGGAACATCTTCGGGATATCTCTTTAAGTTGCTGTACAATATTTCCAGATTGCTATATAAAGAATGGTTAAGTTTGAGCCATTTTAAGGCATGCTGAACATTTCTTCTGCTCACGAGCAGAAGTAGCTTCTATAACTCTTTAGTAGATGGCTTGCAAGGACCAGAAAATAATATGGTGATCACATCATTGAGGTCGGTTACAGGAGGTGGAAGTACTTGATATATTTTCTGAATAGGTGACTTGAAAGCAATAAGATGTGCCTTCATCTTGCTCAGACTGGAGGCTGAAACATGAGCATAACACAAGGACTTTCTTACCCTAGCAACTAATATCTGTTTGATCCAATTAAGGTGTTTTAACACATCAGGTATAGGGCCAATCTAAAAGCCATTAGCTAGCATGTTTTTTGGAATGAGCCTATTGAACAATTGCTGTCTGCACAATCAACAAACATGTCTACACAAGTGATCAATTACCAGTCCTTTCAGCTCCCTAACATGATCTATATCAGATTATTGTTCTATTTTGGTGACTCCTAGAATGCAGAGTATGTCTAGATAACCTTTTATATTCTTGAGAGTATTTATATTAGCTACAGGATGTAGGAGACCACACACTGCACAACCTGCTTCCTCCATGTATCTCTGTCCTGTGCCAGAACAAAAATTTCCTACAATATCCATAGTTCGCAACTTACTAAGCAGATGTGGTAGAAATACTTTACTTTCATCTGGATCCAGATATTCTTATTCAAGAGGTATGGCAATGCTTTGTTCAATGCATGTGGATTTATAGGTATGTCTATGAGTACCATAACAACAAGAATATGAGGATTGTCTTTATTTATATGTGTGATAAGCAATTGCCCACCATGCTGCATCTTTGGTTCATTTATCTGGTTCATGTAAGAGTGACCTCTAGAGGCTGTGGCTCAATCACATAGCTGGCAGAGAGAGATCCAAAGTATATTAGAATATATACTAACAATATCAAGGTAGCTACTTACCTGGCAGAGGGAGATCCAAAGAGAACAAGTCTAGGGATTCCCTATGCCAGGTTGGAAATATCAAGGTAGCTACTTACCTGGCAGAGGGAGATCCAAAGAGAACAAGTCTAGGGATTCCCTATGCCAGGTTGGACGCTTCTAGGGCCTCTGAAGCATGGGAAACAACTGTACAGTACAACAAAACCTTAAAAACTCGAAAATTGACTAACCAAACAAGTGTGCAAACAAGGGAGGAAAACTCCGGACTTTAGAAGTCAGAAAGGCAAACTCCGGCTTATCTAAGCAGCCTGGAGCGGTGCTGAAGGGCCCACACTTGTCTGAGTGATAGCTAAAGAACCAGAGCACCTCAAAGGTTGAGAATAGTACTAACAGATAGTGTTGAGAAAGTAGTAACAGCCAAATGAGAGAATGATAGAAGAAATAAGGAAGTGAATGAAAGGAGAGTGAAGGAATAAAGAGTGAAAGAAGAAAGGAATGAGAAGTCCCCTGACAGTTCAGACCATAACACTGTAGTGTTGATGATGCACAATGGGCAACTGTGACCATCAAACTTAAAGGGTAATTCTTTCTTCAGTATAGAACTACTCATCCTGATGCCATGCATGTGGGCAACCAGATGGATATTTTTTATAGACAAGTGGTTGATTAACTCTTATACAGGTATTTGCATGTGCACAAAGCCTTTTGTTATAGGATATAATGCAAGACTGCTGACATCTATGTGATTAACATATTTAAACACCCGACCTACCAGTACGTGATTGTGACTAGCAGACACATACAGACTAACTGCCTCTACAGAAAATGAATAGAACTTGCCACCACCAAAGTGAAGTACACAATATGATACATCTCTATTTAAGTAGTGGAGTGTACAAACATGGTTTTGAAAGACAAACAATAAACAGAGTACATTATATGCGTGCTCCATAGTAAGAATTATGTGCTTGAGTATGAGTACATAAATAAAGGATGGCCAGCCATCAGGAAGGTAAACACCATCTTCAATTAAATATACTATTACTGCAGCATTACATAGGTTGCATTTTACAGCAAGTCAAAATATACCAGTGCTGGACACACAGTCCCTTAAGGAAACTGCAAAATCATGCCATAAGATGTGTCCTCTAGTTGACAGAACTTGTAAAGCATGACACTTGTAAAGCACAACACATTCTTGCAATATGCATATCAGTCCAAAATTGGCAAATATATATCCAAGAGTATAGCAAATTGTATATGTCAATGTAACTATGAGAAGACCATTGATTATATATTTGTTCATTTAAATAAATAAACTGCTGTTTAATTGACACAATACACAGATTGATACACAAACACTGTAAAAGGTATCTGAATATGTATAGCTGCAAACACATGTAATATAAAAGGGCATCATAAGAGTGGTCCTGGTTTACTGCAGCATAATTACATCAAATGATATGGTGGGTGCATAAACCTACAAGAGGTGCAGAGCCATCATTAGTAAGTTGCATGCATGATACATCGTGTTTTGAATGCATGCAAGTTGCATTTGAAATGTTGTGTACCATGTAGAGTGGTTCAACAGTCTTTTCATTGATTAAAGAGTGTCTAATCGCATTCAGTTAAGTATGTATATAAAACATTGAATATAGGGTATAACTGATCCAATATTATATGCATTTGCAAACATAACAAGGATATATAAACTGCACATGAGAAGCAGATAGACTCTAGCCCATTGCTTGATAAAAAAGGTTGGATCATATACTAATAATCATTGAAGCATAGTAGGTTAGTAGTTGTTATATAAGTATTAGTATAGATAACTGGTAAGACCCATTATTAAGAGTTACATAAGCATATGGACAGACAACCGATAAATATTCAGTCCATATAGCATGTAAAGTTTACAATGTACCATAATATTATATACTTATATAAAAAGACTGAATATGGACATATCAACAAACATATGCTACTGTATACTATAAAACAATATTTAACACCTATATAATACAAATAATACAATAAATAAAGTTGGGTATATCAAATATACATAATACCAACACTGAGCAAACAATATAGCAATGAGGAGAGATAAGTCATCAGGAAATTTAAAGACACATGTATGCTATGTTTAAGCTAGGATATGTCCATGTTTCAGGATCTGGCATGCATTATTCAGATCAACAAAGGAATCATTTGTAGTTTGCTATGGCATTGTGTGGAAGATGCAACAAGAGTGACAAACCCTCAAATTGTCATTGAGAAGGGACTCGATAGTTTCTGTATATTTTTCTTCAGATAAACCTTGTATATCTCACACTACAGAATTAAGGAGGGACTGGCAAAAGTTTACATATGATAGAGCCATAGCAGTTGCTACATCAGAAAGTGCTGACTGAGAGGGCATGTTAAATGTGCAGTAGAGAATAGCACTGTATCTATGCATTGGTATATTTTTTTAATAAAAAATAACAAAAAAAAATACAATAAAAAAACAACATATACATATACACACACATGTAGCATAATAGTATGGTTTTAGGGGTCAGAAGATGCAATTCTAGGACAAACTACAATAGTTAAATGAGTAAGCACCTGCTAATACAGATGTGTTATGACAATAAATATGTACTTTAGTGACAAGTGTGTTCCGAAGCAGTCAAAGACAGACAATCCCATTTGCAGATATTTTGGGCAGATTCTGCATTTAAATGACAATAAATGGAGAAACAGTTTCCTCTGTTGAGGGTTTGTGGCCTGAAGACTGATGTGAATACAGTTCATTTATAGCATTATTAAGAGACTCAAAGTCATTGTCAAAATTGTTTTCATTGCTGTATGCAAGGGTTTTGTAAACATTATCATCCTTAGAATTGTTCTGATCTAGGTGAGGTGATATGTGCAATAGAAAGTACTCAAGTTCAGATGCCATTTCTTTATCACCGTAAACCAAACAATCAAGATAAGGACAATCTAATATATATAAATTGTAAGGGCGACCTCTAAAGGCTGTGGCTCAGTCACACAGCTGGCAGAGGGAGATCCAAAGTGTATTAGAATATATACTGACAATATCAAGGTAGCTACTCACCTGGCAGAGGAAGATCCAAAGAGAACAAGTCTAGGGATTCCCTATGCCAGGTTGGACATATCAAGGTAGCTACTCACCTGGCAGAGGAAGATCCAAAGAGAACAAGTCTAGGGATTCCCTATGCCAGGTTGGACGCTTCTAGGGCCTCTGAAGCATGGGAAACAACTGTACAGTACAACAAAACCTTAAAAACTCGAAAATTGCCTACACAAACACTTGTACAAATAAGGGGCAAACTCTGGCAAACTTTGGCTTATATAAGCAGTCTGGAAGCGGTGCTGAGTGGGCCCACACTTGTCTGAATGGTGGCTAAAGAACCAGAGCATCTCAAGGGCTGAGAATAGTAGAAGCGGTGCTGAGTGGGCCCACACTTGTCTGAATGGTGGCTAAAGAACCAGAGCATCTCAAGGGCTGAGAATAGTACTAACAGATAGTATTGAAAGAATAGAAACAGTGAAATGAAATAATGTCAGAAGAAATAAGAGAATGAATGGAAGGAGAGTGAAGAGATAAGGAGTGAGAAAAGGAAGAAATGAGGAGTCCTCTGACATAAATGAATAAACCAATAAGAAGATAATACTGATAACACTACAGCACACACACCATATGCATCACAAGTAGACTTCTCTACAGTGTATGATGGGCCGTTCCAATAAAACAATCGGTCAGAAGAACTAGCCATCATAGTTTTGAAATAATCCCATGCAGGCCCACCACATATATATTTGCACACTGCCATCCAAACTGAAGAGGTACCTAGCCCTTCAACCTCGCCTTGTATTCCTGACACATGAGCAGCTCTCTTAAGTAGAATAAGCATGTGAGCGTAATGAGCCAAAAACACAGAGTAAATGGTCTGGAATATATTGTAACCATTTAAAAAATCACCAGGCCTGCAAAAGGTATGATGGAGGATGTATCAGTACACAATTTTGCAGGCCCTTGAGAGGTTTTGATAGATAATTCAAACATGCAAACATCTGTATTAAATGGGTAGTTTCAATTTATAAGAGCACTATGCAATTCAAAATAATTGCACAGCAAGAAGATAGACAGTGCACCTTCCTAGGTATCTCAATCTGGCACATGTTGATATTTCCAGTTTATAAGAAATTAAATATTTTTTAAAAAATAAAATAAATAAACTAAAAATTAGAAGTCAACATCATATGCTTACCTAGGTTGCCCTTAAAAAGTTTCTTTGTATACTGGTAGTAATGCATGAGCATGCAAACTAGTATAGAATGAGAAGCCATTCTATGATTAGCATTTGCGAGTGTTTGACTATTCATAAAATGATAATATATCCCAATAACAGAATCAGCAAGAGTGATTGCTAGATAATAATAATCTCCAACACATATGGAAGGCACCGGTGTTACGACACAAAGTGGCATGTTAGGGCACATGATATTATAGGATCAGTTAAATATTCTATGCAGCAATATAAGAGCACTACTTACAAAACATCACCAGGTTCCAATACAACCACTTCAGTATCCCACAAGTCAGCATTTGCCTCATGCATTACATATTTATCTGTAAAAATAGATATGGTAGTGAAATCCTTGAAAGACCCAGACTTTGGTCACACAATGTACAGTAACTTGAAGCCTGTTTCTACCTGTAAGAAAGTACCATACCTGTTAGAACCAATGTGCCAGTAATGATTGGCAGATCTGGTCAATGCTATTGCCCACTGCATGTCAGATAATCAGATAATTGTTGAAGAAGTTGCAGTACAAGGATTGACCATTTACTTGCGACCACGTGAACCAATCATCAAACATGGATAAGATGGGAAATAGATCACATACTGCAGGCATATTGAGAGCGCTCAGAGCTCACAGTTCTGCAGACAAAACAGCAGCAAACACATTAATAGAGAAACCTCTATGTGTATATTGAGTATCTAGCAATGTGAAATCTATCATATGTAATGGAATACAAAAACATACAAATAGGCGTACTATGAATAGTGATAACACTGTATATGTTGCAGACAGAGGTCAGTATTGCACCAGTAAATCCATTGTCTACATGGTCAATGCCTTTGATCAATACGGCAGTGTGGTCAGTCAGATATTTAGAAATGCTGATATTAGTGGGGTCCATCAATTCATCTATAGAAGCAATCTTGATAAATGTTGGTCTAGTCAACGTCGTAACAACCAATTTGTGAAGTGAGTAAAACCATTGCAAATCCTCTTTTAACTGTAGAGTGTTCAGCAGCAGTTACGAATACAGATTACAGTACTTACATGGAATTTGGGAGTAAACTAATATGCGTTGTTTGTACTGTGAATTGCATACTCAACAGGACTTTCACCCATTATGAATACAATGTCATTTAATACATTGATATCAGAATTGTCAAACTCCAAGTCCTGATGCCATACGTCATACAGTAAAATAATATAGTAATCACATATAACAGGTTACATATAGTAACATCAAGAGTCAAATCAATGAGGCCATGAGAAATGCATTTGGTAGGCTGTGTTCTGTCGATACCATCACCATGCATACCTTCAACATTTTTAATGGTCTTGCATACTCGTCTTTTCCTTTTGGAAAAAGGAATAGATGGCCAATTACTTGGTTTATCAGATTTTCATGACTGCACCCTGATACATTACTTTTGGGAACCAAAACCGCAGGTTCTTCATCCAATGGAGTAATGAGGTTGTCAGAGGACAACAGATTGATGCTGGAGATATCAAGTACGTTTTGATCATCATTGCTGGCATCACCTCTACCAAGTGCATCTCTTCTATCAATATCGACATTGGTAGGCCCATCAGAAGGAGAATCATTCTGATCATTGAGAGAATATGGAGGAGAAGACACAAAAGATGGATGGCTGTCTGCCACATCATGCCTACCAAGTTGTCCAGTTTTGTTCGTCAACTTGCTCATATTGTTACTGCCAGCATTGACATTGTCATTAAATAGATTGCAAGAATTGTCATTATCAATAGGTGGATGATATGGATCGCTACCAGCAGATCAAAAAGGATATACATCTTCATTATGAAGCCCGTTATTATCAAACTCATTTCTGCAATGCCTGATCTGCTTCTACTACAGCAAGAGGTTGTTCTAGCCCTTCTATGCAATTCTATAACTACCACGTTAACAATATAATTAACTATTAATATGGCATGCAGGAGAACAATCACACCTTAAACACTGTTTCCTTTGTGCCCACTTCATTATACTCATGAGGATTCAGTAATATGAGAGGCAATATGGTCAATACGATATACAAAGAATTATGAAGAACAGTTGTGCAACTTTGAGGAGCTGAACCATGAACTTGGCAAATATGCACAAGCCCAGACTGGTTATTCTCTGACCTGCAGTATCAAAATCTAAAATGTAAATAACAATTAAACTGAAAAGTATTGTATCCAGAAACTATCATATTCTCAATGGACTCAATGTCTGTAGGCAGAAATAAATTTCCCTGATACAAGCACCAATATTTTCAGCATTAACAATACACATACAATATAGATATTAAGAAGACATCCCAAATGCAGGGCTGCAGAGATCAAGTTGATGAGTATAGTGACAACATTTTTTTTCCCAAAGTGCTGAGTGAGACTTGAGTACAAACAAATCAAGGGGCTGCCTTCTGATAAATAATACATGAAAGAGTCAAATTGTTTATCTCTACATGCCTTGGATCAAGAGAGTTTAGGGCATTCTGAGATCTCTCCAGTAGAGCAGGAATATTATTAAGACTTTCTATAGGCTAGATAATACATAAAATATTGTACTTGACCAATTGATAAAAGCCAATAGAAACAATAATATGTACTGCTTTGTAGTTGTCAACTATGGAACCAGATGAAGAGAGTCTCTGAATAGCCCCTCTATTCATTATTTCAAATACATCCACAACACAATAGGCTATGAGAATCCAAAATCGAGCATTCATCAGAATCTTTTCAGATATCATAGACACATCATCTCCCACCATAAGAGCACAAAACAGAGAATACTGATCATCCTTGCAGGCAGGAGAAACTGTAGCTTCCTCTGTAATTATCCGGCTAACAAGTTGCTACAAAATGACAACAACATGTACTTATGATATCATCAACAATAAATAAGTTGACAATGTTCACTCATGTAGATTGCTGTGTCTTGTCCATAGCAGGTAGCAAGATCTCTGTCTAATAGCAGCATATCAGTGAACCAGGAACAGGATATGAAAGCTTTGATTGATAAGCGAGGATACAGAGAAGTCACAGACATATAACAAAAATATCAGAAAGTATGTATATATGTGGAAAGAGCAGGAGGGAGGACAAGATGGAGGTTTGGGGGTATTAATGTGCCATATATATATATGTATAAAATAAAAAATCAACATTTTCAGTAAATAAAATTATATATGTAATAGCAGCCCATATTTAGATTGACATTAGATTAACTATGAATGAATTCAAATCATAAAGATTAGTCATACAAAACAGACAACACAACCTTCAGCAAGTAAAATAGTCAAATAGTAAATATGCACTATAATATCAATGAATATGAAAGTCATACCAAGTTAGTTTTATCTGTCCACGACACTCTTACATGAGACCACTAGCACATTGAAAATAATATCAATTTGTTACATCACACCATATTTTGTAGTCAAAAGTAGTGATATAAGCAGAAACAGTACAACATAGTTCAGCAAAGTGAAAAAAAATCAAGGTATCAGAACGTAGCAAACAACAATATCAAATTTATACCAACAGACATGGAAAATTGAAGAAATTATATGTGGTCCATATGCCAGCAATCAGATTGCTTCTTTATTTTTACCTTTCCCCTTGGATAGCCTGGCAGAACAAGCTAGCTTAGAGGTAGCACCCTGATTTATGGCTGATTTATCAATATCAGATTGGAGAGAAGCAATTGAACCAGCATTGCAAGATATTTTAGAGCTGACACTACAGTGTCTGGAGAGTATACTACTCATAGAACCAGAAGAAGAAATATCTTTTGACCCTCTCAGAGCACTATATTCAGACTCTTCAAGATCACTGGGTCTTATCAAGGATGCCATGCATCTGGTGCCTGCACCACCAACCACAACAAGATCAGGAGTGTGAAGAACTATGACAAACTTGATATTAGTTGAAAAGAAACTACAAATAAATAAATAAATAACCAATAAGAATATTATAATAAATGGTCAACATACACTAAAGAGGACCCTTCAAACTATCCAGCTATATAACCTATGGCAACAATAGACCCCTTGGGAACATCGGACATGTTACTATTGTATGAGCGCCAACTAGCAATAGCATTGAAGTCAGCAGCCAAAAATCAAAAGGTAGGTCTAGTTTTCGAATGACTGTCATATACAGGCACTGGAAATAAATAAATAAAGAAGTCGGTGAATAATGACATGGAAGATACATCTGTCAATTCATAATTTATTACTGCCTCCATAGAATTCTTGAACTTTGGAGTCAGTACAATAGGAGCAGATTTGACAGAAAATATCAAATTGTCTGTAAATACAGGAGGCTTTGAAAGAGCAGGCACTGAGTAGCCACCTGCTACAAAATGATGTCAACACAAAGGTATGCTACATGCAAGTTGAAAATTTACAGTTTTTGAAGGACATACTCTTCCCTTTGCATCTGGTTACAAAGGCCATCTCATAGCTTGAATAAGAGCCTATAGGATCAGAATGCAAATCCAACGTGTTTCCAACATTGGCCATAGAACATAGGAATTCTTGCTGAAATGGCACAATTATCAATTGTTTCTGTTTATAGGAGGACAAGTAACTGCCGACTTCTATGCTGGAATCAAAGAGATGAGAAGCAGACACAATGCTAAATATGATGTCAATGTAAAAGACATTACCCTTATGGTTCAAAGCAAGATGACAAGATTTGGCAGTAAGATTATCAGGATGTATGTGAGCTGAATGCATGTATAAGCCATGTTTGACCCATAATAGGCCTCAAATCAAAGACCTATACACATGTGTAATGACAATGCACATGAACAAGACAATATAAGCACTTACTCTGTATTTTCTTTGGACATTTTTGATGTTACAGCCGATATACATGCAAATTGCACTGATCTGTCACTGATTTGTTTATCATATCCATATGGTATGATATTGAATACACGACTATGCAAAGAATATGTCAATAAATAGAAACAGACTAGTACATATTGCAATGCGGATACTATAAACAGACATACAGAAGATAAGGAAGCATACTGTATGTAGCAGAGAATATAGAATTCTGTATGTCTGGCTATATAATTGGAGGATTAGTAATTATAACAGTTGGATCAGTAGCACTGTCAAATCTAATCAAAAAAAAATATCAGAATACAGAAATCAATCAAGCAAATAATAAGACGCTACTCTTCAATATCATAGTGTTCACCAGCACCAACATTGACAGGATCATCGTGTTTAGTAGTGACACCATGTACATAAGTACTGGCATCTTTCATAACACAACAATCTTTGTTATCATCAGCATACTCTTATTTGTCAGCAGAAGCAGCAAACACTAAGAATTTGTTATCAAAATTGATACATGCAATTGGCATACTGTCTGAGACAACTAAGTCTGCTATATCAGCTTCATCATTGGGTAATTTCAATGACTCAAAGCTATTCCCGTCGACTCCATTGTTGAATGCGTCTTTATCAACAATAGGTTTACTAGTAGCATAGAATTTGTTATCCAATAAATGGGCAGGCAGTTTATAAATGCAAGATGTACCAATACTACAAATAAAAATAAAAATAAAAAACACAATGCATGAGCAGTATTTACAATAAATTTAAAAATAAAATACTGACACTTCTGGCAAACTATTGCTTTCTGCAAGAGATATAATGCTATTTCTGTTATTCAGAGAATTTTCAGACACCAAGGTATTGTCTGAATCAGCCTTTATATTGGGAAGGATATGTGTGGTTGATTTTGTGACCCCTGCCACCTGAGGTTTATCTGAAAGGGTGCAACTATATCTGAAGATGTATGAGAAACAACATTTTCAGTTGGGTCATAGTACAAATAGTGTAATCTGACTAACATAGTTTGCCCAGTTGAAGTGGACAGTGCATCACCTGTACTGGCCAAATACTTCTCTAAGGCATGTTTAAATAAACAGTATGCAGTCAACCAAAGGTTAACAATATAACATTAATACACATATAACTGGAGACTCAATGCTTAAAGGGCCACTGGCCCTCTTCTTCTTTGGCAAAGATGTACAGGGTATACTATCACTACAAATGATAAGCAATCATTGAAATCAACATGATATACAAGAATGTATACATCACAGGTAATACCAATTTTATGCTTGACTGAAGAGGAAGATGCAGAATCAGCGTCAACAAGCAAGTTGCTGGCTAACACAGCTGCAAATATACTGATAGCACATGTCAAAGTCATATATACAAATAATTACATAATGCACACATTCAATTGGTCTGCATTTCTTAGTTAAATATATCAGTATAATAATAAGACATAGGTAGGTAGATAGAAATTTACAAAGCTTGCAGCTGTTTGTACAAAGGATACATCATATCTTCCAGTTTATCTGTGGATTTCTTTGACTTTTTGTGTGGAAGCATAGTACCAAATATAACGATGTATAAACAAATATAGTGATAGATAAATAGAGCAAAAGAGTTGAGGATAAGGAAGTCTGCAGCATGCAGATTTTATGGTATCCCAGCAGACTAATGGACATGTAAACGTCAAAAGCAATGAGGGTCAAATAACCCAAATATATTAGTACAAGTATCCATGGTTGCATGATAAACTGAATATACAAGTCAAATATAGGAAAAAAACGTTTAAAATAAATAGAAATAAAAATAAAAATAACATGAAGTTAATGATGGGTTAGAAGCTTTGAGCCAGCCATTTGGAAGACAGATAAAAAACCATTAATACATACTTAGACAAATAAATCAATATAAATTGAACAACAACACCTGTGTAAAAAATCGCTACTTCACACAAGCTCTACATGTGCCAGACCAGCAAGTTGTCACGACCCCTCCCCTCCGGGCACACCCCGGGACACCCCCGGAACACCCTCCGGGACCCTCCCTCCGACCCCACAGGACACGCCCCGCCATCACGACCGCCGACACCGCCATCACGCGCATCAAGGACCGCCATCAGCCGTCACCAGCCCCGATCAACGATCAGATCACGCGACTCGTGCCGGCCATCACGCATCACGCATCATGGCTCCATCCGCGCCAATTGATCGCGCGCCCCACACGCGCGATCCCGGTATACAGCCCCTGCCGCTACTCAATGACCCCCGGAACTCATCCCAGACATCCCGGAACCCCGAGACCCGGCCCCGTAGTACTTATAGTGTAGCTCCCTGTTGTATTCAAGAGTCTTGATATTGCATACACTGTTACTTGGATATTGCGTGCCCTCTGTTTGACTGATACGCCTCGTTTGGTACGCTTCGACTGGCACGCCTTAGTATTCGCGTGCTATAAGTTTGGTACGCACTTCGCGACTCTTAAGTTACTAACTTGGTCTCGTCTTAGAACCTCCGGTTCACGACTCGACCCCCTCTAACTCCCAGCCACTCTCATCCAAAACCCCCGGACTCTAGTCCCCTCTCCCGGGATTACCCCTGTCCTTGCCTTGAACCCTGGAGTCCTAGCCCCAGAGTTCCAGACACCCGAGTATTTGTAGATCAAGTCCGCATCGTAAGGGCGTCGCTTTCCCGGAAAGCCCCCGATTCAGCGGAACCTGACATAATATCAAGACTCTCTCCTTACACCGTTCTTGATGGCTACGTATACTCACACTTACTACCCCACCGGGTACCAGACCGACCCTTACGGACGCCCGGTACCCGACCACTACTCCGCGCAGACCCCCCGCCCCGTCTACCCACCTCTCCCGTACGAACCTCCATATCACGCCCGGTACCCGACCACTACTCCGCGCAGACCCCCCGCCCCGTCTACCCACCTCTCCCGTACGAACCTCCATATCCCCACCGCCACTAGGCCCCCGACCCGTCCCTCTACGACCTGGGGCCCTCAGCTAGCTGGGCCCCTCCGCCCAATTTAGCCATGGCACGACCCGTGGAGGTCCCCTCGTACCGGAGCATCTCCGGGGGCCTGCCGGAGACCCCACCTGTACCCAGTGGACCTCGCCCGATTCCCCCCACCGAGGGCCCCTTTGCACCCACCCCCTACTACGGTTACCAGCGCCCCGTCCCCCAACCCCGTGAACCCCGAGGACCTCCCTACCCCGACTACCCCCCTTGTCATTACCCGGCCGCCGCCCCACCCACTCGAACCCCCCCCTCGCCAATGGGACGACGACGCCTCGAGGAGTATGAACGGCAACGGGACGAGGTACTCCGCTCCCTCAGGATCTCGCCAGAGAACTTCGCGCAATGGACAAGGACGCTGCTCGTGGAATTCGGACACGACGACTTCAAAGGCACTCCGGAGGAATGGGCTCACTGCCTGGTCAAATTCGGGGATCGCCTCACGCGAGGAGAACTCCCGGAGCAAACCATGGTAAAGTATAGGCGCAACACGATCCTCCGGGAAGAGTTACAGCAACTGCTCGACGAAGTCCACGCGTCCCCCTCCCCTCGGCCCCTCAACAACCCTGCGGACCCAGGTTGCTCGATTCACATTCGACGGGAACCCCTGGAACCGGCCCCAGCAGTCCCGGCAGCCCCCACGGTCCCCACTCCAGAGCAACGACAACGGGAAGAATGGCAGAACGCCTCAGCCATATTACGGTCCCTCAACCCGACTGGAGGTCTTTTCTACCAATTCGCTGCCTGCACGGTAGGCTTGTCAACTCGTCGCAGGGCTAATTCCGTTCCTAGTACCTTCGAGACCTGGGGGCAGCCCCAGAGACCCCTGGAACCCCTCCCGCGAATGGACAACGCCCGACCTCCGCCCCCGGCGAACCCCGGTAGAGCCCGGGTGGACACCCCTAGTACGGACGACACGTTATGCTACATCCTTGACCCCCGCCCCCGGCGAACCCCGGTAGAGCCCGGGTGGACACCCCTAGTACGGACGACACGTTATGCTACATCGACGAGCTCACGCGCGACAACAACGAACAACGTCCCGTGCCCGCGCCCACCCTGGCACCAACACCGCCCCCACATCCGCCCTGGCCCCTCCGGAACGCAACTTCCGCCGCGATCTGCCACCCCACTTCGACCTACGGAACCCCCCGCGACCCCCGATGCAAGCCCGACCCTCCCGGATTGAACGTCCCCCGTGCAACCCGGCACCCGACCCAGCACCTAACCCCCTCCGCCCGACCCGACACCGCCGAACCCTCCCCGACCGCCTCCGCCACCCCCAGCTGAACCTCGAGGACGACCCCCAGGCCCTCCACCTCCGCCACTCCCTGCGTGGAGACCCGGGCCCCCTCCTGGCAGGAACGAACCCCCTTGGGACAACGGACCTCCCAGGCATGGACCCCCAGGTGAGCCACCCGGAGGAGGACCTCCCGGCGGGTGGGGCCCCGCCCTTGGTGCTTTTCCTCCTCAAGGAGGGGGGGGTAATCACTATTACTACTATTACAATGCTGGCCCTCCTCCCCGCAACGCTGCTGGACCGGACGACGCTCGCGACGCCCTCGCCTGCAAAGGACGACTGGACATCCAGAAGCCCGACGCTTTCACGGGCCAGGACCCCCGAAAATGGCGTACCTTCCTCACTCAGTGTCTCAATACGTTCCAGGCAAAGCCGCTCACGTTTCAGGTTGACAGCTCCCGGGTGGCCTTTGCCGCATCATACCTCCAGGGGATCGCCTTCGATCACTACACGGCCCTCATCCAGTTTGACCCCAACAACCCGGCACTCGCTCGCTGGCAAGCCTTTGTCGACGAGTTCTCCGGGAAATTCGGGATATACGACACCGTGGCCGAGGCCGAGGACAACCTCTTCAACCTCCGGATGCGCTCTGAAGAACGTTTCACTACCTTCATCGTACGTTTTGAAAAGGAGGCTTACGAGACAGGTTGGAATTACAGCGCCCTCCGGTACGCCCTCCGCCGCGCCCTCCCACAACGTATCAAGGATGTCCTCCGACTCGCCCCGAAACAACCCTCCTACGACGGATACAAGGCCCTCGTCATGCAGATCGACCAACGCTACTGGGAAGACCGCAGCGAGTATTCGAATTCTCGACCCCCCTGGAAAAGGCCCTCGTCATGCAGATCGACCAACGCTACTGGGAAGACCGCAGCGAGTATTCGAATTCTCGACCCCCCTGGAACCCTAGAGGAGGACCCCCTTGGCCCTCCGGCGAAGCCCCCACCCCGGTCCCCCCGCGTTCCCTGGCGGCCGACCCCCGGTGAGTCGCGGCCCGCCCAATGCTAACCCTGGCAGCGGCGCCCGCCCCCAGGCCCAACTCAACGCCGCCGTGGCCGCCCACGACCCGAGCGACGTGCCAAGCCCCGAGGAACCCCCGGAAGACCCCGAAGACTTCGACGTCGACGACGAACAGGATGAGGAGGCCCTCCGAGCCAACCGGCTTCAAAAGAAGGGACGACCCTGGATTGAAGTTCCGACGGATGTGCAGGAACGACGGAGAAGGGAGGGTGTCTGCATACTCTGTGGTGAGAAAGATCATTTCATCTCCGAGTGCCCCAAACGACAGGTCATGGGACGTGCCACCTGGACCTTCGAAGGGGAGGACGCCACCTACGAGTATTCAGAAAACGACCCGGCGATTTAGACCCGGAAGACGCCCTAAATCGCGGAATCGACTCCGACGTCTTCTCCGCCCCGGTCTCACATCTTCGCTCTACGACACTCATACAGGACACCCTCACGGCTTACCTACCCTCCCACTCTTCGCACTCCCTCCTCCTCAAAACCCGCCTCACCCCCTCCGGAACTCCCCTCAGCACCCTCGTCGACAGCGGCGCCACCGACAACTTCATCGACGAAGCATGGTCTACCCTCGCCCCGGAACCCGCCCAGCGACTCCCGGTCCCGGTACGGCTCTGCCTCTTCGACGGAGACGCCTCTACGGCAGGGGACATCACTCATTTTGTGCGTATGCCCGTTACCTTTGCCAATGGACAGACTCACACCCTCCGGATGTTGATAACCAAACTCCACCCTTCCGCACCCCTGGTCCTAGGGCTTCCGTGGCTCCGGGACACTAACCCCCGCATCAATTGGCGACACCTCACCCTTCGCCTGACCCGGGACCCGACCCCCGACGACCAGCAACTGACACTAACCCCCGCATCAATTGGCGACACCTCACCCTTCGCCTGACCCGGGACCCGACCCCCGACGACCAGCAACTCCCCTTTGACATCCCCCACTCCTCCAACCCTACCCCGAAGGACGGGCCTCCACCACCCCCCGGACTCCAGTCCCGTTCATCCCGATCCTTCGTCATCAATGCCAGGCTGGACGGCGCCCCAGGACCAGTCTCGGCCCTCATCGACAGCGGAGCCACCGGAGTATTCATCAGCGACGCTCTCGACCTCCCCCACGACTCCCTCGACCAGCCCCTCCGCCTGCAACGCCTCGACGGCACCCCCTCCTCCTCCGGCCCCATCCAAAGGTCTCACTCGGGACGCGTGACCCTGGACAACAACTACGAGTTCACTTCTGACTTCCTGGTCACGGCCCCATCCAAAGGTCTCACTCGGGACGCGTGACCCTGGACAACAACTACGAGTTCACTTCTGACTTCCTGGTCACGCGACTTCACGAATCGACCCCGATGGTGCTGGGACTGCCCTGGCTGCGCGACACAAACCCCGACATCGATTGGAGGACGCTCACCATGACCTTCCCGGGACCCGAAGACCACCCCTCGACCGCCGTGCACCTCCGGGCTCTAGGAAGCGACCCGACGCCCGACACCCCCGGGACGACTGCCGCGCCCCCCACGCATGCACCACCCCCGCCCATCCGAGACCGCAAGGCCCCCGATCGACCCCCAAACATTCCTTGGAACAAGTACAAGGGGCCGAACTACCCCTGCCGGTCTCAGACACGAAGGCCCCCGATCGACCCCCAAACATTCCTTGAAACAAGTACAAGGGCCGAACTACCCCTGCCGGTCTCAGACACGCGTCACACCCGCTCGGCTGATGCTTCCGCGACCCCGATCGACCCGAGCGCACTCGACATTAGGATCATTGGGGCCGCCCCCTTCGCCCGCCTCATGAGGGATGGAACTCCCACGTTTCAGCTACACACCTCGCCCTCTCTCCCGGAAGAACACCTACGAGGGGACGCTATTTCCCCGGAACAGAAAACCGAGGAGCAAATCCTCCGAGAAGTAGTTCCCCCGGAGTATCACGAGTTCGCTGACGTATTCTCCGAAGGAGACGCCAAGGAGATTCCCCCTCACCGCCCCTATGATCACACCATCAACCTCAAGGAAGGAGCCACCCCCCCTTTCGGCAAGGTCTACAACATGTCGGAGGTCGAACTCCGGGCTCTCAAGGACTACCTCGACGAAATGCTCGGTAAGGGATTCATCCGACCCTCCGCCTCCGCCGCCGGAGCCCCGGTTCTATTTGCCAAGAAGAAGGACGGCTCGCTCCGACTCTGTGTCGACTACCGGGGACTCAATAAGATCACCAAGAAGAACCGCTACCCGCTCCCGCTCATTGGCGATCTGGTCGATCGACTCCGCAGTGCCAAGGTTTATACAAAGATCGACCTCCGCTCCGGTTACAACAACGTCCGCATCGCCCCGGGACATGAGTGGAAAACCGCGTTCCGCACGCGGTATGGTCTGTTTGAGTACCTTGTAATGCCTTTCGGAATGACTAACTCCCCCGCCACGTTCCAATACTTCATGAACGACATCTTCCACGACATGAGCGACGTCTTCGTGATAGTCTACCTGGACGACATACTCATCTACTCCGACTCGCCGGAGGATCACCAGAAGCACGTCCGGCAGGTCCTCGAACGCCTCCGGGAACACAACCTCCACGCCAAGCCCGAGAAGTGTTCATTCCATACCGAAGAGGTTGAGTATCTTGGCGTCATAGTATCCCCGAATGGCGTCCGCATGGATCCCCACAAGGTCGAGGCCATTGTCAACTGGCCGCAACCCCAGAACGTCAAGGAAGTACAATCTTTCCTGGGTTTCGCTAATTTCTACCGGAGGTTCATAGATAACTACTCCGGTATCACGAAACCTCTCAACCGGCTCACGCGCAAGGACGTCGCCTGGAACTGGGACAGTAAGTGCCAGAGCGTCTTTAACCTGCTCAAGGAGGCTTTCACAGCTGCCCCCGTCCTCCGGCACTACGACCCGGCCCTCCCGATTATCCTGGAATGCGACGCCTCCGACTACGCCATCGCCGGGATTCTCTCGCAGATGGAACCTGACGGCGGGGAGCCCCGGCCAGTCGCCTTCTACACCCGGTCCATGATCGACGCCGAGCTCAACTACGACATCTACGACAAGGAGCTCCTCGCCATCGTCGAAGCCTTCAAACAATGGCGAGCCTACCTCGAGGGAGCCCGGCACCGGATTCAGGTCTACTCGGATCATAACAACCTGCAGTACTTCACCACGACCAAGCAACTGAGTCGACGGCAGGCCCGGTGGTCCGAGATCCTCTCGGAGTACGATTTCACGATCCAGTACCGCCCGGGACGACTGGGAGCTAAGCCCGATGCCCTTACCCGCCGACCGGACGTCTACCCCAAGAAGTCATTCGAGGCGGAACGCAATGCGTTCAATCATCGCGTGGTGATCCCTCCCGAACATCTGAATGCCGTACTGATCTTAAACGACAAAGGAACCCTGAACCAGATCCGCCGCGCTCCCCGAGACAAGTACTTCACCGATCACGACCCCCGAAACTCTTCCGACAAGACCGACCGGGACCCCGCCTTCTCCTTGTCCCCCGACGAAAAACTCCTCCTCCGGGACGGCCGCATCTACGTCCCGGATCACGCCCGACTCCGCTACGATGTCCTCCGTCAACACCACAATCATAAGCTCCGGGGACACCCTGGGATACGTAAGACTCTCCAGCTGATCTCCCGAACTTACTTTTGGCCAGGGTTGAAAAAGGACGTGACCCGCTACATTCGATCATGTGAACCCTGCCTCCGGGCCAAGGTCCCCCGACACCGGCCATATGGACTCCTGAAACCCCTGCCAGTCGGACGACGCCCCTGGTCCTCCATATCCCTGGACCACATCGTCGAACTCCCAGAGTCTGAAGGGTTCGATGCCATTCTCGTCGTTGTGTGCAGGCTAACCAAACAGGGCATCTTCCTACCCTGCCACACCACGGACACCGCCCCGGACTTCGCCCGACTGTTCCTCGAGCACGTCTTCGCCAAACATGGACTCCCGGACGACATCGTCTCCGACCGTGGCCCCCTCTTCGTGTCCAAGTTTTGGACTTCCCTGTGTAAGGCACTTGAAGTAAAGACTAACCTCTCTACCGCCTACCACCCCAAAACCGACGGCCAAACCGAAAGGGTCAACCAGTCCCTCGAGCAGTACCTCCGGCTGTACGTCAACTACTTGCAGGACGACTGGCGCGCCGAGCTCCCCCTGGCCGAGTTCACCTACAACAACACGCCACACTCTGCCACCGGGGTATCACCCTTCTTTGCCAACAAGGGATACCACCCTCGACTGACACTCTCGCTCCGGGACATCCCGTCGCACGCCGCCCATGAGGTCGCCCGGGATCTCCAATCCCTTCACGAGTTTCTCCGGGAAGAGATCGACATCGCGAACCGGGCCTACGTGAAACACGCCGACCGGAAACGGGAAGACACCCCCGACTGGGCCCCCGGGACAAAGGTATGGTTAGATCGACGACACCTCCGCACCCGCCGGCCCTCTCCAAAACTCGATCACAAGCGTCTCGGCCCGTTCAAAATATTGAAGAAGGTCTCATCCCACGCCTACAAGATCGAGCTCCCCCCGGGACTAAAAGGTCTGCACCCGGTATTCCACGTCCGCCTCCTGGAACGACACCCCCCGGATCCTTTCTCCGAACGGCGTCCCGAGCCCCCTCCCCCGGTCGAGGTCGAGGACGAGTACCACTACGAAGTTGAAGACATCCTCGACTCCCGGAACATTCGGGGACGACCCCACTTCCTCGTACGGTGGACGAGTACCACTACGAAGTTGAAGACATCCTCGACTCCCGGAACATTCGGGGACGACCCCACTTCCTCGTACGGTAGAAGGGATACGGCCCGGAAGACGACACTTGGGAACCATGCCGAAACCTCGAAGGTGCCCTCGACAAACTCCGGGACTTCCAACAACGGCACCCGGGAAACGACCTTCCCGGGCGCAGGACTCACAGACGGCAGTAGTGGGCGTAACCCCCGCCTCTGGGCCCAGTAGGGATTCAACTCCCATGTATACTTTCTACCTTTTCCTTTCTAGACCTTACTCCTTTTTAGTACCTTTTCATAGTAGTGTCCCGGCGTCTGGGCAAGATGTTCTTTCCGGTTTCTTTCGGTTTCTTTCGCCCCCTTACTCCTACTGACCCGGGACAGCCAAGTATATACATTTTCTTTTATAGAGTACACTATACTACAGCTACGGGACGGCAACACCTACTGACCCGGGACAGCCAAGTATATACATTTTCTTTTATAGAGTACACTATACTACAGCTACGGAACGGCAACAAGAAAACGGGGGCCCCTAGAGCTGGGGCCCCAAACTACCCTCTCCCCCCCCTCCCCTCGGCCAACCCCGGAACTCTCCCCCCACCCCCTCCGGACCGTGATCCCCGCACATCTCCTCGACCAACATCTCCCAAGTCGGAAGGGGCTCACCCTCGTCCAACACGCGCTCGAACCAGGAGCCCGGGGCAGGCACATTCCTCCGGCGGTGGGCGACCACCAACCGCCCCAAGAGGTCGAGGCCGCGCTCCACCCCAGGGGTCGTCATCTCCGCGTGCTGCCCCTCCTGCAGCGCGGCAAGCGCCGCGGCAACCCTGTCCAGGAGCAGACGGTGCTCCCGGGCCCAGCCTGGAGACGTTAGCGGATGAATGTGCAAGCAACAGAGAGACCTACTCAGGGATGCCATGCGCGCGATCACCATGTCACGGCGCAGGCCCTCCACCAACTCCTGTCCCGAGGGGGCCCTCTCCGGGACTCCCACTCCCTGCCCAAACCGCACCCTCAGCGCCTCCAGCTCCGCCTCCACCTCCCCCCTAGCGACCCGGGCCTCCTCCAGCTGTCGCAGCGCCTCCCGACTCGCCTCCAGCTCCCCTCGCGCGGCGGTTGCCTCCCCACCCTCCTCCGACTCCCCCAGGCGCTCTTGAAGGGCCCTCACATCCGCCCCCAGGGGCCGCCCCGACAGAGGGGAGAATGTTGCTGGGGACAGGCGCGGGGGCGAAACAAGGGCCCTCACATCCGCCCCAGGGGCCGCCCCGACAGAGGGGAGAATGTTGCTGGGGACAGGCGCGGGGGCGAAACCGGAGACGGGGTCTCCGAGGGCAAGTGCGCCCTCTTGGAGGGCCCCGGGGAAGGACTGGGCGACGCCCGCCGCTTCCCCTTGTCCAAGTGCCCTCCCTGCCCCTGGGCGACGGACCGAGGGGCCCGGCACGTGATCAACACCACGGGCCGGCCCCGGCCCCCCACCCGGGCGACCCCCCGACTCCCTGATCCCCCGCTGGGCACCTCCGCGGGCGCTGCGAGCCCCTCCCCCACCGGCTCCACCGCCTCCCCCGCTGGCTCCACCACCCAATCACGCTCCTCAACCCCCATCCTCCAGGTAATCCCCCCCAGCGGCCATCCTTGCTCTTAGGCGACAGAACGCGCCCTCCACAGCGCCGACACGGAACAGCGCTCGTGATTGAGGCAGCAAGCCTCGCACACTGCCGTGTCCCAGCAGGATGAGGGCTCGGGACCTCGAAGGTGCAGAGCACCCCCCGGCGGGCGCAGTGCAAGCACTGCACCGAAGTCAGCAACAAGGGATCATAGACAGGGCACGACTCACCGGTCCGTTACTCACGCACCAAGCGTGAGTAGGCAGTCCCCGGGGCCTCTCCAGGGCCTCCTCAAAAAGATCCTGCGTGGCGCCCGTCCACGCGACACGTTGCCCCTCCGGGACCTCTTCCACGGTCCCTATCGCCATCCGGGAGCGGCGAAAACGGGGGGCAGGCAATCTCGGGTGGGGAGGGGGCGGGGGACGAGGAGGGCGTACGGTCATCCGCGCGGGGCGACTCCGAGAGGGCTCCAGGGGAACGCTGGGGCCAGCCTCGGGAATAGACTCCGGAAGTCGGCTGGGACCCGCCTCCGGGGCCGGAATGTTGCGTTGTTCTGAAAAGGAAAGGTCAGTGGGGTAAAGGGGCGGCGCGGGAGTACTCACGTTGCTCGGCAAGCGCCGCCACGCGCTCCCGGTCAAGTCGAGCCCGGTAACGCGCGTCCCGGGCTTCCCACGCCATGAGGGGCGCGACCTCGTTCGTTTGCGGGGGCGTCGGGGAATGCGTTGGCGTACGCGACATGGTTGAACTTGACGGTAAAATTTTTTTTCGATACGTGGCAGGTCAGGTGCCGGATCCCACGGTTGACCCCCGGTCCGAACCACCGGCTACGCGCGCCTCGGAGGGTCTCGGCGCTGAGGGGGGGGTGATGTCACGACCCCTCCCCTCCGGGCCCACCCCGGAACACCCCCGGAACACCCTCCGGGACCCTCCCTCCGACCCCACAGGACACGCCCCGCCATCACGACCGCCGACACCGCCATCACACGCATCAAGGACCGCCATCAGCCGTCACCAGCCCCGATCAACGATCAGATCACGCGACTCGTGCCGGCGCCATCACACGCATCAAGGACCGCCATCAGCCGTCACCAGCCCCGATCAACGATCAGATCACGCGACTCGTGCCGGCCATCATGCATCACGCATCACGGCTCCATCCGCGCCAATTGATCGCGCGCCCCACACGCGCGATCCCGGTATACAGCCCCTGCCGCTACTCAATGACCCCCGGAACTCATCCCAGACATCCCGGAACCCCGAGACCCGGCCCCGTAGTACTTATAGTGTAGCTCCCTGTTGTATTCAAGAGTCTTGATATTGCATACACTGTTACTTGGATATTGCGTGCCCTCTGTTTGACTGGTACACCTCGTTTGGTACGCTTCGACTGGCATGCCTTAGTATTTGCGTGCTATAAGTTTGGTACGCACTTCGCGACTCTTAAGTTACTAACTTGGTCTCGTCTTAGAACCTCCGGTTCACGACTCGACCCCCTCTAACTCCCAGCCACTCTCATCCAAAACCCCCGGACTCTAGTCCCCTCTCCCGGGATTACCCCTGTCCTCGCCTTGAACCCCAGAGTCCTAGCCCCAGAGTTCCAGACACCCGAGTATCCATAGATCAAGTCCACATCGTAAGGGCGTCGCTTTCCCGGAAAGCCCCCGATTCAGCGGAACCTGACACAAGTCTGGACAGAGAAAGGCGAAAAGGTGAAAACATCCAGATACTATGAGAAATGTAGCCATAACAGTATAAGAAGTAAGGAATACTAATAGGCAAGCCAAAATGTTAATTTGAATTAGCCTTGTTCAATTCTATAGTAATAACAGAGTAATACATAGATAATATATAGGCAAACCAATCAGTCAGTTTGAATTAACCTATTTAAATCCTAAAAAATGTTAAAAGCAAAGTAACCCACTTAGTATTCAGGGAACAGACAATCTATAATCTAAAAATTAAATAAAATGATACGGTGGAATAAAAATTATATTGATGCAAAAATGCACATGCTTCGAAATAAAAGGAAAAGAACATAGTCCCATGAAACAGGAGAATCTATGAAAAAGAAGTTGTCTGTGAGACAGTTGAAGGGTTAGCAGATAGGGAGATCCAATAAATTGGGTTGATCTTATTGTTTTCAAACATATTGAATAGGAGAGATAAAATATATCCAAATTGCTAAGAAGCCAGACAGACAGTTGACCTGTAAACATTGCCTGCATCAGACTAATGTAATGAAACATGAGAATAAGAAGCCATACAGATAGTTGACCCTGAAAAGTTGCTTATAATAAATGGCTGCCATGCAATACAAGACAGTATCAGCTCACCAGACATTCTGTATCTTATCATCACATATATATATATATAAATAAACAACAAGCACAACAAAAGCAATGCAAATGCATACTGAATGAAGCCTTTTAGAATTATAAAAAAATATTTAAATGGACATTAATATAGGAAGTATCTTGGAATGACATGTTGAGTATGACAAGCATCAGGGGGAAGCACAACTCCATGACATTCTTCAGGTAAAATGAAAAGATATATATATTGTGTCCACACATAGAGTTAATGTCTTGTGAAGAATCCAGAATGGAAAAGTATGGTAGTCATACAGCAGTATGAAAGCTCAAAAATATGGAGACTCCTACTAGCAGATGAGGACGGTAAGGTGACAAATAAGGAAGCAACATTTATGGTGTACAGTACAATATCAGACATAGATCTGCCCCTGTTTAAGATAAGAGGATCTATAAAGTGAGTGTTCAATGATGCTATATATATTGAAGATGGCTGATAGGTATATAGTGAATTCAACTGGATGGGCTTGGCATACAGTGGTTTGATGATGCCATGGCTGCAGCAAAAACAGTATACAAAGCATTTGACTGGGAGTTCAAAAATGGTAAACTGAAAGAATGGTCAGAAGAAATGTCAGATAAGAGAAACAAGATGTTGTATGCAAACAATAGGATGTTTACACCCACAAAGGACTTGGATAAATGAGAAGTTCACATTCTGTTCAAAAAGAATGCTGACCCCAATGAATTGTTTGAAAAAATTGCATGAGGAGGGTTCAAGAGGATATTAGACAATATCGTCGAGTACACACAAGCAAGGATAACACTGGACAAAGACAAAATGTAAGAATATATAGACAACAACCATAGAACATAGATGCTCACACAAATCAAAGGTTCAAGAGAATCAAACCACAGACCTTTTGAATTGGCGATATAGTTGTGGTTTGGGTATTCTTTGCAGTCATACCATTGAGGAGAGGGAAGTACAAGATATTAATAGTTTTGAGATTGATAATGCTGCTGGACAAAACATTTGCACTAGTGAGCAGCCATATAAACAATAAATATATTATTCTTACTCTGACAATTACCAACAAGAGGAAGGGGCAACCACTCAAATACAAAGACTATGAGCTAGTGAAAAGAAAGCTCCAAATACATGAAGACAATGGAGAAACCAAACAAAAGGCTGGTAAGGTGGTCAGTACTGGCAATTTTGAGCAACAAATGTTGAATTACATGAACATTGACAACTGATATCTTACAACGGCTTTGATACTACCTTTTGAGACATTTTTACCTAACACGGTCCATTATATTTTCACCAAGTTATTCTATTTCTTACATCTAGTCAATCGGTTGTCTCTGAATTGTTCTGTAAGCTCTCATTGCCATTTTCTCATTGCCTTTTTATATTAACTCAAGTACCAAGCATTCACATATACCACTGTCCATAGCACCTAGCATACAATATACTACCACCTATATCATGCTGTGTTGTTTGTTTGTTTGTTTGTTTTTTTTTTTTTATATTTTTCCTACCAGTTAATATAGTAATAAATAAGTGTCATTACATCAAAATAATATCTTGATTATATAATCAACTATATGGATGAACAGTTTGGCAATACCTACCAAAGAGAATTATATATATAGAATTTTTTTTTTGTTCTCCCTTAATGCTTAATCAATAAATTATCTAAGTATGATACCTTTATAAACCATGGACCAAGAAAGATTAAATACAACATTGATGGATAAATAGTTATATTGCCTCAAACAATATCTAAAGGTAAAAGCAATATTCCATAATGTTTTAGATTCAATTAGATGATTTCTTTTGTACTTGAAAGAATGTAATAATATGGAATACATGTAGCAATCATGGAACTTGTGGCTGTGCAGCAATCATATACTCAAATGATGCACAGCCACAATAACATGATTGGAATAAATAATTAAATACAGCCGTATATCTACAATGCTATCTACTTCTGCTACATAGTAGCTAAGGACATATCAAGTAGGAAACACCTCAGTAGACCCACAGCTGAACAGTATAGGCATAACTAAAAGGGTGCAAGTGGGGTAGCATCAAAAACCCAGTGAAGAAAGCTTGCCACCACTGCGAGCGAAATCCACTATTTACATAAAGGAAGAGTGGGGTAGCATCAAAAACCCAGTGAAGAAAGCTTGCCACCACCACAAGCAAAATTCACTATTTATATAAAGGAAGAATTTGAAGAATAAGGCTATTATGATAGAAAAGGCCTGTTAGGATGCAACTAAGCTAGCAATTGAGCATTGGACCTGACCTCTGGTGGCTGTATATTATTTGAATATATGATTGATACACAGCCACCATATGCATGAAATTACATGCTATTACTATATTGACAATAAATAATTAAATATATAATATAAAAATATATGTTTATAATTATAGTGGCTGTGCAATAGTCATATATTTGAATGGTACACAGCTACAACAACAGAATCAAATAACTAATATATTGTATATTTATTTATTTATTTATAGACAAGTAAATACTTCTAAGGAGGTCAATGCTCTATGCACCTCTTCACCCATATGGCTGCATATCTGGGATCAAAACAATATACTGGTTTTGGACAGCAATAACATACTCAC
This sequence comes from Macrolepiota albuminosa, assembly GCA_027475525.1. Taxonomy (NCBI): domain Eukaryota; kingdom Fungi; phylum Basidiomycota; class Agaricomycetes; order Agaricales; family Agaricaceae; genus Macrolepiota; species Macrolepiota albuminosa. Next base: position 757,819 of record JAMWFC010000092.1, read on the forward strand.
AAAGAAATGCCATCACACACAGGTGTGAGGATACATACAAACTCTAAGGTGCCTTTTTGATTTTATATAGCCGGCAAGCCACAATGCTGACTTAAGATGCATTGGTAAATAAACAATCATATTATAATCCAATATTATGACTCACTAGATATTTATTTTAATCCCCTTCTCCTCCTCATTCAGACAAAATATAGTTATGCCCCAACCAATTATAATCAGCATCAAAATTGGCATTGGATGTATTATATATTACCTGCATTGACCCCAGGGTATCTGTATCCAAAATATGGTTCAAGATGGCCATGTCTTGTCATTGAGGATAGTGAAACCAAAGGTCACGCTTGCCAATAATCAGCAGTCTATTCAGCAATCGCGTTCCATGTAAATCCACTGAATGAAAGTTATGCTTGCCAATAATCAGCAGTCTATTCTGGATTTGCTGAATGCCAAGCATCTTAGGATCAACTCTGTATGTGATCGGTGATCTATTGTACTATTTGAGGTATATGCTTTGGAACAACACACTGCATAGGTCTTATGCAGCTAGCAAGGAGTCTAAATAAGTAATGACATTCCTATTCATTCTTTATGTTCATTTTTTATGACTTTTATCTTGTATAAGCAGTGCATGTGCCATTCACGACATATGAAACAATAAATGATAAAAATGCACTTAAGAAGATTAGTTAAAAATACATGAACTTTGTAGAGGACTCAAAACTATCTGTATGGACACAACACTCTTATCATTACTTACATACAAACTCAGGATTTATTTTTATTTATTCATCTAAGCAATGTGGCAGTGGCTATGTATTCATAGCAGTAATAGAAGTAGAAGCTTGATGCCATTATAACGAAAAGATAGATAAGAAAAATATTTTGACCATCCCTTCTTCTTTGACTATGTTGCGCCACTCTACCTCTAACCATTTGCCTATGCCACTCCCACCTAGTGATAACTCAACTGCTTCATAGCTACACTACAAAGAGCACCAAGAAATATACAAGTGCTGCCTAGATAAGCAGCAGATAGCAGACCTTTTTCAGCAGTGTAAGTAGTTTTCTGGCATGTCTGTGTACTTATCTGGCATGCCTATCCAGAGATGGCAGGCCGGTCTATAGGGTCTTGACACTGACATCTGACCCATTGGTACTGGAGAAGAGCACACAGATGGCTGGCCCAAGCAGCTCAGTCTGATCAGCACCTGCTGCAAGCTCATCAACACATACTGAACAGCCTGTTCTTGGCCCCAGTCAGGTACAGCTAGTCTTAGCAGCAAAGCAGATTCCTCAAGCTGAGGTGACACTGGAGCAATTTGCCATGGCCCAAAACTGGCTCTCCCACCCTCAAATGGTGTTAAAACAAGGGTCCTGTGAGTGTTCTTCTGGCCTGGAACCATTACCAGTACTTGTTATGCTTACATCAAGGTGAACCATGTGAGTTTGAGGTGCTGGTAGCAAAGACTCGCAAGGATAACTCTGTTTGTGTTTCCTATCAAGCCCAGCATAAGCAATGCTCTGTGGCAAAGATTGATATGCACTTCACAACTTAAACCTCACTAACTGGATCTTGTCCTAGAACCTCCAGTTCTTGACTCGACTCCATCTCCCTTAATTTTTTCAACTCCACCCAATTCCCAGACTAAGTCCCTTACCCTAGGAACCTCTCTGTTTGCATCTTGAACTCTGGAGCTCAGTCTGGAGTTCCAGACACCTGAGTGTCCATAGATCAAGTCTGCCTCATAAGGGCATTGTGTTTTCAGAAAGCCCCTGACTCAGTGGAACCTGACACATACTATATACCTGATACATCTTCACATCCAGGAGGGGTGCACAAATACCAACTATTATTGGATAGGAGTTTCTTGGTGCTCGCCCTCATCCAGCAAGGGCTGCCTCAGCATATCCTACTAGAGATTATGCAAGGAATTGATTAGTTGGAAGGCCTGTTAGCAGTGCACCAATGCAGAAACGTGGTGATACTAGGAACTTGGATGGAAGTGGCAGCAGATGCTAGCCAGCCCATGCTGATGTGAAATAAAATAATTGCAATAGTGGTATCAACTTTAGAAGAAGAAATGATGACAGCAGAGGTGGGTGAAGTGGCAGTGATAACAGCAATTACAGGCAGAGCAGCAGTGGCAACAGCGGCAATGGATGAAGCGGCAGCAGCAGCAATGATGACCATGGGAGAGACAGAGGAGAAACATGAGGTTGGGAGAAGGCCCCTATTATAATTTCTTGCTTGCAAACCTAAATTTTGTACATTGTATATATTGTACTGTATATAGTTGAACTTTGTATATAGTGTACTATAGATGTAGATAGTGTATTACATTGGACTAACAGGCTATATCAGGATGATGTGATACAATAATATTTTATTGTGGATGTTATAAGTAATTGGATAACTTAGACATGCTAATAATCAATTGTATTTAACAATCATTATATAAGCCTACATTATCACAATCAGAAATTTGAAGTATTAAACAGTGTAGAGGAATAACAAATCATGATACTATGCTACCAATTAAGGCATTTTGGTAATCCTTTTATCTACTGGCAATAAAGCTCAGTTAGCTGAATGTTGATGATCCAGGTTGGCATAAAGACATTATATACAAAAATATGAACAGTTGACTAGTAGTAAGCACTACTGGCACCCAATTGCGTTTACTTGGAAAAAAGTAAAAAGGAAACCTGTTATGTCATTTCCAATGTATCAATTTCTGATAGAAAAAGTCTTCAGACAAAGGAAATTTGCTGTTTTCTATTGTAAAACCTAGCTACAAAACAGGCAACAGGTTTCTTTAACCCTTTTTTCATCAGAAACAGATTCTGGCCTCAGTAGTGAAGTATTATTGTAATTATTAGCTGCACCAATACCAATGATTAATAAAGGGTCTTCTACTATTATTATGAAACTATTTCACTAAAGATGTTTAATCAATAAGAGCTTTACTGACAATAGAGCAAAGACGACATACCATTCTATGTTCCTGATAAGAATTGCGCCTAAGGCTCCAATGACAGAAAATACTAAACACCGCATAAACTCAGCAGCGTGTGTTTAGTCTTGACATCCAGCTACAGGTATAGAATGGATAGATAGATATTCTACTAACTACAATAAAAAGAACTAGAAATAGAACATTTAGTATGAGGGTTTTGATATGCAGAAAGTGAACATACCTCTAGTCGAGCATGATAATATTGGCCTTGACTATGCCCAGATCTACTTGATGAGGTATCGTTATGTTGCCACAGTGCACATAATATTGAGCAAGTTTGAATGTCAAGAACACTTCATGTACCAAATTCTTTCCATATGAAGTAAAATCAGGCTTGTTAGGCTTGTAGCGTACTATATGTTTGGTGACAATGAGCTTTGCATTCCACTTGACCTCTTTTGAAGCATCTGAGTAAGTCCAAACTTCATCAAGCTGTTGATTTTCATGAGTATGGAACGTGGCAATAAGAATTTCTTGTCCATCAAAAGCTTTTATTGTGGGATGTTTCCATTTGTCATGATGCGTATAGGTCCTGACTCAAGGTCAATGAACAAGCAAACCAAGAGGTCAAAACATACAGAAAAATGAGATGAGTGGGTCTAATATGATACAGCACATCTGAGTACCTCTCCATTACCTGGAGAATCCCCTGACAAGACATGGCATGCATCTTGATTCCAGAGGGGTGGTGGGAGGATATGTGAGGGCACTACAATAGGATATTGTAGTAGTGCTCCATGTGGTAGTAAATTGAGGATAAAAGAACATGTTGGGTGTCTTTGAATGTATGTTTTGCTAGTGCAAACAACAAAATCTCAGTCTGTAACAGCATTTGAAAATGCTGAAGTCCATAACATCATTATCCAAGCATCCTGGGAGCACTCTAGTTTATGGCTTGTTGATGCACAATGGCCGCTTAAACAGCAAATGTCTTGCTGGGAAGGGTTGTAGTGTGCCGAGTTGTCTTTGCCATTGTACTTAGAAGAAGGAGCACCACAAAGGGGTGCATGAAAAAGCAGAGAAGGATATAAAGAAAGAAATAGTGGGACAATATAGAGAAGCTTGAATTGGAGGAGACATCAAATCATGTAGTACGTGCCTTGGTTTGGGGGAACAAAGCATATAAATACCTCTGCTTAGGCGAGGAGATACTTGGAATCATGATGTCAATGATATGGTGGTGATGACCTGTATTTGTCATGAACACATCAATAAGGGATAAAGAAACAGTGACTGTGGATGACCACAAGAAAACGCATATGATTCAGAGTAAACTCTGAAGTAAATAGTATGGGAATCCAAATCACTGTTGGAAAAGTCTGAATAAGAATATTTAAATTTAAGCATAGCCCATTGTTGCTCCATGTTAAGCCATGGCACATTAATAATCAGTTGTAATGACAGCTTGTCATATGGCAGACTGTCAAAATCAGTAATTGCCATGATCTAGTAAATCAATGATTTGTTGTCATATATCTATTGCACTAGATAACAGACCTCTCAAGTAACAATAGGTGTTTATTAGATAGTGGTGATATGCTGAATCTTTTGAGGGGTATCTCAGCCCTGGTATTCAGAGCTCGCTCTCTACAGAAGGCAACCAAGGAAATAAGTCATAATGCATGTGTCTGCTCCAATATATGATTTTTGTGTGGTGGCTATTGTCTGCAATCTAAATGTTCTGTTATGCCTGTAGGCAGGACATAGAAAGACTCACAATTAGTCAATAAAATAGGTCTATTTTTCAGAGACCACTAGATTTATGAGTTGACTGGACATCCAATACATTTGGCAAGGAAAGAATGTCAGCCAAATAAAACATTGTTTGATTGCAACATTATGGACTGAGTGGGTGTAGAGAACATGTTAAAACAGACACAACTATAGCTACATTCTGGCATATATAGATATCAAATATTAATATAGTAATACTACAGAACAAATGACGTTAAAAAGAGAAAATATTATTTTCACACATATATGTAACTGTACAGATGAACAGTAGTATCACATGATGTTAAAAATTGAAGACATTATTCCCATGCATCTCTGTAACCATACAGATGTATGGTAGTATCACATGACATTAAAAAGTGAAGATATTATTCCTACACATATTTAGTCTACTGCTGACTAAGTAACCATACAGATAAATGTATATTACATGATGGTAAAAATTGAAGACATTATTCTCATACATATTAGTAACCGTATAGACAAATGGTAGTATCACATAACATTAAAAATTGAAGACATTATTCCCATGCTTATCTGAAGAAATGGCAATGAGAACAAACATAGTCACATGATGGCAAAAGTTGAAGACATTTTTTCCACACATAGGCTGCTGCACAGAAAAACCTGGATTTATTCTAGATCTCAGAATTCCATCTGGCAGACAAAGTGCTACTCCTACTGCATTGTCAATGATGGTCACTAGCTGCTGGTGCATGTTATCTGTATATGCCTAAGTGGCTTTATTTAACCTAGGCAGTTTGTTTCATCTCTCTGCAGGAGCAAACATCAAGAATGTCCATTTTATCCTTATAGACTTGATTTACTCATGATTGCCTCTTGGGCCTTCCTGCTGGTGGCAACCTTCAAAGGTAGAGTCTATTGCTACTCTGCCTTCTGACTCCTGGATTGGCCCACAGAGCTCCAGACATAGCATTGACAACTCTTGCTGTCAATCACTGGAGTACTCCTGCTGTCACAGGTCCTGGAGTCTTATTCACTGAAATGAGACTCTATCCTAAAAGCTATCCATGAACTGCATGCAGCTAGTCATCAGGGCATTTGCATCCACTTCTTCTTTTACTTGAGGACTTTGGACCTCGTCTACCTCCTGAATGGCAGGTAGACCCACTGCAAGTGTTGAGGATATAGTTTCTATAGTTGATACAGGAACTATTGAGTGCTCTGTAAACCTATGCTGCCACTCTGCAGCAGCACTATAGATGGCATACTGCATGTCCATTTTTCCAGGCTGCTGAGGTGCATCCAGTCTACTCATAGCCTTGTTGACATGGGGTGAGACCATCCTCTCTAATAGGGATGGTAGAGATTAGCTCAGCCTTCTCAGGCATTGACAGAGCTGATGACTTGCATCTCTTCTTATGGTTCATATACACTTGAGCCTCAAGGTTCAGAATAGTCAAGAAGAAGGAAATATATTAGACTACTAGACCAAAAAACCTACAACTCTGGAACCCTGCTAGACTCCTCTCCTATCACCATCAGAGTCTCTGCTTTCTCTGAACTCCCTGACCCACTTGTTCCCACCTTTGCTACTGCCACTGCTGCCTTTATTGAAGCCACCACAGCTGGCACCCTTTTATCATACAAAGAAAGGGGCTCTTACATGTCTACTGCTACCTCTACCCAGGTCCCAGAGATGACTAAATTCTGCCTCCAATGGGCAGCCAGCAGATGCCTCAACTAGACAATCTCCTGAGTAACCTCACCTGGGGGAGGAAAGAGGTGGTGCTTCCATGCCCAGCCTGAGGCAGTTCAGAAACTCAGAGAAACATGACCAGCCACTTACACATTGCCTCTCTCTGAGTAGTGGCTATATTCTCCACTAACCAGCTCTTCCAATGAACCAAACTTGCCTGCACTCCCTCTACTCTTCTCAACAGCTCCTGCAGCTCTGCTACCCTCCCCTTTTGCATCTTGACCTCAGGTAAGCAACCATCCCTCTGTTTCAACTAGGCTCTCAGGCCTACAACCTCCTCCTCCAATGCCTCCCAAGCCTGAATTGTAACAGAGCAGGCTGTTACAGCCTATGTTTGGTCATACTTAGCACAACCACTCTTTAATCTTTATCCTTTACTATTGTCTCTCAGGATAGGGCATCACAACAGTATGTGTCATATGTTGTAGAAGGGCTTGCTTTGTGCCATATGATACATGTCCAGTGGAGTCTGCTACATTGTAGCGGACCAGTTCCTAGCATGCTGTAGAATACAGAGCCGCAGACATGTCACAATGTGCTGTATAACATAGTCTAGCAGATAGATATAAGGCAGAGACAAGCATGCTCATGCAGGCCCAGCGGACATCAACATGTGTCAGCAGCTATTAGTGGGCATCAGCCCCATGAATAAAAACCTTCCTCTTGGCAGATGTCAGTATATGAGTATATCCTCCTCAATGTTTCCCACTCTTCTTCCCCTCTCTTCCTTCAACAACAACTCAAGGCTGCTGCTCCCCTTCCCCTCCATTTCCCACACCTGACACTAATAGATGTCCAAGAAAGGGCCCTGCAGACTGATATGCATGCAATCAATGGACATTTACACAGACTAACATAGGCCCACACAAACCCCCCTAGGCCCACACCAACCTATGTTTGCCACCAGCAGACATTTGAACAGGCCCACACAGGCCTTTAGGAGCTGATTGAACTAAAAAAAAAAAGTTGCATCCTGTGCTTCATATTCTGTGGGAGAGAATTGAACTCCTGGCCTTGAGAAGGCCTTTAGCAATGGAACACATTGATGATTTATCCATTACACCACAGGTCTGTTACTAGCAGATATATTCAAAGGTTGGATAACACAATGAGCAGCAGCTATCTGACATCTCAGCAGGTTTCTGTATGGATAAAAAAAAGTGGAAGGAGGGTGCCATATTTCCCAAAAGAGTTTTCATGTATTGAAAGGGATGTTTGTATCAATGGTCATCATCTGTGATCCATCAGCATCTGCTGGCATCCGTTAGTACCCATCAGGACCCACTGGCATCTGTTGGTATCCATCAGGCATCTATTGAAACCCATTGTAGATTTGTCAACGTCTGCCGGCATTCATTGGTACCTGTTGAGACCTACTAGCATGCGGTAAGAAATTACCGTCTTACTCACACAAGACACAGAATCTGCCAAATTGGTAGATTTCTCTGTACGCAGTGTTAGTAAAAAAGTGTCTACCCCAAATACAAGTAAATACAGTATAATTTATACATAAATTAATTGGGAAATAATTACAATAGTAATTATTTCCCTATAGTATACTATGCTTCCAACACCCCTAAGGGTGCGGTGTAAAAGTAAATAATGAATAGGGACCTCAAAGAGGTCCTCCTGTTACATGCCCTCCTTTCAGACCATTATATGGTCTTCAAAGCTCAATTCTGCAGCCAACAATATCACTTCATAGTAGTTTGATAGGTGAGGCAACTGGCTCAGGTGGGCTAGATGGGTAGTCTTCCAACTGGGGGGACTGCATGCACTCATCGACCAATGGCAGTCTTGAGGGTGGCGCCAAAGCCAGTGGCCTTGATGGCATGTCAGAATCCCATGATGAACCAGCACCTGTGGCTGGACAGCTCATGGGCAGGGGTCCATGTTGCTCCTGCCTCTTCCAGAGATGGTGCACATTGGGATCTGATCCAATGTAGTAATACAGTCCATGGTTGGTGTAAAACCAGTGCTGCTTGTCCTCCTCCTTGGCCAATAAAACCCAAAGGTGGTAAACATCTTTGGTGGTTGGTGTTCTCCATCCATCCCAGTCTGGTATAGCAACTAAGACCCCATAGCAATGCATTCAGACATGGCATTAATTATCAACATGAACATATCAAGGCATTGCTGGACTAGGGTGGAAAAATTGGTATTTGAGATACACTACACCATATGTATATGCATGGTCAGCCTACTCCAGGGGAATGCAATTGTGAAGCATCACCCAAAGCACATCATCCTCTGTAATGGTGCCTGCTGCCTCATCTGGAAAGATGGGCATCATAATTGACATGATCGTCCATGGAGCTGGGACAAATGGATTGTTGGGATGAGCTGCATCAAAGTCTTGTACCACCTCGCAGTACAATTCCAGCTTGGTCAACACCAGCACCATTTGCCGGGCAAACGATGAGTGAGCCTTGCCCTGGGGAAACAAGGATTTAATCAATGTATGGCTAAAAATGGTCCTCCAGTACATGCAATATGTGGTATCAAATGCTATCCTGGGGATAGCATTAGGCATGCCTGGGCACCCAAAGTAAAGTGCATTCTGGGCCCATTTCTCCAGGTCCAGCATCTTCTCAATCTGCTTGAAGCTGATGCCTGCAAGTGTTGTATTTCAATGGTGTAGCGTAGTCCGCTATGTGGCGTTGGCCACATAGCTTTACTTACTGTAGTAGTCAATATTATATTATATTTATTATAATATAATATTATTTACATTATTATATAAATAGTTTTACCAGCTGCTTACAAAGCAGCTTATTTTTGTGTTGATACTACAGTGGCTCAAAAAACTGTCCCAATGTTTCATACTTTTTGAAAGATGACATTGGCATGAAGGATGGGAAGTACATAAAATTCTGATTAAATCATGTAAAATACTATGGCATCATAGCTACAGAATAAATCTAGGTTTATGTAATCAAGATCAAAAGTGATGGAGCAATAGCCATTTTAAAATGTACATAGTCAATAGACCGGACTGGTCTGATTCTGTGCAGTGTGAACCTAAGCTCTCACAATTCCTATAACTTCATTACATTTTTTTGAATCCGCCAGCTAGGATCTATTGCCTAGCATCTGACGTCAGTCGCTGAGTTTGTTGACAGAACTCTATCAGCTTCTTGAGCTTCTTGCACAGCCATACCATGCAAATTTCAAACAGAGAATCGATGAGTAATCCCATACCTGCAGTGTCCACTGATGGCGGATGGAATGCCCACAACCTACAGGGAGACCCAGCAGACATCCAGGACGTGTCAGCGTCCAATGCAGGTCAGGCAAGACCCAAGGCTTGAGACCGAGGTCAGAGCACTGACCTGGCCAGGAATGAAAGCGAGGCCTGGAGAGCTGAAAGCTCACAGCAGGATGGTCAGCAACGTCTCCAGGACAAAATGCCAGGAGGATTAACTCCCCCAGTTATGCAGCTGCCAGGAGGACTGTGACGGTCTAGCCAGTTAGCTTTGAAAGGGCCCCCTGAGGACAGCCGACAGTCAACAGGCGCCTATGGCGCCCCAGGAGACACCGAGTCGTCAGTACAGACTGGGAGAGCCCTCCCTCCAAGCCAGAGTAGTGGGACCAGGCGGTCTACAGCGGGATCAATGCCTTCTAAGACAGTGGAAGCCCGCCTAGAAGAGGTACCAGAGGAGGCTGCAAGGCCTGAAGTATCCTGCACGGAAAGCCAATTCCCATGCACACCAGCAGTGGAGGAAGCTCCGGAGGTTGTAGAGCTTCCAGAGGAGGTGATGGAGTCGTCAAGTGACGACGACGCTGGAGCAGAGGAGCAGCGGCTGAAAACTGCATACACCGTGTGCTTGTGGGTGTTCTGGGACTTGCACCCAGAGGTGATGAAATACACCACCCAAGCACGACTCGAGTGCTACGCATCAGCACATATAGTAGCACTTAGGCAACAAGGGCACGAAGTGCCCAATGTATTCAGTACAAAATATACTGCTACGCATCAGCACATATAGTAGCACTTAGGCAACAAGGGCACGAAGTGCCCAATGTATTCAGTACAAAATATACTGATTTGATGGTGAGAGTGCTCACTATGGAGCTGCAAATGTATGTGCAGCAGAAGGCCACACGGCAATCGGGGGCCTCGACCCCCTGGAGCCACATGTCTGAGGAATGCTCAGCATGGCGCAATAAAGATGTCGGAATCGAGCTAGTGGAGGCACTAGCACGGATGCAGGAAGTGCCCGAAGTAAGACCGGTGAGTACTTTCTATACTCCAGCAGGACAAGGGTGGCGTGAGGAGCCCCCATGCAGGAAGTGCCCGAAGTAAGACCGGTGAGTACTTTCTATACTCCAGCAGGACAAGGGTGGCGTGAGGAGCCCCCATGTCACAACCCCTTCCCTCCGGACCCACCCCCAGAACACCATCCGGGACCCTCCCTCCGACCCCACAGGACATGCCCCGCCGTTACAACCGCCGACACCGCCATTACACGCATCAAAGACCGCCATCAGCTGCCACTGGCCCCGATCAATGATCGGATCACGCGACTCGTTCCCAGCCATCACGCATCATGCATCACGGCTCCCTCCGTGCCAATTAATTGCGCACCCCACACACGCAATCCCGGTATTCAGCCCCTGCTGCTACTCAATGACCCCCAGAACCCATCCCAGACACCCTGGAACCCCGAGACCCGGTCCCGTAGTACTTATAGCATAGCTCCCTGTTGTATTCGCTAGTCTTGATATTACATACACTGTTACCTTGCATTACTTGGATTGTTGCGTGCCCTCTATTTGACTGGTACGCATTGACTGGCACGCTTGACTGGCACGCTTGGATAATCGCGTGCTCTAAGGCTGGTACGCACTTCGCGACTTTAACTTACTAACTTGGTCTCGTCTTAGAACCTCCGGTTCGCGACTCGACCCCCACCCAAACTCCCCAGTTACCCACCACCCAAAACCCCCGGACTCAGTCCCCTCTCCCGGGATTCCCCTGTCCACGTCTTGAACCCCGGAGTCCTAGCCCCAGAGTTCCAGACACCCGAGTATCCGTGGGTCAAGTCCGCATTGTAAGGGCGATTGCTTTCCCGGAAAGCCCCCGACTCAGCAGAACCTGACATAATATCAAGACTCCCTCCTTACACCGTTCTTGATGGCTACGTATACTCACACTTACTACCCCATGGGCTACCAGACCGACCCCTATGGGCGTCCGGTACCCGATCATTACTCCGCACAGACCCCCCGCCCCGTCTACCCACCCCTCCCGTACAAACCTCCGTATCTCCACCGCCACTGGGCCCCCGACCCATCCCTCTATGATCTGGGGCCCTCAGCCAGCTGGGCCCCTCCGCCCAACTTAGCCATGGCACGACCCGTGGAGGTCCCCTCATACCGGAGCATCCCCCCTCAGCCAGCTGGGCCCCTCCGCCCAACTTAGCCATGGCACGACCCGTGGAGGTCCCCTCATACCGGAGCATCCCTAGGGGCCTGCTGGAGACCCCACCAGTGCCCAGTGGACCTCGCCCAATCCCCCCCAGCAAGGGCCCCTTTGCATCCACCCCCTACTACGGCTACCAGCGCCCCGTTCCCCAACCCCGAGAACCTCAAGGACCCCCCTACCTCGACTACCCCCCTCGTCACTACCCGGCCGCCGCTCCACCCGCTCGAACCCCTCCCTCGCCAATGGGACGATGACGCCTTGAGGAGTATGAACGGCAACGAGACGAAGTACTCCGCTCACTCAGGATTATGCCAGAGGACTTCGCTCAACGGACAAGGGCGCTGCTCACGGAATTCGGGCACGACGACTTTGAAGGCACTCCGGAGGAATGGGCTCATTGCCTGGTCAAATTTGGGGATTGCCTCACGCGAGGAGAACTCCCGGAGCAAACTATGGTAAAGTATAGGCGCAATATGATCCTCCGAGAAGAATTGCAACAGCTGCTCGACAAAGTCCACGCGTCCCCCTCCCCTCGACCCCTCAACGACCCTGCGGACCCAGGTCGCTCGATTCACGTTCGACGGGAACCCCCGGAGCCGGCCCCAACAGCCCCAACAGCCCCCGTGGACCCCACTCTGGAACAATGACAACGGGAAGAGCGACAAAATGCCTCAGCCATATTGCGGTCCCTCAACCCAATGGGAGGCCTCTTTGATCAACCCGCTGCCCGCACGGTAGGCTTGTCCACTCGCCGCAGGGCTAACTCCGTTCCTAGTACCTTTAAGACCTGGGGACAGCCCCAAAGACCCCTGGAACCCCTCCCGTGAACGGACAATGCCCGACCCCTGGCCCCAGCGAACCCCGGTAGACCCCGCGCAGACACCCCTAGCACGGACAACACGCTGTGCTACATCAACAAGCCCACACATGGCAACAATGAATCACGTCCCGTGCCCACGCCCGTCCCAGTACTGCCCCCTACGTCAGCCCCGGCCCCTCTGGAACCCAGCTTCCGTCGCGATCCACCACCCCACTTTGACCTAAGGAACCCCCCACGGCCTCCGATACAAGCGCAACCTTCCCGGGTTGAACGTCCCCCATGCAACCTGGCACCTGACCCCGCACCCGGCCCCCCTCAGATCAACCCGGCACCACCGAACCCTCCCCGACCGCCTCCGCCACCTCCGGTCGAACCTCGAGGACGACCCCCAGGCTCCCCGCCTCTGCCAGTCCCTGCGTGGAGACCCGAGCCTCCCCCTGGCAGGAACGAACCCCTCTGGGACAACGGGCCTCCCAGGCGTGGACTCCCAGGTGAGCCACCCGGAGGAGGACCTCCCGGCGGGTGGGGTCCCGCCCTTGGTGCTTTTCCTCCTCAAGGAGGGGGGGGTAATCACTATTACTACTATTACAATGCTGGCCCTCCTCCCCGCAACGCTGCCGGACCGGACAACGCTCGCGACGCCCTCGCCCGCGAAGGACGACTGGACATCCAAAAGCCCGACGCTTTCACGGGCCGGGACCCCCGAAAATGGCGTACCTTCCTCACTCAGTGTCTCAATACATTTCAGGCAAAGCCGCTCACGTTTCAGGTTGACAGCTCCTGGGTGGCCTTTGCCGCATCGTACCTCCAGGGGATCGCCTTTGACCACTACACGGCGCTCATCCAGTTCGACCCCAACAACCCGGCACTCTCCCGCTGGCAGGCCTTCGTCGACGAGTTTTCCAGGAAGTTCGGGATCTACAACACCGTGGCCAAGGCCGAGGACAACCTCTTCAACCTCCGGATGCGCTCCGAAGAACGTTTCACCACCTTTATCGTACATTTTGAGAAGGAGGCTTACAAAACAGGTTGGAACTACAGCGCCCTCCGGTACGCCCTCCGCCGCGCCCTGCCACAACGCATCAAGGACGTCCTCTGACTTGCCCCAAAACAACCCTCCTACAACGGCTACAAGGCCCTCGTCATGCAGATCGACCAACACTACTGGGAAGACCGCAGCGAGTATTCGAATTCCCGACCCCCCTGGAACCCTAGAGGAGGACCCCCTTGGCCCTCAGGCGAAGCTCCCAACCCCCAAGGTCAAAACCCCGGTCCCCCCGTGTTCCCTGGCGGCCGACCCCCGGTGAGTCGCGGCCTGCCCAATGCTAACCCCGGCAGCGGCACCCGCCCCCAGGCCCAACTCAACGCCGCCGTGGCCGCCCACGACCCGAGCGACGTGCCAAGCCCCGAGGAACCCCCGGAAGACCCCGAAGACTTCGACTTCAATGACGAGCGGGACGAGGAGGCCCTCTGAGCCAACCGGCTTCAAAAGAAGGGACGACCCTGGATCGAAGTCCCGACGGATGTGCAGGAATGACGGAGAAGGGAGGGTGTTTGCATACTCTGTGGTGAGAAAGACCATTTCATCTCCGAGTGCCCCAAACAACAGGTCATGGGACGTGCCACCTGGACCTTCAAAGGGGAGGACGCCACCTATGAGTATTCGGAAAACGACCCGGCAATTTAGACCCGGAAGACGCCCTAAATCGCGGAATCGACCCCGACATCTTCTCCGCCCTGGTCTCACATCTTTGCTCTACGACACTCATACAGGACACCCTCACGGCTTACTTACCCTCCCACTCCTTGCACTCCCTCCTCCTCAAAACCCGCCTCACCCCCTCCAGAACCCCCCTCGACACCCTCGTTGACAGTGGCGCCACTGACAACTTCATCAACAAAGCATGGTCCACCTTCACCCCGGAACCCGCTTAGCGACTCCCGGTCCCGGTACGGCTCTGCCTCTTCGACGGAGACGCCTCTACAGCGGGGGATATCACTCACTTCGTGCGTATGCCTGTTACTTTCGCCAACAGACAGACTTACACCCTCTGGATGTTGATAACCAAACTCCACCCTTCCGCACCCCTGGTCCTAGGGCTTCCGTGGCTCCAAGACACCAACCCCCGCATTGATTGGCGACATCTCACCCTTCGCCTGACCCGGGACCCGATGCCCAACGACCAGCAACTCCCCTTCGACATCCTCCACTCTCCTGACCCTACCCCAAAGGACGGGCCCCCATCATCCCCTGGACTCCAGTCCTGTTCGTCCCAATCCTTCGTCATCAATGCCAGGCTGGACGGCACCCCAGGACCGATATCGGCCCTCATCGACAGCGGAGCCACCGGAGTTTTCATCAGCGATGCCCTCGACCTCCCCCACAACTCCCTCGAACAGCCCCTCTGCCTGCAACGCCTCGACGGCACCCCCTCCTCCTCCGGCCCCATCCAGAGGTCTCACACTCCCTCGAACAGCCCCTCTGCCTGCAACGCCTCGACGGCACCCCCTCCTCCTCCGGCCCCATCCAGAGGTCTCACTTGGGACGCGTGACCCTGGACAACAACTACGAGTTCACCTCCCCCCCTCCTCCTCCGGCCCCATCCAGAGGTCTCACTTGGGACGCGTGACCCTGGACAACAACTACGAGTTCACCTCCAACTTCCTGGTCACACGACTTCACGAATCAACCCGATGGTGCTGGGACTACCCTGGCTGCGCGACACGAACCCCGACATTGATTGGAGGACGCTCACCATGACCTTCCCAGGACCCGAAGACCATTCCTCGACCGCCGTGCACCTCCGGGCCCTAGGGAACAACCTGATGCCCGACACTCCCGGGACGACTGCCGCGCCCCCCATGCCTGCACCACCCATGCCCATCCGAGACCGCAAGGCCCCTGATCGACCCCCAAACATTCCTCGGAACAAGTACAAGGGGCCGAACTACCCCTGCCGGTCTCAGACACACGTCACACCCGCTCCGGCCGATGATTCCGCGACCCTGATCGACCCAAGCGCACTCGACATTAGGATCATTGGGGCCGCCCCCTTCGCCTGCCTTATGAGGGATGGAACTCCCACGTTTCAGCTGCACACCTCGCCTTCTCTCCCGGAAGAACACCTACGAGGGGACGCTATTCCCCCGGAACAGAAAACCGAGGAGCAAATCCTCCGAGAAGTAGTTCCCCCGGAGTATCACGAGTTCGCTGACGTATTCTCCGAAGGAGACGCCAAGGAGATCCCCCCTCACCGCCCCTATGATCACACCATCGACCTCGAGGAAGGAGCCACCCCCCCTTTCGGCAAGGTCTACAACATGTCGGAGGTCGAACTCCGGGCTCTCAAGGACTACCTCAACGAAATGCTCGGTAAGGGATTCATCCGACCCTCTGCCTCCGCTGCCGGAGCCCCGGTTCTATTCGCCAAGAAGAAGGACGGCTCGCTCCGACTCTGCGTCGACTACCAGGAACTCAATAAGATCACCAAGAAGAACCGCTACCCGCTCCCGCTCATCGGCGATCTGGTCGATCGACTCTGCAGTGCCAAGGTCTACACGAAAATTGACCTCCGCTCTGGTTACAACAACGTCCGCATTGCCCCAGGACATGAGTGGAAAACCGTGTTCCGCACACGGTATGGTCTGTTTGAGTACCTTGTGATGCCTTTCGGAATGACTAACTCCCCCACCACATTCCAATACTTCATGAACGACATCTTCCATGACATGAGCGACGTCTTCGTGATCGTCTACCTGGACGACATCCTCATTTATTCCGACTCACCGGAGAACCACCAGAAGCATGTCCGGCAAGTCCTCAAACGCCTCCGGGAGCACAACCTCCATGCCAAGCCCGAGAAGTGTTCATTCCATACGGAAGAGGTTGAGTATCTTGGCGTCATCATATCCCCGAACGGCGTTCGTATGGTGTTCATTCCATACAGAAGAGGTTGAGTATCTTGGCATCATCGTATCTCCGAATGGCGTTTGTATGGACCCCCACAAGGTCGAGGCCATCGTCAACTGGCTGCAGCCCCGGAACGTCAAGGAAGTACAGTCCTTCCTGGGTTTCGCTAATTTCTACCGGAGGTTCATAGATAACTACTCCGGCATCACGAAACCCCTCAACCGGCTCACACGCAAGGACGTTGCCTGGAACTGGGACAGTAAGTGTCAGAGTGTCTTTAACCTGCTCAAGGAGGCTTTCACGACCACCCCCGTACTCCAGCACTACGACCCGACCCTCCCGATTATTCTGGAATGCGACGCCTCCGACTACGCCATCGCTGGGATCATCTCACAGATGGAACCTGACGGAGGGGAGCCCTGGCTGGTTGCCTTCTACACCCAGTCCATGATCGATGCCAAGCTCAACTACGACATCTACGACAAGGAGCTCCTCGCCATCATCGAAGCCTTCAAGCAATGGCGAGCCTACCTCGAGGGAGCCCAGCACCGGATTCAGGTCTACTCGGATCACAACAACCTGCAGTACTTCACCACGACCAAGCAGCTTAGTCAACGGCAGGCCCGTTGGTCCGAGGTCCTCTCGGAATACGACTTCACAATCCAGTACCGCCCGGGACAACTCGGAGCTAAACCCGATGCCCTCACCCGCCGTCCGGACGTCTATCCCAAGAAGTTGTTCGAGGCAGAACGCAATGCGTTCAATCATCGCGTGGTGATCCCTCCTGAACATTTGAATGCCGTACTGATCTTAAACGATGAAGGGACCCTGAGCCAGATCCCCCGCGTCCCCCGAGACAAGTACTTCACCGACCACGACCCCCGCCGCCCTCCCGATGGAACCGACCGGGACCCCGCCTTCTCCTTGTCCCCCGACGAAAAACTCCTCCTCCGGGACGGTTGCATCTACGTCCCGGATCACGCCCGACTCCACTACAACGTCCTTCGACAACACCACAATCACAAGCTCCGGACACCCTGGAATACATAAGACTCTCCAGCTGATCTCCCGGACTTACTTTTGGCCAGGGTTGAAGAGGGACGTGACCTGCTACATTCAATCATGTGAGCCCTGCCTCCGGGCCAAGGCCCCCTGGCACCGACCATACGGACTCCTGAAATCCCTGCCAGTCGGACAACGCCCCTGGTCCTCCATATCCCTGGATCACATCGTCGAACTCCTGGAATCTGAAGGGTTCGATGCCATTCTCGTTGTTGTGTGCAGGCTAACCAAACAGGGCATCTTCCTACCCTGCCACACCACGGACACCGCCCTGGACTTCGCCTGGCTGTTCCTTGAGCACGTCTTTGCCAAACATGGACTCCCGGACAACATTGTCTCCGACCATGGCCCCCTCTTCGTGTTCAAGTTTTGGACCTCCCTGTGTAAGGCACTTGAAGTAAAGACTAACCTCTCCACCGCCTACCACCCCGAAACCAACGGCCAAACCGAAAGGGTCAACCAGTCTCTCGAGCAATACCTCCGACTGTACATCAACTACTTGCAGGACGACTGGCGCGCCGAGCTCCCCCTGGCCGAATTCACTTACAACAACACGCTGCACTCTGCCACCAGGGTATTGCCCTTTTTTGCCAACAAGGGATACTACCCTTGACTGACACTCTCGCTCTGGGACATCCTGTCGCACGCCGCCCACAAGGTTGCCCAGGACCTCCAGTCCCTTCATGAATTTCTCTGGGAAGAGATCGACACCGCAAACCGGGCCTATGCGAAACATGCCGACCAAAAACGGGAAGACACCCCTGACTGGACCCCCAGGACAAAGGTATGGTTAGATCGATGCCACCTCCGCACCCGCCGGCCCTCCCCAAAACTTGATCACGAGCGCCTCGGCCCGTTCAAAATATTGAAGAAGGTCTCATCCCACGCCTACAAGATTGAGCTTCCTCCAGGACTAAAAGGTCCCTCGGCCCGTTCAAAATATTGAAGAAGGTCTCATCCCACGCCTACAAGATTGAGCTTCCTCCAGGACTAAAAGGTCTGCACCCGGTTTTCCACGTCCGCCTCCTGGAGCGACACCCCCCAGATCCCTTCCCCGAACGACACCCCGAGCCCCCTCCCCCAGTCGAGGTTGAGGACGAGTACCACTACGAGGTTGAAGACATCCTCGACTCCCGGGATATTCGTGGACGACCCCACTTCCTCGTATGGTGGAAGGGATACGGCCCAGAAGATGACACTTGGGAGCCGCGCCAAAACCTCAAAGGCGCCCTCGACAAACTCCGGGACTTCCAGCAACGGCACTCGGGAAACGACCCTCCCGGGCGCAGGACTCACAGACGGCAGTAGTGGGCGTAACCCCCGCCTCTGGGCAACGGCACTCGGGAAACGACCCTCCCGGGCGCAGGACTCACAGACGGCAGTAGTGGGCGTAACCCCCGCCTCTGGGCTCAGTAGAGATTCAACTCCCATGTATACTTTCTGCTTTCCCTTTCTAGATCTTACTTTCTTTTAGTATTATTTCATAGTGGTGTCCCGGAACCTGGGCAAGGTGCTTTCTGTTTTTCAGTCTTCTTTTGCCCCTTACACCACCCTTTACCCTGGGAAACCAAGTATATACATTTTTCTACTTTACATACTCTACAGTAGCAGCCAGGACAAGACAAACAAATGACAAGAAAAAGAGAGAGAACGAAAAACTACCGGCCCTCGCCCCCCTCCCCCGGCCAGCCTCGGAATCCCTCCCCCATCCCCTCCGGACCGTGCTCCCGCAAGACTTCCTCAGCCAACTGTTCCCAGGACAGGAGCAACTCACCCTCGTCCAGAACCCTCTTGAACCAGGAGCCGGGGGTGGGCACGTTCCTCCGCTGGTGTGCCGACACCACCCGCCCCAACAAGTCGAGGCCCCGTTCTACCCCGGGAGTTGTCACCTCAGGGCGCTGCCCCTTCCGCAGCACCGCGAGTGCCGCAGCCGCCCCGTCCAGGAGTAAGCGGTGCTCCCGGGCCCAGCCTGAAAATGTCAGTGGGAAATCGAATCCGAGGATAGGGAGACTCACTCAATGAGGCCATACGGGCCACCACCACGTCCCAGCGCAGGGCCTCTGCCAACCCCTCACCCCCCGGAAGTCCCACTCCCTGCCCAAGCCTCGCCCTCAGAGCCTCTAGCTTGGCCTCCACTTCCCCCTGGGCGACCCTGGCCTCCTCCAGGTCCCAGATCATCGCCTCCCGACCCTCCTCCAGATCCCACCCGGCCGCCGCCTCCTCCCTCGCCCCCTCCCCGTGACCCCCCTGCTCCGGCTCCTGCAGGGCCCCGACTTTGCCAGCTTGTAGTCCCCCAGACAGGGGGGAGAATGTTGCTGGGGACAGGCATGGGAGGGAGACCGGAGATGGGGTCTCCAGGGGCAAGCGCGCCCTCTTGGATGGCCCCGGTGAAGGGCTGGGCGACGCCCGCCGTTTCCCCTTGTCAGGGCGCCCCTCACGTTCCTCCTGCCCTGGGGCGCCAGACCGGGTCACCTGGCACGTGATCAAGACCACGGGCCGGCCCCGGCCGCCCACCCGGACAACCCCCTGTCCTCCCGCCCCGCCCCCAGGGGCCTCCCCCGACGCCTCCTCCTGAACCGCCGCCGCCCCCGCGACCCAATCCCTCTCCTCCACCCCCATCCTCCGGGTGATTCCTCCCAACAGC
Source organism: Macrolepiota albuminosa (assembly GCA_027475525.1). Lineage (NCBI taxonomy): Eukaryota > Fungi > Basidiomycota > Agaricomycetes > Agaricales > Agaricaceae > Macrolepiota > Macrolepiota albuminosa. Next base: position 778,154 of record JAMWFC010000092.1, read on the forward strand.
CAACCCTGCTCCCATGAAACGCAATATGCCCTCCAGAGGGCCGAAACGGAACAGCGCTCATGATTCAGGCCCAGAACAAGGCGGACGGGACCTCGAATGAGCATGTCACCGAGCGACGCGCACAGTGAAGACACTAGGGAGGATTAGCCGCAGGACCAGAGGTACGAAGCTACTTACCGGCCCGTTGCTGATACACCAGGCGTGGGGAGGCAGGCCCTGGTGTCTCACTAGCGCCCCCTCGAAGGCCTCCTGTGTTGCGCTGGCCCACGCAATGTGCTGGGTCTCTGGGACCTCGGAAATGGCCCCCACCGCCATCCCAGAGCGACGGAAACAAGGGGCGACCAGTCTAGGACGAGGAGGAGGAGGGGGACAAGGGGGACGCACGGTCATCTGCGCAAAAGTGGGCGCGGGACGACCGGTACCTGACCTCGAAGGACCCCTGGGACCTGCACCAGGGACAGGCGCCGGGAGCCGACTAGGACCCACCTCCAGGGCAGGATTACTGTGTTGTTCTGGAATAGGAAGGTCAGCTGAGACAGGCGGACGACACAGGAAGCACTCACGTTGCCGGACGAGCTCTGCCACGCGCTCCCAGTCCAGGCATGCTTGGTACCACGTGTCCCGGGCCTCCCAGGCCATGAGGGGCGCGACCTCGTTAGTTTGGGGGGGCGTCGGGGAATGGGTTGGCGTACGCAACATGTTTGAACTTGACGGTAAAAAATTTTTTTTCGATACATGGCGAGTCAGGTGCCAGATCCCACGGTTGAACCCCGGTCCGAACCACCGGCTACACGCACCTCAGAGGGTCTCGGCGCTGAGGGGGGGGGTGATGTCACGACCCCTTCCCTCTGGACCCACCCCGGGACACCCCTGGAACACCATCCAGGACCCTCCCTCCGACCTCACAGGACACGCCCCGCCGTCACCACCACTGACACCGCCATCAGCCGCCACCGGCCCCAATCAACGATCGGATCATGTGACTCATTCCCGGCCATCACGCATCACGCATCACGGCTCCCTCCGCGCCAATTGATCGCGTGCCCCACACACGCGATCCCGGTATTCAGCCCCTGCCGCTACTCAATGACCCCCAGAACCCATCCCAGACACCCCGGAACCCTGAGACCCGGTCCCGTAGTACTTATAGCATAGCTCCCTGTTGTATTCGCTAGTCTTGATATTACATACACTGTTACCTTGCATTACTTGGATTGTTGCGTGCCCTCTATTTGACTGGTACGCATTGACTGGCACGCTTGACTGGCACGCTTGGATAATCGCGTGCTCTAAGGCTGGTACGCACTTCGTGACTTTAACTTACTAACTTGGTCTCGTCTTAGAACCTCCGGTTTGCGACTCGACCCCCACCCAAACTCCCCAGTTACCACCACCCAAAACCCCCGGACTAAGTCCCCTCTCCCGGGATTTCCCTGTCCACGTCTTGAACCCCGGAGTCCTAGCCCCGGAGTTCCAGACACCCAAGTATCCGTGGGTCAAGTCCGCATTGTAAGGGCGATTGCTTTCCCGGAAAGCCCCTGACTCAGCGGAACCTGACACCCCACACATGCGTAACCAAGACCATAGGACAGATATGTCAGGTCCGGATGGGCACGGTAGTACCGTGCTCAAGGTGGAGAGCAAGGCATCTGTGATGCCATGCGTGCCCATGGCAGAAACGTTGAGCAACAGAGTTGCATATCAACGTATGCGCAATGGCAACCTCAGGACTAAGGGACAGTCCCTTATCGACAATCAGGGCATATTCGAGGGCACTAAGCCCATTGACGAGATGCATCGTCAATTCGTCATGCAAGGTCAGGAGAATCAAGCTTCTCCAGTTCCAGGGCGGCGCAATGATCATGATTGAGGAGACTTCCTTGATCAAGATGGTGCCACAAGACGTGATGCCCCTGGTAACGGCCAGGATGACGGCCCTAGGTCAACTCCTCGAGACGAGAGCAATTATGCCCACAGTCAAGGAGGCTCAGGATGCCCTCCACAGGGTGGACGAGGGAAGTCACTTCCCCATGCCACTGATTTGGCAACTAGGTCCCCGGGTCAGCGGGAGGCCATTCAAATGCATCGTGAAGCCATGCATGATTGCCTGCATTTAGTAGTTGATGATGCCCTGGGTGTAACCTTACAGTTACCAGACAGAGTGGAGCTGCGTAAAGCAGACAGTAGGCACATTCGCGCCTATACAGGCGCGTCCAAGTTCAGCGACCTGGAAGATTGGGTGATGGATGTATGCACCCATCTCGCCATGTGCTTATACGGAGGTGACCGTATGGAACGAGAACGAATCTTCATTCTTCCTGAGTTCTTGGCCAGAGAGGCCATGGGGTGGTTTCAATGGGCAGTACTGCACATCAACTGTGTCCAATATGACTGGACGTTCAAAGGAGTCCTTACAGGACTGTACGACCAATTTGTGCACCCCTCAATGCTCCAGGATGTGAGGCAGGATTTCCAGTCTGCCAAGTACACTGAGAAGTTGGGAGTGCAAGGGTTCTATGATACCCTTAATGACCATGCCCAGAATATGGCAGTATACCCGGACAGGTATACAATGCTCGAAACATTCCTGGATGGCATTCCAGCAGACATGCGCCGCTATTTGATACGTGAGGACAGACTGTCCCCAGAAGTCAACGATGTGGAAGAGTTTGTGGCATATGCCATCAGGTATGAGCAGTCCCTAAAGACTGCTAACCACTACAAACATTGGAGTGGACACAAAGGGGGACCCAGGCGACTACTGCCTGGTGGGACACCCTCACGGGGTCAGCATGTGGGGACCTTCCTGGCCAAAAAGACCGACTTGGACCATGACCACAACACACGGTTTGTGGTATGCAGAACCCCTGCTGCGAACTGAGGGCAGAGCCACCCACACCCAGAGCAGGCGCCAGACGGAGAACATCCTAAACCAAGGCCAGACTTCAAGCCAGCCAACCCACCAGGGCAGTCAGGGACTTGTTTTGCGTGTGGCCAACCAGGCCACTACGCTACCAACTGCCCCGCAAAGCTGGGAGCCCCAAGGAAGGGGTATACACCCTGCGCCCACCTTTGAGCTGCACATACTGCAGCCACAAGTGGGAGTGATGGAGACGTATCTGCCGAGTCTGAGGCAGAGCACCCCACAAACGACCAGGAGCCCCCAGAGGAGGCATTGGGTGCTGAGCCCGAGAGTGTGGTTGTGGAGGAGGAGGAGTACATCACAGTCGACGTATATGATGACGTCTACGACAATGAGTACTACAGTCATGACAGGGACTTCGAGTGCCTAGCGGCGATGACAGATTGGCCATCCACAAATTATCCCAAAAAGAATAACGTGGTTTGGATGAAGAAGGTGACTCTTCGTCGTGCAGAGGGCACTTTGCAGCACCCTACATTGAAACAGGCAGACAAGGAGTGCCTGGTCTCGTATGTGGACATAGATGGCCACAAGGCATGGACCCTATGGGACTCTGGGAGTACTACATCGGGCATAACGCCCCAGTTTGCCCATGTGTACGGAATATCTGTGCAGGAGTTGGATGCGCCATTGGTGTTACAGCTGGGCACCATAGGGAGCCAAGCCATGGTGCAGTATGGGACAAATGTGACTGTCCAAACACCGGGCTCATGTAGCCAGGAATACATGGATGTAGCAAACTTCGATCGCTACAATATGATACTGGGAATGCCATTCATGCGGCATAACAAAGTCATATTAGACTTTGACCACTGTCAGGTACTAGTGAATATATGATACTGGGAATGCCATTCATGCGGCGTAACAAAGTCATATTAGACTTTGACCACTGTCAGGTACTAGTGAATGGGAAAGTGATCCCAGCTGAATGAGCTACAGCAGAAAGGAGTCTCCATGACTTGGCTGGCGCAGAGTGCCGGCGGTGGAGGATGTGGAGGAGGAAGTGCAGGCTATGCCTGGACTAAGCGCAGACCACAACATGGTGATAATGAGCAAGGAGGAGTATCAAGCCTCCAAGAGGAGCAACGAGTGAATAGCCGCTCATGATATTTGAGGCGCAAAGCCTCCAGACAAGCGCCATCAAAAGGCGAGACAACGGGAGGACTCAGTGGATGTATGTCCATCTACGTCCTCACGAGTCAAGTTGGATGACTTGAGAGACAGCATCCGAGAGGTGGAAGCCTCAGGAGAGGGGGACACACGGTCCCTATGGGAGTGACCAGCACCCCTGCCAGAGTATGACTGGGCATACGACCCCCGAATGCCGCAAGAGTGGAACGAGCTGGTGGCAGCCACGTGTGTGCAAAATGCGCACCAGAGACGGATGACCGTCCAACCAGCGTATCGCCAGCCAGCCTCAGACGAGGTGTCTGTAGCGTACTCACTTGTACATGAGGGGAAAAGCCTCGTGGCCTATACGGCAGTGGCAGCGGGTTCTCCGCTGAGACTACATATACCCGATGACAGTGTCAATCGGGTGCTTGCAATGCATGAGCAATATGCACCGCCGCCTCGGCCACCCTCAGAGATGGTGGAAGTACTTCCTCCGGTATGTATGAAGGGGAAGCAGAAGGTGACAAGCCTTCGTGAGGAAGATATACCTCAGTTGTATCAGCAATGGCAAGAAGAATTTGCTGACATGGTCAATGGGACCAAGGAGGAGCTTCCGCCATGGCAGGAGGTGAACCATGAGATCAATCTCATAGACAAGAGCAAGCAGTATAAGTACCACTTGCCACGCTGCCCGCGCGCACTCCAGGAGCAACTACGCAATAAAACTAATTGCTATTTAAATGCTCAATGGTGGTCTCCATGCACCACTGCCCAAGCTGCACCATTATTGTGCATCCCGAAGAAGGATGGATCCCTTCGAACAGCTCTTGATGCGCGTCAGCGCAATGACAACACTATAAAGGATGTAACTCCTTTACCAGATCAGGAGGTGATCTGGGAAGACGTGGCTCGGGAGAAGTACCGCTTGAAGATTGACCTTACTGATGCTTACGAGCAGGTGTACATTTGCACCGAGGACGTATCCAAGACCGTATTTGCATCGATCATGGGTACGTTTACAAGCAACATAATGCAGATTGGAGACTGTAATGCTCCTGCAACCTTCCAGAGGCTAATGACCTCTATTTTTTGAGATGTAATAGGACGTTTTATGCACGTCTACTTAGATGATATATTCATCTACTCGGATTCTATGGAGGAGCATGAGCAGCACCTCAGAGTTGTATTCGAACGACTACGCAAGTACAAGCTGTACTTGAAGTGGAAGAAATGTGAGCTTTACGCTCAGAGTATAGACTGCCTAGGGCATGTCATAGATGAGCAGGGTATCCACTCTGATCAGGACAAGCTCAATCGCATTTGGAAGTGGCACACGCCCTGAAACTACAATGACATCCAACGATTTGTTGGCCTTGTCAACTACATATTGAGCTTCTTGCCCGATGTCACAGCCTATACTGGGCCACTTATGGCCATGACGCAGAATGGGTCACCGTTCAATTGGAGGCCGTTGCACCAGCGGTGCTTCGAGATGGTCAAACAGATCTGTACGAAGACTCCGGTGATTCGACCAATTGACCCTAGATGGGACAAGCCGATATGGCTCATCTGCGACGTGTCCAAGACAGGCATCGGAGCCATGTATGGTCAGGGAAGCAGCTGGCAGACGTGCCGCCCAGCAGGGTTCATGTTGAAGAAGTTTACAACGGCCCAGCAGAACTATGCGGTGCATGAGCTGGAGACTCTTGCCATACTCGAGGCCCTCCTCAAGTGGGAGGATAAGCTGATGGGAAAACTCAGGTGAACTTGTTGCCGTGTCAGCGACGTTGGATAGACTACATGTTGAGATATCAGTTTGACATCACCTATGTTAAAGGTGAACTCAACAAAGTGGCAGACTGCTTGTCACGCTACTTTGAGAGTGATGTAGTTGGGGAGGCTCACAAGCCTCATGAGTATGTGCAGGCAGACTGCCGCATAGACCCTGATGGAGAGGATTTACCTCTCCACCGATACCAGGAGCTCAGGGAGCATGTCCTGGAAGTACGCGCTATGCGTGACGATGAACAGAGGCGAAGCACTCGCCTCAGAGAGCAGCGTGAAGAGCAGGACATAGCTGCCCAATTGCTCAAGGAGCATGAAGCCGTTGACCCAGTGTCCACTGGGGAGCATGAGCACCCCGATATACCCGTTACGCTTGCGGAGATGCTCGAAGGCGAATTGCCTTCATCCCAGCCCCCTAGCCTGGTCAGCGACGACTTCCAGAAGGAAGTGGTGCAGGACTATGGCGATGATTCTCTCTTTGCCAAGATAATTGCTAGTTCTAACGACCATCCTCGGTTCAGGCATGAGCCTGGTAGACTCATCACGATGGAGAACCGCCAAGGGGTGGCAGTGGTATGCCTCCCCTGTACGTGAACCATTATTACGCAGGTCTTGGACCAGGCCCATGCACTGGTGGGGCACTTTGGTGCTGCCAGGACGTTGGGCTACATCCGAAGATGGTATTGGTGGCCACGTATGGCCCAAGAAGTGACTAAGTTCTGCGCTTCATGCGCAGCATGTCAGAGGGCAAAGCTGCCCCCTGGATCCTCTCCCGGAAAGCTACACCAGCTACCCATGCCAGTGAAGCCTTGGGATTCCATTGGAATGGACTTCGTAGGTCCCTTTCCCGAGTCCAGAGAGTTCGATTACCTCTGGGTGGTAATATGCCGCATGATGAGCATGGTGCACCTCATACCGGTGCGAACTACGCTGACGGCTAAGGAGCTGTCATGGATCTACCTTAGGGCATGATGAGCATGGTGCACCTCATACCGGTGCGAACTACGCTGACGGCTAAGGAGCTGTCATGGATCTACCTTAGGGAGATTGTTAGGCTGCATGGGCTGCCTAGCACCATTGTAAGCGACCGTGACTCAAAGTTCACGTCTCAATGGTGGAGGGAACTCCACAAACTGTTAGGAGCGCAACTCCTCATGTCGACGTCCTTCCATCCTCAAACGGATGGGCAAACGGAGCGGGCTAACCGCAGTATAGGCCAGATCCTAAGGGCAGTTGTTCACCCTGACCAACGGGACTGGGTGGACTGGTGTCCACTCACTGAGTTCACGATTAACACGAGTATCTCAGATACAACAGGGTATGCACCCTTTGAGCTCAACGGAGGGTACTTGCCCTCCATGCTGCACAAAGTTTGTGCTGATACGGTGGCCCACTGAGGAGTTGTCGAGTTCGCCAGGCAGGCCCTGGAGAACATTGCGGCGGTGCATGACGCCATCATAGAGGCGCGAGTCTTTCAGGCAAAAAATGCCAATCACCGTAGGCAAGCAGAACCGCCAATAGCAGTAGAAGCGTTGGTTTACCTATCAACATGTAACCTGAGACTCCCAAAGGGTCAGGCGAGTAAACTCTGCCTGAAATGGGTAGGCCCATACCGTGTTCTAGATGCAGAGCCAAGTACCTCCAACTACGTGTTGGAGCTGCCTCTGGCATTGCAGGAACGATGCATCATTTCAAAGTTTCACGTGTCGCTGTTGCAACCATACAGCACATCTGACGATGCGCTATTCCCTAACAGGGCAACTCCAGGCCCCTATGATTTTGGGGCTCGAGATGATGACAAATGGTTCATCGAGTGCATCATTGGGCACCAGTGGACTGAGCGTAACACGCTTGAGTTTGAGGTACGCTGGTCCCTCGGGGACACAACATGGGAGCCACACTCTCATTGCTCCAAGTTGGCAGCACTTGACCGTTATTTGGAGTTGAAGGGCGTTAAGCGCCCACATCAATTAAGTAAGCATGCCGGCGCTTAATTTGATTGGCAGTGCCAATCGTGGCTTGGCTGAGTTGGTCAGCAGCTGTGGCTGAAACACGTCTTAAAAGGCGAAATTTCTTTGTCGCTTTTTTCCTCAACCATGGACAACATGCCCATGGACCAGAGTGAGCAGCAGCAGCAGTTTGAGATTGTGCCGTTGGTCTTACCGTCGGCTGAAGGGGGGGGGCAGATGGCTCCCCCACTGACCCAAAATGCGCCCCAGTGGAGACAATTGCAACAGGCCGTGGGCTTCCCACAGCAGCAGCAACCACCAGCGGCAGGCTACCTGCTGCAGCAGCCGGTGATCAGTGGCTATCTGCCACTCCAACCCATGCAGGGCAACTTCATGCCCCAGAATGCACTTGTGGGCGGCTATCAGCCCCAACAACCAGTATCGGGCACTTATGCGCCACATCACACAGAGGGCCAATTCCAGCAACAGGCCTACGGGGGGCTAGTCAGCCCCCAAGCAGCGCCAGGATGGGGACAGTTTGCCCCCGCTATGGTGAGAGGGGCTATGGGTGCACATCTGTTGCCCCAGTTTACCACCCTGGCGCACTACCCTGGGATGGGTGGTGTGCCTGTAATGATGCCGTACCCCCCGGCTTGGATGGGGGCTTGGGGCGCAATGCCCCAGTACAGCAGCTTGCATGAGGCGCCAGCCAAGGGAGGCCAGTCGATTTTCCTGTCGACCACAGCACTAATTGACAATCTAGAGGGACGCCAAGCATCCCTTGTGCAGGCCACCATGGCCATTGAGAGTACAGAAACTCTCAATACAGAACGAAGCATCAGTTCATCGGCTGATGCGTCGACAGAGAGCCTGGCCAAGCTCTCCTTGCTACAGCGGCTGGAAATGCCGCACCAATCCGAGCCCAGCTCAGAAGAAGAGTCATGTCCTCAACACGACAAAGGAAAAGCACGGGCTGTCGAGCCCAGTCTCAACCAGGACTTAGTCCTGGCTACCCTTCTCCAACGCCTGGGAGACAATGGGTACAATGTACCCGCAGAGTCATCATTCCTCCACAATGTGGAGATGGTCGTCCTCATCAGCTGGATGATGAACAACATGGATCATATGCATGCCCAGCGCAAAACTGATCTCCTTGCCATATCGGCCACTTGTAAGCGGCAGACTACACCTCCAAGTCAGGACACCGACTCCAGTAAAAGGGCACGTCGGCAAGGAGTGGAGAACCCGCCCTCCTGCTCGATTAAGTCGAGTGTTGTTGCCCCTGGCCGGGAGGCCGGCCTAGGATGGGACATCATTCCCTATGAAGATGTCCCTGCTCCAGCCGCCCCCTGGCTTATCCAGCACCTCGCCAGCGGCGCGTCTGAGGTCGCATCTTCACGACCAGTATCTGTGGTTTCCACCACGCACTCTGGGGAGCAGAGTTCCAGGGGCGTGAGCACACGCTCCACTGAGGCTAAGGCCTCACAACCCTGAAAGGATCGTCGGGGTAAGCAACCGGAAGGGCATGCGTACGTCAATGTGCACTTCCCTGAGGATGCCCTGAAAGGGGCCCCAGGGGCTAACATCCCCTTTTTACCCGCAATACTGGTAGAGGGCCCGCCAGCCCAACTTCTGCAGTGTGTGTGGGCAATGGACCCACGGTCTGATAAGTTGGAGCCGGAGAGGCTGCCATCCCTGCCCTCCGATGACGACTGGTATGAGGAGCCTGAAGAGGCTCGCATGGAATCCCCTGTGCCGCATGAGACAGCAGCACAACATATGGCGCGCAAACGGCGCAACAGCAATCGACAGGCCAAGATGGACTGTTGGGCGCAGGATAGCACCAAGCGAGGAGCTGCCCTCCTCGAGGACAAAACTGGGCACATCCCTGATGCGCTCGGTGTTGTGATCTACCGTGATCACACTGTTGAGCGCCAGAACTCATTCTTTGGTGCGGGGTTAGCTCCCCAGTTCTATTGGTCGCCAGTGACCAATACCATCTTCGTCGGGCAAGAAGCCTGCGCAGCCAGGTCCTTCAAGACCGATAAAGAGGGCAATGCCGTGTCGACGCCCCACAACAGTAAGGTGTACCAAGTGGCACCTCGCAGGTTTCCCCGCAGTCCTCAAGAAGTCCACAGGCTTCATGCACTGGTTAACAACCAGTTTACGCCGATTCGTCAGTGTCAGTTGGGCTACTTATTGCTCAACAAATTCAAGCGGGTGGCGCTCAACTGCTACCCTACTGCCCGAGACAGAGCCATGTCTCACTTACTCGACGAGGTCACATATAGGACCATTGCGGTACCCTTTGTGAGTCCAGAGGAGCGGGAGAACATCCCACAAATGATTGTTCCAATGCGGATCTATCACTGCAAAGAGGAAGGGAGAATTGCTTTTGTTGGCCTTACTCCCCCTGATCCAAAGCAACCATTTGCTTTGGACTACCTGGGCTCATATGCCCTTCTCTATGGACGTCCAACGTATAGACTGGTCTGGCCATGGACCGAGCCATGCGCATTCATTGGCGCAGCCTCTTTGGGTTTGTGCTTGTATGTGCCCTCAGCGCCAGCCGCCCCTCCAAGTCCACAGTACACAAGTACCTGGCCTATGTATTTGCAAGGCCAGGCCTCTACAAAGAGGCCGTGGCTGAGTACGAGGCAGCTAGGGGGCAAGTCTTTGTGCCCCTCCACGCCGACGACCCTAACTTCGAGGCTTGGGCTGTGGACATCCTGGAAGCATCAGCTTCCGTGTTCACCACTTCGGACACTTTACGCATCCTTCTTCACAATCAAATTCCGGTCAGCTGGGCTGACCATGCATATACTTATGGGGTCACCTACTTGGCCCATCTCTTCTTCAGCGACAGCCGGCTCTACAACGAGGCGGCTGCTATCGACAACAAGAGGCTGCAACGCCTCGACCATTACGGTACACCCCAGTCCATTGCTCAGTGGGATGGGTGGCATGAGGCCACCATTGGCGATTGACAATGCCTGATGCTCCAGCAACAGGACAGTCATTGTGCTTACGACAACGCACTCACCAAGGAGATGTACCTCCTCATTGGGCAAGACATTCATGCCCACAAAATCTGGACGCGCCAGTACCCGTCCAACACTGGGGATCTTCCTGATCCCCAACCACCTATCCTGGGGTCAACCATCGACCCCAATCTCACACTGTCCCCCCTCCAGGACTATGACGACTCCCTGCCAGTAGCAGGGCCTTCGGGCACCTCCTATGCGCCCGCACCCGAGGATGAACTCCTCGATTACGACATGGACGACGCGACTGCCGATCCATTCCGGGAGCCTGGGGACTCTCCCATTGCCCCCGTCTCTGACTTACCAACGGCCTGACCGTTGTCTTATCTTGAGACCATAGCTCAGTCTGATTGGGGGGTGTGTAGCATAGTCCGCTATGTGGCATTGGCCACATAGCTTTACTTACTGTAGTAGATATTATATTATATTTATTATAATATAGTATTAATATATTAATTACTTTACCATATATATATGTACATATGTGCTGCTTATTAAGCAGCTTATTTTTGTGTTTGTACTACATAGTCAATAGACCAGACTGGTCTGATTCTGTGCAGTGTGAACATTAAGCTCACAAATTCCTGTAACTTCGTTACAAGTGGACGGAGTGAGTCTACCCTTCAGGTTCAGTGTAAGATACCCTAGCATTATGAAGGATACCACGCGTGCTCAACTAGGACTGTATGTACTGAAACACATACGGTTGATACAGGCTAGAGGTGATAATGTACCTCAATTGAATACTGTTGAATACATTACGTTGTATGTCCAGATCCTTGAGCTGGAAGCCCAAGCATATATATACCGCAAGGCTAATCGAGGATCAGCTGCCTCGACCCCAGAGGGGGCAAACTTGATTCTGAGTATACCTTCGGTGGCAAAGCCAGAGTTGTCTCCCCACCTGGAAGAGGCGATGAGCAATATATATGCACTCCAGCAAGCAGGAGAGTCTGACGAGCAGTTTGCCGCAAGGTTTGCAGCAGCACAGAGACAAAATGTATTCAGAGGTCAACGAAGGAGACCTCTGTCGACAGCTGAATTGGTGTCTACCATACCTGTGGTAGATAGCAACCTACCCGAAACGGGGGGGACAAGGCACCCTCACACAAAACAGGAATCAGTGGAGGCTACTTCACTGACGAATCAAGTGCCGCTGGCTGATAAGTTTGCGGAGAGGGTAGCTTATCAGCGCATGCGGAACCAAGACCTGAAACGCCAGGGACACTCCTGAATAGATGACCAGGGGATTTTATTTGATGGGATAACGCCCATCGACGAGATGAGAAGGCAATATGTCCAACAGACACGTCAGCCTGACACTAGAAGGGGGGACCCGCCCACAGTGGATCTGAGCTGAGTCCCTGAAAGACAGGTGACAGAAGGGCTAGGGGGACAGGAGAGCCCACTGCATTGGAATGATGCGGGGAAAGTGCACTATACAGGTCACCGACCAGTACGTGCATTCTCTGTAGTACCTCCAGCAGAAGGTAGGAATAAAATGCCTGGGATAACTGAGGCAACAAAGGTGTATACTGAGAATATGCACCAACACCTCAGTAGCATAATTGACGACACAGTAGGCGTAGCATTGTGCCTTCCCGAAGGTATCAAACCGTGTAAGGCGGAGTCAAAACACATCCAACCATACAGAGGGGAGTCCAAGTTTAGTGACTTGGAAAACTGGACGATGGATGTGTGTAACCATCTGGCAGCATGCCAGTATGGGGGGGATCGTCTGGATCGAGAATGTGTATTCGTTCTCCTGGAGTTCCTAGATGGACCAGCCAAGGCCTGGTTTCAACATCATGTCTTGCACTATAATCGTGCACGACAGCAATGGACGTTCAAGGATGTAATCCTTGAATTGTATAACTGGTTCATAAGTGCATCTACCATGCAGGATGCTCGGGAGGCATTCATTGCAATGTCCTACACCGAACGATTGGGTGTTCAAGGTTTCTATGACACCTTGATAGACCACGCACAGAATATGTCGATTTACCCAGACAACTGGGTAATGATCGATACCTTCCTGCATGGGATACCCGATGCAATGAGAGAGTCTCTCCTTTGTGATGACAGGCTATTGCCCAAAGTGAATACCGTTGAGGAGTTTGTAGCACATGCGTTGCGCTACAAGCAAGCCCACAAAATAGCACAACACTTTGGGCTACATAGCTCAAAGGTTTGTTCAGCGAACAAGGCCAAGCCTCAGAAGGTAGGCACCTTCTGGGCCCATCAAAAAGAGATGGTGGGCAATACAAACCCGAGGTTTGTGATAAGAGCAGCACCTCGGCAGGAACGACGCTTCCGTAGTGACCAGCCTGGGGACCGTAGGGATGCAACAGCGCAGGATGTTCAGAGGGGTCCACCCAAGAGGGTGCTCAGCCGCATCAGACTGCTGGTGAGGCTAAAGTGCCGACACCAACTGGGCCACCAAAGTTTGAAGCAGCTCGCCCTTTCGTGGCGAATAAGTGCTTCAAATGTGGCCAGCCTGGGCATTTCGCGAATGCATGTCCAGTGGGCAGTGGATGGCCTATGGTTAAGCCATGTGCATATGTACGGGCAGCCCACACTGCTATCCCAGATGCTGAAGGGATAGACTCAGGAAATGAACCTGATGTGAAAGACGAAGAGGTGGAGAACCTCAGTCCTGATGCACCAGAGGATGAAAACGCCTCTGAGGTAGAGGAGTTGTTGGATGACGAATACGTTGAGGTTGACGTATACAACAACGACTATTATGCCCGGGAGTCAGACTCAGAATTCATGGGAGCTCTGACGGACTACCCGGCCAGCGCATTAGACCGACCAGTTGGAGCAGCCAATGTGAAGGTGTATAAAGTACACCTTCGCAAGGCTCCAGAGAAGCTGGTAAGGCTGGTGTTGAAGCGCAAAGACAAGGAGTGTCTGGTGTCGTATGTTGAGGTGAATGGCCACAAGGCGTGGACCTTGTGGGATTCAGGTAGTACGACTACTGGGGTGACACCTCAGTTTTGCCAAGTGCATGATATTTCTGTGAGTGAATTGAAGGAGCCATTACTCCTTCAATTGGGTACTGTGGGCAGCCGAGCTGCAGTACAGTTTGGCATGCAGGTGAGTATCACCTGTGCAAAATCAAGAACAAAAGAGTACCTTGACATGGCAAATTTTGATCGTTACGACATGATTATAGGCACGCCGTATATGAGGAAGCACAAGGTTGTGCTTGACTTCAAGAAGAATGAGATAGTGGTGGATGGCACCACCATTCCTGCAGTGCGAGTGACCATAGATAATGGCGATGGATGTCTCCATAGAATGAGATAGTGGTGGATGGCACCACCATTCCTGCAGTGCGAGTGACCATAGATAATGGCGATGGATGTCTCCATCGACACCGTGCCACGGAGAAGAAGGTGCTAGTCAGGTGACATTGACTAGGCAGAGGCAAGAAACTGCCTATGGTGGAGGATGGAGAGGATGAGGAGCAAGCTCGTGCGAGCTTGCCAACAGATAGTCCTGCTGTATTGATGCTGGAGAGCGAAGCTGTAGAGTACGAACGTACTCTGAAGAGGGGGGAGAGCCCCAAGATGGAGTGTGAAAAGCAGGGTAAGCCTGAGGACAAGTGGCCTCAGCACACGGCAAGCACAGAGTGCCAGCCGACGTTGTCATGAGTGAAGGTCGAGGACTTAGTAACGGGTGATGAACAAGGACTGATGGAGGACGAGGCATCCTCCACACATACAAATCGGTCAATCTGGGATTGACCGGTACCTCATCCCACGTTTGAATGGGCATTTGATCCACAAATGCCTGCTGAGTGGAATGAGCTAGTGGCATCGATGTATGCGTGGAATGGACCACGATGGACATCGAAGGAGGAGTCATATCGTCAGGCTAGTGATGATGAGATATCACCACTGAGTGAGGTATTCTTCGACGGACTGTCTTTGACATCGCGGAGAAGCAAGAAGGAAGTGCCTGTGCGACTGCACACGCCGGATGACAGTGAGCTGAGGATTACTGCCCTCAGAGAGAAGTATGGCCGCCCGGCCGTACAAGCAAAGCTGTCCGGGCATCCACGCAAGGATGTGGACTGGAAGGGCAAAGGTAAAACCAGTGGTTTTACAAAGGAGGACATTCCGGACCTACGATTGCAGTGGCAGCAGGAATTTGAGGATATTCTGAATGGAACCAAGGAGGAGTTACCTCCTTGGCGTGAGGTCAATCATGAAATCAACCTTATTGATGAGAATAAGGTGTATAAATATCATTTGCCGCAATGTCCAATGGCGTTGCAGCAGCAGCTCCGAGACAAGACCAATCAGTACCTGAGAGCCCACTGGTGGGAGGCCCAACCGGCCTCCCAAGCTGCTCCGCTATTGTGCATTCCAAAGAAAGATGGTACATTGAGAACGGCGTTGGATGCTTGCCAACGCAACAACAACACCATAAAGGACGTGATGCCACTTTCTGATCAAGAAGTGATTCAAGAGGATGTGGCAAGAGCAAAGTTCAGGTCAAAAATTGACCTGACGGATGCTTATGAGCAAGTGAGAATTCGCTTGTCTGATATCCCGAAGACAGTGTTCTCGTCGATCACGGGAACATATGTGAGCAACATCATGCAGATAGGAGATTGTAATGCTCCTGCAACGTTTCAGAGGTTGATGACCTCCATCTTCCGGGATGTTATCGGGAGGTTCGTCCATATATATTTGGACGACATATTCATATACTCCGATTCAATCGAAGAACACAAAGAGCATCTTCGTGTTATTTTTGAGCAACTGAGGTCTAATCTGCTGTACCTCAAGTGGAAGAAATGTGAACTATATGCCGAGACAGTAGACTGCCTCGGACACAAGATTGACAGTCAGGGTATTCACCCTGACCAGGACAAAATTGATCGCATACGCAAATGGTGTGTGCCTTGTAACTATAACAATGTGCAAAGATTTGTGGGACTAGTGAATTCTATTGGCAACTGTCTGCCTGATATTACAGCGTATACTGGACCTTTGATGTCCATCACGCAGAACGGAGCTCCATTTATATGGAGACCTATACACCAACGCTGTTTTGAGATGATCAAGAGGATCTGCTCAAAGACGCCAGTCATTCATCTCATAGATCCCAGACGTGATGAGCCAATTTGGCTCATCTGTGATGCCTCAAAGACCGGAGTAGGTGCAATGTATGGCCAGGGAAGTTCCTGGCAGAATTGTCGACCAGCTGGGTTCATGTCGAGGAAGTTCACCTCGGCCCAACAGAATTATGCGGTCCATGAGCTCAAAACGTTGGCGATACTTGAGGCACTCCTCAAGTGGGAAGACAAATTGATGGGATATAAGATCCACATCATTACAGACCAGAAAGCACTTGAGTTCTTCAAAACTCAAGCAATGTTGTCCCCCCGGCAACGCAAAGTAGCGGACTGTCTCTCGAGGTATTTCGAGAGCGATAGAGTTGGAGAACATCATGATACGCATGAGTATGTTGATGCAGATATCCGTATTGATCCTCAGGGCAATGATCTTCCATACCATCGCTACAAAGAGGTGAAGGAGCATGTGGTTGAGCTTCAGGCTATGCAAGCAACCGAGCTGCGACGCAGTCGACGACTGCAGGAGCGACAAGAGGGGCAAGGCATAGAAGCTGAGCAATTAGAGCAGGCTCAGCCAAAGGAGGTGACAATGCCATGCCAGGGCGAGACTGGGAGCAGTTGTGGACCATATGGCCATAACATTACGCTCACTGACGCATTATTGCCTACAGGAGAGTATTGTAACCCTCCTGTTCCTCACACCAATGAGTATCTATGGAAGGTACTGAGGGGCTATAGCCGCGATGCATTCTACACAGAAATCTGGCAGAACACAAACGCCCACCCACGCTTTAGCATGGATGAGAAAGGACTGGTCCGGATAATGAATGTTCAAGGGCATGATGTGGTGTGCTTACCATGTGACCGAACATTGATCACGCATATTGTCACTCAAGCGCATGAGGTTGTTGGTCACTTTAGAACCAACAAAACACTGGAATACCTGAGGCAATGGTACTGGTGGCCTCAGATGCAGAAAGAAGTAATGCAGTTCTGCCAGACCTGCGAGGCCTGCCAGTGGTCAAAGACCAGCAATAGGAAGCCAGCAGGGAAGTTGCATTCCTTGCCTATCCTGACGAAGCCGTGGGACTCCATTGGGATGGACTTTGTTGGTCCATTCCCCGAGTCCAAAGGTTATAACTACCTTTGGATGGTTATTTGCTGAATGACTAGTATGGTGCACTTGATACCGGTGCACACAACCATTACTGCGTCCGCATTATCCTGGCTCTATTTGAAGGAGATTGTAAGGCTACATGGCCTTCCAAGTTTGATCGTGAGCGATCAAGACACAAAGTTTACGTCTCACTGGTGGCAAGAACTTCACAAGCTCTTGGGAGCTAAGTTGCTCATGTCTACATCGTTTCATCCGCAGACGGATGGACAGACAGAGTGAGCAAATAGAAGTATTGCTCAGATCTTTTGTACGGTGGTCCGACCGGACCAACGTGACTGGGTAGATAGGATACCGCTAACCAAGTTTGCGATCAATGCGAGTGTGTCAGAGACCACGAAATATGCGCCATTTGAGCTCAATGGAGGGTACATGCCCTCCATGCTGCGCAAACTAAGGATGGACGGAGTCGTTCACAAGGGGGTGAAGGACTTTGCACGGCAAGCATTGGAGAATCTAGCCAATGCACACAACGCTATCATTGCCGTGCATGTTATACAGGCACGCCATGCAAATGATAGGCAGAGTGAGGAACCAGAGCTAACGCCGGGGACGTTAGTATATCTGTCGACGGAAAACTTGAATTTTCCAAAAGGAAGGGTGAGGAAGTTGTGTCCAAAATTCATTGGACCATACAGAGTCTTGGTTGCAGAACCAAGCACATCGAACTATGTTCTGGAGCTGCCTGCAGCTCTGCAAGCATGCTGGATTGTGCCTAAGTTTCATGTATCGTTACTTAGGCGATATAACGCAAACGATGATGCTATGTTCCCTAATCGGATGACGCCCGAGCCATATGATTTTGGTGCCAGTGACAAACAGGAATGGTTTGTTGAGGACATCCTGGGCCATTGGTGGCAGGGGGGAACGCACCTCGAATTCAAGGTATGATGGAGTGCGGGTGATACAACATGGGAGTCGTATCACACTTGTGCCAAGTTGGCAGTGCTGGATTGGTACTTAGAACTGCAGGGTGTGAAGTGCCCAAATCAGCTTGCTAAGCGCTCACATGCTTAGATTGATGGCAGTGATAAGATGTAGGCCAGATCAGTCAGAGCTCGGATCAACTGAGTGTCTGATCCAGATCAGATCACGGTTGTTCCGGATAGATAACAGGGAGATTGATCTATCTGATGAGATAATGCGGATTGTGATGCGGAGTTGGCATTCAGATCAGGTTATATAACCTGATGATGGGGAATTTAGTGTGTTTTTTCCCACTGACACATTGACATTTTCGTATTACCATGTTGTACCCTTACCAGCGTACGACCAGTGAGCAGCAGCCTCAGAACCCACAGGGTACTGGAGGAGGGGGGGATCGCCCCCAGCAAAACATTCAGCAGCCTGTAACGACGCCGACTGTGGCGTCATATCCAGTGGTGTCCCAGTTTGGGCAGAACCCAGCCCAATTTGGACAACCTCTGCAGTTTTATCCGCCGTTTTTCCAGATGCCATACTTCCCAGGACCAGCTGGTCCTGGACAGCAGATGGGAGGACAGGTTATGTGGGGTATGCCAATGCCAATGCAGCAGACGCAGACCCAGAGTGCAAGTACACTCCTTTCAGATGAGAAAGCACTAACTGCACCACAGATAGCACCCATGGACGTGGACGACGACGCGGGGCATCAACAGCAAGGAAAGAGCGAGGTGGTGCAACCTCGACGACAACGAGAAAGGACGCTGCCCCCGCAAGAGACATATAGAAGAGACCGGAGGCGATCGCCTCCGAGGAGTACCGGGGCATGAGTAGGTGGGCCTCAGGATATAGTAGGGCGCAGACAGGATGAACTGTCAGCGAGGACGCAGACTCGAGGTCAACTCCGACCTCGAACACCGCCCTGACGAGCATCTCCATCACCTCGTCATGCACCATCTCCGTGGCGCTTATTGTACATAGAGAAAGGGAAAGGAAAGGAGATTGGGATGCCGTCGGAGGTGTTGGACCCTCAGGCAGAGGCAGTCTGGAGACACCTCATATCTGCCGGCCAGCAAGTGCCACCGGAGTCCGCATTTTTGGCGGATCTGGTGGCTCAGGTGGTGATTACGGGTCTGCTTGATGAGATTGTTATGCTGCAGCAGCGTAACAACAATACAATTAAAACATTCACAAACGCTATGAAGAAGCGTCCGTTGTCATCGGAGAAGCAACCTGAGGCAAAATGCCTCAGAGCGTGTGATGCAGTACCGGAAGTTGGGGTGCGGGAATCTGGAGAACTCACTCTGAGTCCGGCCGAGTTACATGACGAGCTTGTGGAGGTTGACAATAGTTTACAAGGACTGTCCTCGTCAACACATGCGCCCTCCCAGCAGTCAGGGGCGAAGCGGCAGGATGAGGTGGTCCTGTTGGAAGTGGAGTTTGGAGCAGATGTCCTGTGAGGAGCAGACAGAGTAGTGATGTGGTTTGGAGCAGTGGTGCAGTTTGAGGCACCACTGAGGGCGTTGTCAGGTTCCGCTGAGTCGGGGGCTTTCCAGGAAAGCAACGCCCTTATGATGCGGACTTGACCTATGAATACTCGGGTGTCTGGAACTCCGGGGCTAGGACTCCGGGGTTCAAGACGAGGACAGGGGTAATCCTGGGATAAGGGACTAGAGTCCGGGGGTTTTGGGTTGGAGGTAACTGGGGTTGGAAGGGGTCGAGTCGCGAACCGGAGGTTCTAAGACGAGACCAAGTTAGTAAATCAAGAGTCGCGAAGTGCGTACCAAAACTTAGAGCACGCGAATACTTAGGCGTGCCAGTCGAAGCGTACCAATCAAGGCGTACCAGTCAAGCAAAGGGCACGCAATATCCAAAGTAAGCAAAGTATGTAATATCCAGACTACCGAATACAACAGGGAGCTACACTATAAGTACTATGGGGCCGGGTCTCGGGGCTCCGGGATGTCTGGGATGGGTTCCAGGGGTCATTGAGTAGCGGCAGGGGCTGTATACCGGGATCGCGCGTGTGGGGCGCGCGATCAATTGGCACGGATGGGCCGTGAAGCGTGATGCACGATGTCCGGAGCAAGTCGCATGATCCGATCGTTGATCGGGGCTGGGGGCGGCTGATGGCGGTGTCGGCGGTTGTGATGGCGGGGCGTGTCCTGTGGGGTCGGAGGGAGGGTCCCAGAGGGTGTGGCGGCTGATGGCGGTGTCGGCGGTTGTGATGGCGGGGCGTGTCCTGTGGGGTCGGAGGGAGGGTCCCAGAGGGTGTTCTGGGGGTGTCCCGGGGTGGGCCCGGAGGGGAGGGGTCGTGACATCACTCCCCCCTCAGCGCCGAGACCCTCCGAGGCGCGCGTAGCCGGTGGTTCGGACCGGGGGTCAACCGTGGGATCCAGCATCTGACCTGCCACGTATCGAAAAAAATTTACCGTCAAGTTCAACCATGTCGCGTACGCCAATGCATTCCCCGACGCCCCTGCAAACCAACGAGGTCGCGCCCCTTATGGCCTGGGAAGCCCGGGACGCGCGATACCAAGCCCGTCTTGACCAGGAGCGTGTGGCGGCGCTCGTCGAGCAACGTGAGTACTCCCGCGCCGCCCCCTTACCCTACTGACCTTTCCTTTTCAGAACAACGCAACATTCCTGCTCTGGAGGCGGGTCCAAGCCGGCTCCCGACGCGGGTCCCAGCGTCCCTTCCGAGTCCTGCCAGGGTCGTCCCACGCCCACATTTGCGCGGATGACCGTCTGCCCTCCCCGCCCTCAGCCCCCTCCCCGCCCTAGGTTGCCTGCCCCTCGATTCCGCCGCTCCAGGATGGCGGTAGGATCGGTCTCGGTGGTCCCAGATGATCAGCGCGTCGCGTGGGCTGATGTGTCGCAGGAGGCGTTCGAGGAGGCGTTGGAGAGGCCCCGGGGGTTGCCCACGCATAACTGGTGCGTGAGCAATAGGCCGGTGAGTGGGCTCTTACCTCGGAGTTCCTGGCTAACTTCGGTATGGTAGTGTCTGCACTGTGCCCGCCAGGCGGTGTTGTGCGAGTTCGAGGTCCCGGTCCCCTCGTCCCGTTGTGATACGTCAGTATGCGAGGCGTGCCGCTTCAACCACGAGCGGTGTTCTGTCTCGGCGTTGTGGAGGGCGCGCTGCGTCGCGCGGGAGCAGGGGTGGCCGCTGGAGGGGGTCACCCAGAGGATGGGGGTCGAGGAGCGGGACTGGGTGGCGGAGCCGGTGGATGAGGGGGTGGAGCCAGAGGTGGGGGTGCCCGCGGCGTCTGCGGCGTCTGCGGAGGCACCCAGTGGGGGGTCGGGGGGCCGAGGGGCCATTCGGGTGGGGGGCCGGGGGCGGCCCGTAGTCCTGATTACCCGTCGGGTGACCCGGGCCAGGGCCGGCGGTCACGAGGGTCGCGGGGGGCGCCCCGACAAGGGGAAGAGGCGGGCGTCGCCTAGTCCCTCCCCGGGCCCATCCAAGAGGGCGCGCCTGCCCCTGAGGACCCCATCCCCGATCTCCCTTCCGCGTCTGTCCCCAGCAACATTCTCCCCCCTGTCGGAGGGACTCCAAGCTGGTGAAGTCGGGGCCCTGCAGGAGCCGGAGCAGGGGGGTCACGGGGAGGGGGCGAGGGAGGAGACGGCGGCCGGGCGGGGTCTGGAGGAGGGTCAGGAGGCGCTGACCCGGGACCTGGAGGAGGCCAGGGTCGCCCGGGGGGAAGCGGAGGCTGAGCTAGAGGCTCTGAGGGCGAGGCTCGGGCAGGGGGTGGGGCTTCCGGGGGGTGAGGGGCTGGCGGAGGCCCTGCGTCAGGACGTGGTGGTGGCCCGTATGGCCTCACTGAGTGAGTTTCCCTATCCCTGGGTTCGATTTCCCGCTGACATTTCCAGGCTGGGCCCGGGAGCACCGATTGCTCTTGGACGGGGCGGCCGCGGCACTCGCGGCGCTGCAGGAGGGGCAGCACCCTGAGGTAACGACTCCCGGGGTAGAACGGGGCCTCGACTTGTTGGGGCGGGTGGTGTCGGCACACCGGCGGAGGACCCTGAGGTAACGACTCCCGGGGTAGAACGGGGCCTCGACTTGTTGGGGCGGGTGGTGTCGGCACACCGGCGGAGGAACGTGCCCGCCCCCAGTTCCTGGTTCGAGAGAATTTTGGACGAGGGTGAGTCTCTCCCGTCCTGGGAGCAGTTGGCGGAGGAGGTGCTGCGGGAGCACGGCCCGGGGGGATGGGGGAGGGGTTCCGAGGCTGGCCAGGGGAGGGAGGGAGCGAGGGCCGGTAGTTTCCCCCTTTTTTTTTTTTTTTTTTCTTGTCTTTGTTCGCCTGTCGTTTCTTGTTCTGGCCCGATACCGTAAAATACTGTAACTGTAGAAAAATGTATATACTTGGTCTCATACTCGAAATGGTGTAAGTAAAGTGGCAGGAAAAACGAGAAAGTGTACCTTGCCCAGAATCCGGGGCGTTACTGTGAAGAAAGTACTAAAAGAGAGTAAGATCTAGAAAGGGAAAGCAGAGAATATACATGGGAGTTGAATCCCTACTGAGCCCAGAGGCGGGGGTTACGCCCACTACTGCCGTCTGTGAGTCCTGCGCCCGGGGAGGTCGTTTCCCGGGTGCCGTTGTTGAAAGTCCCGGAGTTTGTCGAGGGCGCCTTCGAGGTTTTTGCGTGGTTCCCAGGTGTCGTCTTCCGGGCCATATCCCTTCCACCGTACGAGGAAGTGGGGTCGTCCACGAATGTTCCGGGAGTCGAGGATGTCTTCAACTTCGTAGTGGTACTCGTCCTCGACCTCGACCGGGGGAGGGGGCTCGGGGCGCCGTTCGGGGAAAGGATCCGGGGGGTGTCGTTTCAGGAGGCGGACGTGGAATACCGGGTGCAGACCTTTTAGTCCCGGGGGGAGCTCGATCTTGTAGGCGTGGGACGAGACCTTCTTCAATATTTTGAACGGGCCGAGACGCTTGTGATCGAGTTTTGGGGAGGGCCGGCGGGTGCGGAGGTGTCGTCGATCTAACCATACCTTTGTCCCGGGGGTCCAGTCGGGGGTGTCTTCCCGCTTCCGATCAGCGTGTTTCACGTAGGCCCGGTTTGCGGTGTCGATCTCTTCTCGGAGAAACTCGTGAAGGGATTGGAGATCCCGGGCGACCTCGTGGGCGGCGTGCGACGGGATGTCCCGGAGCGAGAGCGTCAGTCGAGGGTGGTATCCCTTGTTGGCAAAGAAGGGTGATACCCCGGTGGCAGAGTGTGGCGTGTTGTTGTAGGTGAACTCGGCCAGGGGGAGCTCAGCGCGCCAGTCGTCCTGCAAGTAGTTGACGTACAGCCGGAGGTACTGCTCGAGGGACTGGTTGACCCTTTCGGTTTGGCCGTCGGTTTTGGGGTGGTAGGCGGTAGAGAGGTTAGTCTTTACTTCAAGTGCCTTACACAGGGAAGTCCAAAACTTGGACACGAAGAGAGGGCCACGGTCGGAGACGATGTCGTCTGGGAGCCCATGTTTGGCGAAGACGTGCTCGAGAAACAGCCGGGCGAAGTCCAGGGCGGTATCCGTGGTGTGGCAGGGTAGGAAGATGCCCTGTTTGGTCAGCCTGCACACAACGACGAGAATAGCATCGAACCCTTCAGATTCCGGGAGCTCGACGATGTGGTCTAGAGATATGGAGGACCAGGGGCGTCGCCCGACTGGCAGGGGTTTCAGGAGTCCGTACGGTTGGTGTCAGGGGACCTTGGCCCGGAGGCAGGGCTTGCATGATCGAATGTAACGGGTCACGTCCTTCTTCAACCCTGGCCAAAAGTAAGTCCGGGAAATGAGCTGGAGGGTCTTACGTATTCCAGGATGTCCCCGGAGTTTGTGGTCGTGGTGTTGGCGGAGGACGTCGTAGCGAAGTCGGGCGTGATCCGGGACGTAGATGCGGCCGTCCCGGAGGAGGAGTTTCTTGTCGGGGGACAAGGAGAAGGCGGGGTCCCGGTCGGTTCCGTCGGAAGAGTTTCGGGGGTCGTGATCGGTGAAGTACTTGTCTCAGGAAGCGCGGCGGATCTGGTTCAGGGTTCCTTCATCGTTTAAGATCAGTACGGCATTCAGATGTTCGGGGGGGATCACCACGCGATAATTGAACGCATTGCGTTCCGCCTCGAACGACTTCTTGGGGTAGACATCCGGACGATGGGTGAGGGCATCGGGTTTGGCGCCAAGTCGTCCCAGGCGGTACTGGATTGTGAAGTCGTATTCCGAGAGGATCTCAGACCATCGGGCCTGTCGTCGACTAAGCTGTTTGGTCGTGGTGAAGTACTGCAGGTTGTTGTGATCCGAGTAGACCTGAATCCGGTGTCGGGCTCCCTCGAGGTAGGCTCGCCACTGCTTGAAGGCTTTGACGATGGCGAGGAGCTCCTTGTCGTAGATGTCGTAGTTGAGCTCGGCATCAATCATGGACCGGGTGTAGAAGGCAACGGGCCGGGGCTCCCCTCCGTCAGGTTCCATCTGCGAGAGAATCCTGGCGATGGCGTAGTCGGAGGCGTCGCATTCCAGGATAATCGGGAGGGTCGGGTCGTAGTGCCGGAGTACGGGGGCGGGGCGATGGCGTAGTCGGAGGCGTCGCATTCTAGGATAATCGGGAGGGTCGGGTCGTAGTGCCGGAGTACGGGGGCGGCTGTGAAAGCCTCCTTGAGCAGGTTAAAGACGCTCTGGCACTTACTGTCCCAGTTCCAGGCGATGTCCTTGCGCGTGAGCCGGTTGAGGGGTTTCGTAATCCCGGAGTAGTTGTCTATAAACCTCCGGTAGAAGTTAGCGAAACCCAGGAAGGACTGTACTTCCTTCACGTTCCGGGGCTGCGGCCAGTTGACGATGGCCTCGACCTTGTGGGGATCCATGCAGACGCCGTTTGGGGATACAATGACGCCAAGATACTCGACCTCTTCCGTGTGGAACGAACACTTCTCGGGCTTGGCGTGGAGATTGTGCTCCCGGAGGCGTTCGAGGACTTGCCGGACATGCTTCTGGTGATCCTCCGGCGAGTCGGAATAAATGAGGATGTTGTCCAGGTAGACGATCACGAAGACGTCGCTCATGTCGTGGAAGATGTTGTTCATGAAGTATTGGAACGTGGCGGGGGAGTTAGTCATTCCGAAAGGCATTACAAGGTACTCAAACAGACCATACCGCGTGCAGAACGCGGTTTTCCACTCGTGTCCCGGGGCGATGCAGACATTGTTGTAACTGGAGCGGAGGTCGATCTTTGTATAAACCTTGGCACTGCGGAGTCGATCGACCAGATTGCCAATGAGCGGGAGCGGGTAGCGGTTCTTCTTGGTGATCTTATTGAGTCCCGGGTAGTCGACACAGAGTCGGAGCGAGCCGTTCTTCTTCTTGGCGAATAGAACCGGGGCTCCGGCGGCGAAGGCAGAGGGTCGGATGAATCTCTTACCGAGCATTTCGTCGAGGTAGTCCTTGAGAGCCCGGAGTTCGACCTCCGACATGTTGTAGACCTTGCCAAAAGGGGGGGTGGCTCCTTCCTCAAGGTCGATGGTGTGATCATAGGGGCGGTGAGGGGGGATCTCCTTGGCATCTCCTTCGGAGAATACGTCAGCGAACTCGTGATACTCCGGGGGAACTACTTCTCGGAGGATTTGCTCCTCGGTTTTCTGTTCCGGGGGAATAGCGTCCCCTCGTAGGTGTTTTTCCGGGAGAGAAGGCGAGGTGTGCAGCTGAAACGTGGGAGTCCCATCCCTCATGAGGCGGGCGAAGGGGGCGGCCCCAATGATCCTAATGTCGAGTGCGCTCGGGTCGATCGGTGTTGCGGAATCATCGGCCGGAGCGGGTGTGACGCGTGTCTGAGACCGGCAGGGGTAGTTCGGCCCCTTGTACTTGTTCCGAGGAATGTTTGGGGGTCGATCGGGGGCCTTGCGGTCTCGGATGGGCGGGGGTGGTGCATGCGTGGGGGGCGCGGCAGTCGTCCCAGGGGTGTCGGGCGTCGGGTCGCTTCCTAGAGCCCGGAGGTGCACGGCGGTCGAGGGGTGGTCTTCGGGCCCTGGGAAGGTCATGGTGAGCGTCCTCCAATCGATGTCGGGGTTCGTGTCGCGCAGCCAGGGTAGCCCCAGCACCATCCTGGGAAGGTCATGGTGAGCGTCCTCCAATCGATGTCGGGGTTCGTGTCGCGCAGCCAGGGTAGCCCCAGCACCATCGGGGTCGATTCATGAAGTCGCGTGACCAGGAAGTTGGAGGTGAACTCGTAGTTGTTGTCCAGGGTCACGCATCCCGAGTGAGACCTCTGGATGGGGCCGGAGGAGGAGGGGGTGCCGTCGAGGCGTTGCAGGCAGAGGGGCTGTTCGAGGGAGTCGTGGGGGAGGTCGAGGGCATTGCTGATGAAAACTCCGGTGGCTCCGCTGTCGATGAGGGCCAATATCGGTCCTGGGGTGCCGTCCAGCCTGGCATTGATGACGAAGGATTGGGACGAACAGGACTGGAGTCCAGGGGATGATGGGGGCCCGTCCTTTGGGGTAGGGTCAGGAGAGTGGAGGATGTCGAAGGGGAGTTGCTGGTCGTTGGGCATCGGGTCCCGGGTCAGGCGAAGGGTGAGGTGTCGCCAATCGATGCGGGGGTTAGTGTCCCGGAGCCACGGGAGCCCTAAGACCAGGGGTGCGGAAGGGTGGAGTTTTGTTATCAACATCCGGAGGTTGTGAGTCTGTCCGTTGGCGAAGGTAACGGGCATACGCACGAAGTGGGTGATGTCCCCCGCCGTAGAGGCGTCTCCGTCAAAGAGGCAGAGTTGTACTGGGACCGGGAGTCGCTGGGCGGGTTCCGGGGCGAGGGTAGACCATGCTTCGTCGATGAAGTTGTCGGTGGCGCCACTGTCGACGAGGGTGTTGAGGGGAGTTCCGGAGGGGGTGAGGCGGGTTTTGAGGAGGAGGGAGTGCAAAGAGTGAGAGGGTAGGTAAGCAGTGAGGGTGTCCTGTATGAGCGTCGTAGAGCGAAGATGTGAGACCGGGGCGGAGAAGACGTCGAGGGTAGGTAAGCAGTGAGGGTGTCCTGTATGAGCGTCGTAGAGCGAAGATGTGAGACCGGGGCGGAGAAGACGTCGGGGTCGATTCTGCGATTTAGGGCGTCTTCCGGGTCTAAATTGCCGGGTCGTTTTCCGAATATTCGTAGGTGGCGTCCTCCCCTTCGAAGGTCCAGGTGGCACGTCCCATGACCTGTCGTTTGGGGCACTCGGAGATGAAATGATCTTTCTCACCACAGAGTATGCAGACACCCTCCCTTCTCCGTTGTTCCTGCACATCCATCGGGACTTCGATCCAGGGTCGTCCCTTCTTTTGAAGCCGGTTGGCTCAGAGGGCCTCCTCGTCCCGCTCGTCGTTGAAGTCAAAGTCTTCGGGGTCTTCCGGGGGTTCCTCGGGGCTTGGCATGTCGCTCGGGTCGTGGGCGGCCACGGCGGCGTTGAGTTGGGCCTGGGGGCGGGTGCCGCTGCCGGGGTTAGCATTGGGCGGGCCGCGACTCACCGGGGGTCGGCCGCCAGGGAATGCGGGGGGACCGGGGTTTCGACCTTGGGGGTTGGGGGTTTCGCCGGAGGGCCAAGGAGGTCCTCCTCTAGGGTTCCAGGGGGGTCGGGAATTCGAATACTCGCTGCGGTCTTCCCAGTAGCGTTGGTCGATCTGCATGATGAGGGCCTTGTATCCGTCGTAGGAGGGTTGTTTCGGGGCGAGTCGGAGGACGTCCTTGATGCGTTGTGGCAGGGCGCGGTGGAGGGCGTACCGGAGGGCGCTGTAGTTCCAACCTGTTTTGTAAGCTTCCTTCTCAAAACGTACGATAAAGGTGGTGAAACGTTCTTCCGAGCGCATCCGGAGATTGAAGAGGTTGTCCTCGGCCTCGGCCACGGTGTCGTAGATTCCGAACTTCCCAGAGAACTCGTCGACGAAGGCCTGCCAGCGAGCGAGTGCCGGATTGTTGGGGTCGAACTGGATGAGGGCCGTGTAGTGATCGAAGGCGATCCCCTGGAGGTATGATGCGGCAAAGGCCACCCAGGAGCTGTCAACCTGAAACGTGAGCGGCTTTGCCTGGAACGTATTGAGACACTGAGTGAGGAAGGTATGCCATTTTCGGGGGTCCCGGCCCGTGAAAGCGTCGGGCTTTTGGATGTCCAGTCGTCCTTCGCGGGCGAGGGCGTCGCGAGCGTCGTCCGGTCCGGCAGCGTTACGGGGAGGGGGGCCAGCGTTGTAATAGTAGTAGTAATGATTACCCCCCCCTCCTTGAGGAGGAAAAGCACCAAGGGCGGGGCCCCACCCGCCGGGAGGTCCTCCTCCGGGTGGCTCACCTGGGGGTCCACGCCCGGGAGGTCCGTTGTCCCAAGGGGGTTCGTTCCTGCCAGGAGGGGGCCTCCGGGTGGCTCACCTGGGGGTCCACGCCCGGGAGGTCCGTTGTCCCAAGGGGGTTCGTTCCTGCCAGGAGGGGGCCTGGGTCTCCACGCAGGGAGTGGCGGAGGTGGAGGGCCTGGGGGTCGTCCTCAGGGTTCAGCTGGGGGTGGCGGAGGCGGTCGGGGAGGGTTCGGCGGTGTCGGGTCGGGCGGAGGGGGGTTAGGTGCTGGGTCGGGTGCCGGGTTGCGCGGGGGACGTTCAATCCGGGAGGGTCGGGCTTGCATCGGGGGTCGCGGGGGGTTCCGTAGGTCGAAGTGGGGTGGCGCGGGGGACGTTCAATCCGGGAGGGTCGGGCTTGCATCGGGGGTCGCGGGGGGTTCCGTAGGTCGAAGTGGGGTGGCGGGTCGCGGCGGAAGTTGCGTTCTGGAGGGGCCGGGGCTGAGGGAGGGGGCGGTACCGGGACGGGCATGGGGGCGGGACGCGGTTTGTTGTTGCCACGCGTGAGCTCGTCGATGTAGCATAGCGTGTCGTCCGTGCTAGGGGTGTCCGCGCGGGGTCTACCGGGATTTGCCGGGGCCAGGGGTCGGGCATTGTCTGTTTGCGGGAGGGGTTCCAGGGGTCTTTGGGGCTGTCCCCAGGTCTCGAAGGTACTAGGAACGGAGTTAGCCCTGCGGCGAGTTGACAAGCCTACCGTGCGGGCCCCCCGTTGGGTTGAGGGACCGCAATATGGCTGAGGCATTCTGCCGTTCTTCCCGTTGTCGTTGCTCCGGAGTGGGGACCGTGGGGGCTGCCGGGACTGCTGGGGCCGGTTCCGGGGGTTCCCGTCGAATGTGAATCGAGCGACCTGGGTCCGCGGGGTCGTTGAGGGGCCGAGGGGAGGGGGACGCGTGGACTTCGTCGAGCAGTTGCTGTAATTCTTCCCGGAGGATCGTATTGCGCCTATACTTTACCATGGTTTGCTCCGGGAGTTCTCCTCGCGTGAGGCGATCCCCGAATTCGACCAGGCAGTGAGCCCATTCCTCCGGAGTGCCTTCGAAGTCGTCGTGCCCGAACTCCACAAGCAGCGTCCTTGTCCGTTGCGCGAAGTCCTCCGGTGAGATCCTGAGGGAGCGGAGTATCTCGTCCCGTTGCCGTTCATACTCCTCGAGGCGTCGTCGTCCCATTGGCGAGGGAGGGGTTCGAGCGGGTGGAGCGGCGGCCGGGTAATGACGAGGGGGGTAGTCGGGGTAGGGGGGTCCTCGGGGTTCTCGGGGTTGGGGGACGGGGCGCTGATAACCGTAGTAGGGGGTGGGTGCAAAGGGGCCCTCGCTGGGGGGAATCGGGCGAGGTCCACTGGGTACGGGTGGGGTCTCCGGCAGGCCCCCGGGGATGCTCCGGTACGAAGGGACCTCCACGGGTCGTGCCATGGCTAAGTTGGGCGGAGGGGCCCAGCTGGCTGAGGGCCCTAGGTCGTAGAGGGACGGGTCGGGGGCCCAGTGGCGGTGGTGATATGGAGGTTCGTACGGGAGAGGTGGATAGGCCCTAGGTCGTAGAGGGACGGGTCGGGGGCCCAGTGGCGGTGGTGATATGGAGGTTCGTACGGGAGAGGTGGATAGACGGGGCGGGGGGTCTGCGCAGAGTAGTGATCGGGTACCGGGCGTCCATAAGGGTTGGTCTGGTACCCGGTGGGGTAGTAAGTGTGAGTATACGTAGCCATCAAGAACGGTGTAAGGAGAGAGTCTTGATATTATGTCAGGTTCCGCTGAGTCAGGGGCTTTCCGGGAAAGCAACGCCCTTACGATGCGGACTTGACCTACGAATACTCGGGTGTCTGGAACTCCGGGGTTCAAGACGAGGACAGGGGTAATCCCGGGATAAGGGACTAGAGTCCGGGGGTTTTGGGTTGGAAGGGGTCGAGTCGCGAACCGGAGGTTCTAAGACGAGACCAAGTTAGTAAATCAAGAGTCGCGAAGTGCGTACCAAAACTTAGAGCACGCGAATACTTAGGCGTGCCA
The DNA here is from genome assembly GCA_027475525.1 of Macrolepiota albuminosa. NCBI lineage: Eukaryota > Fungi > Basidiomycota > Agaricomycetes > Agaricales > Agaricaceae > Macrolepiota > Macrolepiota albuminosa. The sequence goes on from JAMWFC010000092.1 coordinate 808,457, forward strand.
GTCGAAGCGTACCAATCAAGGCGTACCAGTCAAGCAAAGGGCACGCAATATCCAAAGTAAGCAAAGTATGTAATATCCAGACTACCGAATACAACAGGGAGCTACACTATAAGTACTACAGGGCCGGGTCTCGGGGCTCCGGGATGTCTGGGATGGGTTCCGGGGGTTATTGAGTAGCGGCAGGGGCTGTATACCGGGATCGCTGATGACGCCCAAATTGCGCTAAGGTGCACTATCACTAGTACAGCTACTTAGTCAATATAGCTTTGGGCACGCTAAGTATGGGAGAGAGTCCTGCGCTAAGGTGCACTATCACTAGTACAGCTACTTAGTCAATATAGCTTTGGGCACGCTAAGTATGGGAGAGAGTCCCAGACAGGTCCCAGAGAACGCACAGTAGGCAAGAGGTTGGTGGTAAGGAAAAGGGGTGATTGGCGCTTATTTAAGGCCCAAAAATGCGGCAAAAGTATGCTAAAAATCACCAATGTAAGGTGCTAAGAGGCGCGGGAAAGAGTTGCCAAGGAAAGGTGCTAAGGAGCGCAAGAGAGAGTCGCCAAGGAAAGGCGCTAAGAAGAGTCGCCAAGAAAAGGCGCTAAGAAGCGCGAGAGAGAGTCGCCAAGGAAAGGCGCTAAGAAGCGCGAGAGAGAGTCGCCAAGGAAAGGCACTAAGAGACACTGTAAAGGGGTCACTAAGAGGCGCTAAGTGTTAGCACCTAAAAGAGATGATAAAATGATGAGATTGCTAAGAGACACTGTAAAGGGGTCACTAAGAGGCGCTAAGTGTTAGCACCTAAAAGAGATGATAAAATGATGAGATTGCTTAGCAGATCTAAGCGCAAATGCCTTGCCGTAGTTGCAAGGCACTAAGAGATTGCAGACAGAAAGGGTGAGAGAGAACTAAAGCAGAGTCCCCTTGCCGACACGGTCAACAAAAGGTAGTCTGTTGCGTAGGGTGACCAAAATGTTGGGATACAATCCCTACTGCCAAATTGATTCTGTACTACTAACAAAAAGTAAGTATTTATATGTAAGTAAATGCCCTGAATTAAACTATATGGTGAAGAAGTCCACAATCATGCTGTCAGTCTGAGTCGGCAAGAAGCTAAGCGACGTCAGGTGCTAAGGTGAAACTCCAAGCTGTCTGTCATAAAATACTTCATCATTCCTACTGCCACCGGCTAAGAGCATCATGGGTGCCAAGTGTCTGTGTCCGTGTATGGCCCTGAAGGGTGAGTGGCAAGGTGCGGCAAGGTGTCAAGAGGAGTGCTAAGAATAGATGGTGCCATAAAGAGTGGTCCTGGAGTAATTAGAGGCTCCAGCTGCGAGTTATTAACATAAAAATATGCAAAAATTAGCCCCTGGAGCGCTAAGACGTGCCGCTCCTGGTGGTCCCAGTGTGCCAATGTGAGATGCTTGTGTTGGCGCTATCCGTGGTCATCTATAATGGGAGCTCATCATCGCGCGTGTGGGGCGCGCGATCAATTGGCGCAGATGGGGCCATGAAGCGTGATGCGCGATGTCCGGAGCGAGTCGCGTGATCCGATCGTTGATCGGGGCTGGGGGCAGCTGATGGCGGTCCTTGATGCGCGTGATGGCGGTGTCGGCGGTTGTGATGGCGGGGCGTGTCCTGTGGGGTCGGAGGGAGGGTCCCGGAGGGTGTTCCGGGGGTGTCCGGTGTCGGCGGTTGTGATGGCGGGGCGTGTCTGTGGGGTCGGAGGGAGGGTCCCGGAGGGTGTTCCGGGGGTGTCCTGGGGTGGGCCCGGAGGGGAGGGGTCGTGACAGGCGTATGCATCCACGGTCCCCATAAAGGACACAAGAACAGATGCCAAAGTCAAAGGGCAACTCCTAACGTTGGCTGCGCTTGGTCTGAATGAACCGAGTGATGGGAGTGATTATGGGGAGTCATCAGATGAGACCCCCTCGGAAGGAGAAACCCCCGCTAAACACTGAGTGCGTTTAGACAAGAAATGCAAGAGGGAGGCTCAGAGGAAGCACGAGGCCGCCTGGCAGGCAAAGGTTGATAAAGACCGGGAGGAGCAGGCCACAGGCTGTATTCCTGATGGCCTCAGTGTGTTTGTCAGCGGGATGTTGGTGGAGCGGTCCAATTGGTTCTACAGCGGGGCACTTGACCACCATTTTTACTACTCCTGGCTCACCAATACGGTATTTGTGAGCGATGAAGCCTTGGCCGCGAAGACGCATGAGGAAGAGAAAGGAGAGAGGTATTACCATACCTTGAAGGAGTTGAACCATGTGGTACTGAGGGGATTCCCGATGAATCCCCAGCAGTTGTGAAAGCTCTATGAGCTTTCACAGAACAAGTTCACATCAGTGTCTCTACGCACTGAGGCCTATTATCTGTTGCGTGAGTTTCAGCGCATCAGTATTAACTACTACACAACGGTGAGGGATAGGACAATGACTCTGGTGTGTTCACCAGAGTACAAGCACATTTCGCCCCCTCTAGATCTTTCCTCCCATCACATGAACATCGTGGTCATGCCAACCCCAGATGGGTACCTGCGATGGAAGGACCGAGCCGGAAGACCATTTTTTACGGTTTCCAAGTTTGATTTCAAGGGTGTACATTTCATCTTTGATCTGGACAAGCTGGCGCAGAACGTACTCTACTTCTGTCCACCAGGAATGATGAATTCGGTGTACGGCATTGCAGTGGATCGAGCGTATCACATTCACTGGCATACTCTCCTGGGCCACACCCTGACGTGTGGACTGTCCCCTTCAGGAAGAGCTTGGGGATGTTTTGCAAGGCTGTTGGCCTTGATTATCGTGCGTCCTGGGCTGTATTGTGAGACGGTTGCTGATTACGATGCCGCCAAGCCTAGCACTCCCTTTGTACCCATGAGCTGGACTGACGTCCAGTTCTGACCCCCACATTTTGACGTGGCTAATGCCGTCAACATCACTGATGCTGACGTGCTACGTGCTATGATCGCCAACTGCGTACCTCTCAAGTGGGTAGATCATGCCTATACCTTCGGCGTGGTCTACCTCAAAAATCAGTTTCTTGCGGCCACAGCATCCATTGACCAGTTCTGCAAGGTCAACAATGAACGTCATCATCGACTGGACATCTATAGAGAGCCCCCAGCCATCACGCGGTGGGACGATTGGCAACTGCCCACAGACAATGATATGATTTGTCTCCACGCACTACTCGCCTGCGAATCCGATCAAGGTCATGAGTACCTTGAAAGTGGACTGTATTATCTGGTGGGGATGAACCCCAACCATCGAGATTTATGGCAACGCCGTTCTCAACACAGGCCATATCCCCCCTCTCTGTCTCACCCTTCAACGTCAGTTCAGGCTCCTACAGCCTCAACATTGTTGGGCCCCATCGCCTCATCATCCTTGGTTAACATCAACAATGAGATGAGGATCGATACAGTCCACGAGTTGTCACATCCGCCGTCTGCGTAATTATCGTAGGCGGCTCATCTCCTTTTCAATTCATACTGTCGGTTAACGTCGGCGTTGTATTTTTTGACAGATGACTTGGACATTTTCGAGCCGTGGAGGACCAGCGTGCCTCCACATTGACCTACGTAGTGATCCGGACAAATTGTCCCTCCTTACATCGAGACTGATTACCAGTCTCAAAGGGGGGCATGTAACATATTGTATTATAGTTAACTAATTAATATACAATTATATTAATTAATTATCATTACTTTACATACATGCTGGCTGCCTTACATAAGGCAGCCAATTTTACTGTCATACTTCTATATTAATTAATTATCATTACTTTACATACATGCTGGCTGCCTTACATAAGGCAGCCAATTTTACTGTCATACTTTGTAGTACTAGAATCGACCATCGATCTGGTTCTGTTAGTGTGACTGTAAGGCTAAACTATACTTGACTTTGTTTCACTGATGCAACAAAGACATTGTTGTGAGGTGTACACACAATCAAATAATAAGACAAAAATTCCAAGTCAGTGGTAACACCACCTTTGCTTACATCAGCACTTCCCCATTTGGCTAACAATCCACCACCTTCACATGGCTCTCCGAGCCCTGTCCTTCCTAGGCAACTGTGCAGGGCGCTTCACGCCATGCAGCTCCAAATACTGATCCAAGGTGGCCAACTTGGCACACGTCTGATGCGGCTCCCATGTCGTATTACCCAGACTCCACCGTACCTCATACTCCAGACCCCCAGCCTTGTTCCACCGATGGCCTACCAGGTCCTCAACAAACTACTTCTGATCATCCTTTGCCCCAAAGTCATAAGCTTCTGGAACCACCTATCCAGGAAACAATGCATCATCATTTGGCCTGAAGAGTTGAAGCAGTGATACATGGAACTTTGGTACAATACATCATGCCTGTAGCGCCATAGACAACTCCAGTACATAGTTCGATGTCTTTGGCTCAGCCTGTATGACCTTATACAGCCCAATATACTTCAGGCATAGCTTGCTTGCCCTGCTCTTGGGTAGGTTCAAGTTTCATGTTGATAGATACACCAGTGCTCCTATGGCCAATGATGGCTCCTCCACTCGTCTTTTATTTGCATACTTTGATTGAAACATGCATGCTTCAATGATTGCATCATGCACATTTGCCAAATTCTCCAGGCAGTCCACACAAAGTCCTTCACCCCCTTATGCACCACTGCATCGGTACACAACTCCTGCAACATGAAAGGCATGAACCCCCCATTCAACTCAAACAGGGCATACTTGGTTGTCTCTGACACACTAGCATTTATCACAAACTTTGTCAATGGTACTCGGTCCATCCAGTCCCACTGGTCTGGGTGCACTACCATGCACAGTATCTGTGCCACATTACGGTTTGCTCACTCCATCTGTCCATCCATCTGTGGATGAAAGGATGTTGACATTAGCAGTTTTGCTCCCATTATTGTGTGGAGCTCTCACCACCACTTTGATGTGAACTTTGAATCCCAATCACTGACAATCAAGCTAGGCAAGCCATGCAACTGCACAATTTCTTTCAAATAAATCCATGAAAGCTCTGACACCTTCATTGTGGTGCACACTGGTATCAAGTGTACCATACTTGTCATTTGGCATATTACTTACCCCATGTGCCTGATTGATCACCTCTGTGATCAATGCGTGCTGCCAGGGCAAGCACAGTACCTGCTGGCCACTAGCACTAGTAGTGTAGATTAGTTCCTGATGCACTGAAAAACTAGGGTGATCTTTTGGCCATGCCAAGACCTCTGCATACAATCTATTCTCTGGATACCCAAGTAGCACTGTCTTTCAAAACTTGGTTCAATAATAGTCTTGGGAGGTAGACCTCATCTCCGCAGGTGCCTGTAGTGTGTCTGCCAACCAAATATCCCCATCACCCATCTCCGCAGTGCTTTCACTGGAGCCCACCCCGGCCCCAGCACCTACAACCTTGAGTCGTTCTGCCTCGCTGTCCCATGCCTCCTGCCACTCTTGCAACCACTTACTGTGCCAATGCTCTCAAACCTGCATGGCTCAAATGTCTACCACATGATCCTTAATCTTCCAATACCATTGGTAAGATATGTCTTCTCCCTCTGGGTCAATACGTATATCCGCATTGACATAGTAATGAGCCTCATGAGCTTCATCCCTTCAGTCATTCTCAAAGTAGCATGACAAACAATCAGCTATCTTGTTAAGCTCCCCTTTGGCATAAGGTATGTCAAATTTGTACCGTGACATATAATCAATCCATCGCTGCTGACATGGTGATAAATTTGCCTGAGTTTTGAAGAACTCAAGAGCTTTGTAGTCAGTTATAATATGAATATCATACCCCATCAACTTGTCCTCCCATTTCAGGATGGCCTCCAATATAGCCAACGTCTCCAACTCATGCATGGCATAATTCTGCTGCGCATTTGTGAACTTCTTTGACATAAAACTGGCCAGACAGCAGGTTTGCCAGGACTATCCCTGTCTATATATTGCTCCCACTCCCATCTTTGACACATCACAAATAAGCCATATTGGTTCATTTCATCATGGATCAATGGGACATATGATTGGTGTGCAATCACATATCTTTTTAATTATGTCAAAGCAATGTTGGTGCATTGGCCACCATACAAATGGTGCCCTATTTTGTGTGATGGCCATCAGTGGCCCTATGTATGTTGTGACATCCGGCAGGAACGTCGATATGTATTTTACCAGCCCAACAAAGCATTGCACATTGTTATAGTTTTGTGGCGTCCACCAGTCACAAATCCAATCCAATTTATCCTGGTCAGGATGAATACCTTCATCATCAATAACATGTCCCAGGCAGTCCCCCTGGTCTGCATATAACTCACACTTCTTTCACTTTAAGTATAACAGGTTCGAATGTAAGCGCTTGAACACAACACAAAGATGCTTCTTGTGCTCCTCAATGGAGTCCAAATAGATGAAGATGTCATCAAGATATACATGCATGAATCGTCTGATGACATCATGAAGGATAGATGTCATCAACCTCTGAAAGGTTGCTGGGGCATTACAGTCACCTATCTGCATGATGTTGCTCACATATGTGCCAGTAATCGACAAAAACATGGTCTTCCCAACATCACTCTCCTGTATTTGGACCTGTTTGTATGCATCTGTCAGATCAATTTTTGACCTGACTTTTGCCCATGCCACATCCTCTCGAATCACTTCCTGATCAGGAATTGGTGTTACATCCTTAATGGTGTTATTATTGCATTGGCATGCATCCAGTGCCATGTGTAATGTCCCATTCTTCTTTGGAATGCACAGCAATGGTGCGGCCTGCAATGCAGGTCTTGCCTCCCACCACTGTGCCCTGAGATACCAGTTCATTTTATCCCACAACTGTTGCTGCAGAGCTATGGGACAGCGTGGTAGATGGTACTTGTACTGTTTTGTATCATTGATCAGGTTAATTTCATGATTAACCTCACGCCATGGTGGCAGCTCCTCCTTAGTGCCATTAACCATATCCAAAAACTCCTCCTGCTACTGCTGGCGAAGCTCCAGAATATCATCTTGAGACAACCCAGTTGCCCTGATCTTGCCTTTGCCCTTGGCTTGTGTCAGTTTGTGTGACCACTTCCCACTACTGCCCACTACATAGGTAGTAGTATATTTCTCTTGAAGTGCTTGCAACCTCTCCTCACTGTCATCTGGCACCTGTAGACAAATTAGTACCACCTTCTGTACTTGTCATGCCAAAATCAATGCCCCATCAACCTGGACCTCCTCCAGGAAGGAGATCTCTTCATCTCTTGCCTGCTGATAGACCTCGGCCTCAGTCTGCCAAATCCACGATCAACCTTCCCAGGCATGCATAAATGCCACTAGCTCATTCCATTCTCTAGGCATTTGCGGATTGAAGGCCCAATCAAATGCTGGTGAAGGTACTGGCCAGTCCATAGGGATTGGTGTGACTGGTTGCTACAAGCTTCATCATCTTCCAATTCCCCATCTAATAGGTCCATTGGAGGCTCATCACAAACCAGCTCTTTAACCTTCACCTTCAAAGATGTAGGTTGACACTCCCTTCTGACAAATCGCCTTTGTAGCCGAGTTGGCTGGGTGCAATGCACATCCTGACCACCCACCATGCCTGCAGTGGATTCTTCCCCTTGCACACTCTCATATCTAGCCCACTCTTCCTTGGACATCAGGATCGCTCCGCACTCTTTGGATAAGCCTTTGATAGGGTTTACCTCCTCTGGCTCATTCTCCACAATAGCTGTTTGTGCCCCTGGGTGTAGTCAATTCTTGACCACTGCTCGCTTCCCCTCTGTTGCATGTTGGCAGCGAACTCTCTCTCCAACTTTCTCCACTGTAATCCACACTGCAGGAATCTCAGTACCCACCACAATAACTTTGTTATTGCAGAAATCAAGTACCACTTGGTGCTTACACATGTACAGCATTCCTACAATCATGTTGTACTGGTCAAAATTTGCCACATCTATGTATTCAACACTTGTTGACCCTGGGACAGATATCTTGAGGTTTGCTCCAAATTGTACTGCAGCGTGACTGCCCACAGTGCCCAGTTGCAGAGTTATTGGCCGCTCCAGCTGATGCACTGCCAAGTCATGGACCTGACAAAACTGGGGCATTACTCCTGTGGTGGTACTTCCTGAGTCCCACAAAGTCCATGCTTCGTGACCTCCCACCTTGATGTAGGTAGCCAAACATTCTTTATCCTCACGTTGCAGTTGTGGCTGGGTCAGCTTGCATGCTGTCTTTCAAAGTTTCACTTTGTAAACCTTCACCCAACCTGTGCCCAGCTGCATGCTTTTCTCATTCTCAGGAAAGTCAGTTAACGCCATCAAGAATTCTGGTTCCGCAGAACTAGCATAGAGCTCCGAGTTGTACACATCTACTTCCACATACTCATCCCCATCAATCATCACCATTTCTATCTCATTCTCTGCTTGACCCTCATCACCAGACTGGGAGCTCTTGTCCTCCTCCTCCATGTCCAGCTCCTCATCTGCATCATTTGCAGACTCCTCTGCCTCAGTGTGCACTGCACATACATATGCTCATGGTTTATCTGCTACCTGCCCCTTCCTTGGGCAAGTGCTTGCAAAATGTTCTTTCTCACCACATGCATAGCACATCACTTCGCGTTTTTCACCCGACCTAGCCAGGCCTGGTTCCCACTCTTTATGTGGGTCACGATTAGCCTCAGGTTTTGGTGGATTGCACCCGTGCTCCTCAGCCACAATTTTTGGCTCCATTGGCTTAGAACAATGAGGCCCTGACAATGTTTGTCTTACTATGAACCTAGGGCTTTGGTTGTGTTCCATGTCTGCTTTCCTGACCAGGAAAGTGCCTATCATTTGCAACTAACCATGAGCTATGCTGATCAAAGTGGTGTGCCATCTTCAATGCCTGTTTGTAATGTATGGCATGTGCTACAAATTCCTCAACCTCATTTATTTCTGGGGATAATCTATCATCATGGATTAGCACTCATCTCATCTCTGCAGGAATGCCTTTAAGGAAGGTCTCACACACTGTCCAGGCATCAGAGTAAATGGCCATATTTTGAGCATGGTCAACCAGGGTATCATAGAACCCTTGTACTCTGAGGGCCTTGGTATACACTGCAGAGTAAAATGCCTCCCGTGCATCCTGCATTGTGGATGCACTTACAAATTGATTGTACAGTTCAAGGATTACATCCTTGAACATCCACTGCTGCCTTGCCCAATTAAAGTGGAGGACGTGATGACAAAACCACCTCTTTGCTGGACCTTCCAGAAACTCTGGCAGCACAAATATTTGTTCCTTGTCCATATGATCTCCACCATACAGACATGCTGACAGATGGTAGCATACATCCATGGTCCAGTCCTCAAGCTTGCTGAACTTTGTTCCCCCCTTATAGGGCAGAATATGCTTTGGATCAGCCCTCCATGGTTTGATTCCTTTGGGTAATCGCAGGGCAATCTCTACTGCATCATCAATTATGCTCATTAGTTGTCAATGCATAATATCAGTGTAGGCCCTGGTGGCCTCATTCATACCCGGTGTTTTGTTGTGTCCCTCTGCAGGGACGAACGTCAAGAAGGCCCACACAGACCGAGTCATTGGTCCCCTAGGGCTTTGGGATCTTTTGGCCTGAGGGCCCTGCCCTCCATTATGTCTCTCTGTCCCTAGCCCCCACAGTTCCTCTTGACTGCTGATATTGCTCCCATGCTTGTTTTGACAACTGTTCTGTGTACGTTCCACAAATTCTCACCTCATTTCATCAATGGGTTGGGGCCCATTGAAACTGATTTCCTGATCATCAATATGAGAGTAGCCTTGCCCCCATATATCCTGGATTTGCATTCTTTGGAATGCGACTCAGTCCTGAAATGTATCGGCAAGTGGTATCCTTGCCGGCACTACTGGTTCCTCTGCTTCTCATTTCACCTGCAGTGACAGTACTTCTTCCGGTACTGTTTCCAGCTGCACATGTGTAGCCAGTCTGGAGGTCACTGTCTTGGCCATGGACATAGCTGTAGTTCAATACCCTATGAACCTCTGCTGCCTCTGCCCAGCTGCTACTCATGTCTGGTATTGCTCTAGAGTCTCCCCCACCTGTTGAGGGGCAAAGATGTTGCTAAAAGCCTCCTCAATGTGAGGTGAACTCCCTCTCCCTGTGGGAATTGTAGAGATTAACTCTGCATCTGCTGGGGTGGATGCTGCAGACCCTTGGCAACCTTTACGATCAAGGTAGCTCTAAGCTTCCAATTCCAGGATCTGCATATATGCCAAAATATATTTGTCTGTTCCTACTTCAGGAATTGCATCACCTCTAGCCTCTATCAACTGCATGTGCTTGTTCACATACAGCTTCAGCCTAGCCCTCGTTGATAATTTGCTTATCTCTGGATACCTTGTCCAAAGCATAGCTATTTGCATGTCGAGAGTTGCTTCATAATGTCCATTCTTATCTTCATCAGATGTATCATCAACCACTGTGGGCTGATGCCTTCTTGTACCAGCCGTATGCAACAGTGCTACTGGCCACTGCTCTCCAGGTCGTTGACTCAGTGGAGTTGATTCTGGTATATTCCTCCATGGTGTCTCATGAGAAGCTTCCTCTTGTCTACCTTCCAAACTTGTCCAAGCCTCTCCTGCCATTCCAGGAGCCCCTGCCCTAAAGGTAGATGGTTTTTTCCCTTTGTGCATAGCCATGCCCAAGGTCTTTAATCCCAAGAATTGCACAGGTGCCCTTTGAAGTACCTGTATGATCAGCGGTGACTTACTAGCCACCCTGACCTCCCTCCCAACTCTACGCTGAGTCGGACGTCTCTGCTCTGCCATGAGCAAACTTCCTGGCATATCTGTTCTGGCTAGGGTCAGCTCAACCTCAGCCTCCTCCCAATTTGCCACCTGCTGATCTTGAGTGCGTGCTGCCACAGATGTGGCATTCTTGTCTTTCTGCATCGGGGCAACATTGTCATTCTGTTCTGGTGGCAAAGGTTCATGATCCATTCCACTGTCAATTGGCTTGTGTTTGGTGCTCAAGAAGCTTGATGGTTGATGTCACTATCAATTGGGATTCTAGAACTAAATTCTAGAATGTATAGTTCTTGTATGTTCACATACAGATTATCGTCATTTGAGGATTCAAAAAAGTGTAAGAAATTACCGTCTTACTCACACAAGACACAGAATCTGCCAAATTGGTAGATTTCTCTGTACATAGTGTTAGTAAAAAATTATCTACCCCAAATATGAGTAAATACAGTATAATTTATATATAAATTAATTGAGAAATAATTACCATTGTAATTATTTCCCTATAGTACACTATGCTTCCAATACCCCTAAGGGTGTGGTGTAAAAGTAAATAATGAATAGGTACCTCGAAGAGGTCCCCCTGTTACACATGCCCTGGCATTGTCCAGCACTGTCTGGCATTATCTGGCATCAGAGGAGAGGGATGCATAGGCATCCACTGCATGAGAGGAGGCATTTGGAGGAGTGTGAGAAGTGGGGAAGAGTGATGGTGCAGGAGGGAAGGGGGTGCATGATGTGCTGGGGGACAGTAGCAGATGGGAACTAACAGTAACAGACAGGGTAGCATTAATGGGGGAAAGATGAGAAGGGGTGCATGGGTGTCTGAGAGAGTGCGGAAAGTAGAGGAAGAGGGATGGGGGTAGAAGAAAGAGGGGAAAGAGGAATAGGAGAGGCATGGGAAAGAGAAAAAGGGGGTGCATGGATATCCATGTCTGGGGGTGCATTGAGGGTGTGTGGGAAGTGGTGGAAGAGGGATAGAGGTGGGGAGAAAGAGGGGGAGGGGGGTTGGTGTCTGCTGGCATGCCAGCAGACCATAGCAGATGTGGAATGCATAGGCATCCACCACATGAGGTAGTGAGTAAAAAGGAGGGATGGCACTAGGGAGAAAGAGGGAGAAGAGCACAAGGGAGGTGTGTGGGTGTCTGCTGTCTGCTGGCATGCTAGCAAATAGTAGTGGATGTCAGCATGTAAGCCAGCTCATGTCAGCAAATGGTAGCTGACATGTAAAGAAATTTTCCCATCTAAAAATAACAAATGATTTAATAGAGATGGTAGTGGGTTGAAAGAGGGGTAAACAAGTCCAGTGGACCTGGGTCCTATCCATGAGCAGATGAATAGATTATCAACCTAATGACATGTGATGGTGTCTTTTGACCAATCTACCTGTGTACTGTACCAGTAAATAATAAGTGCCCATAGTTCAGAGAATATTTATTAATTGATATTTTCTATTGTGCACCATGGTAGCTAGAGGTGAGTTCAAATCTCCCTAGTGCACATGATGACAGTTAGAACATCTTTTGTTTGCCATTTGTCCTGCTTAGTTTATTGTATTTTGAATTTGCTGAACTAGTCTTTATTTGCACCATACTAGGTATTTAGAAGACCCTGTAGTTGTAGTAAGTCATAGGTGGGTTTGACTCATTTTGCAAATTAAACATAATCACATGATATCTAATTTCAGAACTTGTCTGGCAGAGCTATATCTACTAACAGATCAAATAAATTAGAATGGAAAAACCAGACAGTGAATATCAATGAAAGATAATCAAAACTAGCAACTATTAAATAAATTACCCTTCTGATGTGTATTCATCCTCACTATATATTCCAACCTCTGCATTAGATCCATGTAAGCTGTTCAAATATAAGTCATCCACATCATGTAGATAGTCCATCAAGAATGTAAAATCTTCCAGTGTATATGGCTTCTCAGGTCTGGTAAGCATGATATCTTCATAATTTGCTATCAAGCAAGATGATGAGAATGGTGAGGGTGATTCTGACATATCATTGGACACATTATCAGTACAATTGGCTAGATTGAAAGAGCCAATGGGCCTACATCCACCATGTCATTTTGTAGAGCAAAATTCTTGTTCTGTAGACAGAAATGAACTCTTGGTAATCAGTGCCAAATTATAACTCACATTGTCAATACAATTCATTGATTCTTCTCCTATCCTCATGTTGGGTCATACATGTGTCATATGCCTCCCACTCCAGGACATTGTTCCCAGTAGTCATGCTTGGAGAATGAGATTGTTGAGAGGGGGAGGACTGGAATGGAAGGAAGAGCAAAGAAACATCATCATCCTCTGCTGCCAATTCCTCTGCTTGAAATAGTGGCAGAATGCTTCTACTATCCATCCTTACTGGATAATTCATTTGTTCAGCCACTAAAACAAATAGTGGGGAAACAGTTTTTTTGTCCAGGTCTGCTTGCATTTCTGTCTGTTCATCTGTTACAACAAATAGTGGAGGAACAGATTTGTTGTCCAGGTTGGTCTGCATTTTTGTTGGCTCATCCATTATAACAAATAGTGGTAGAACAGATTCTTTGTCCAGGTCAGTCTGCATTTCCATTGGCTCATTCCTTACAATAAATAGCAGTGAAAAAGCTTCTTCATCCAGGTCACTTTGCAATTTTGTCTGTTTATCTGTTATAACAAATAGGGGTGAAACAGTGTCATTGTCTCAGGCCATGGCCACAATTTCTATCTGTCCTTCTGCTACATCATCCTCACTAATCAAGTATAGAGGTGGCAAATTTTTGTCTTCCATCTTCTTGTCCACAGCAATGAACAAAGGTAGGATGATGTCTTCAGTTCCACTGGCAAAAGTACCTGCATTACACAAATGGACTGATTCAAATTCTATCCTCTCTAAGTCTGGATCATGAATAGACAGATTGAGAATAACTGCCTGATCATTGTCAGATGCCTCCAGCTCCATGAAAGTCTGGTGGATATGTGTTACAGGGGCTGAAGAAAGTTGAGATGCTGCTTAAGCCATGATGTGTGAGCATCTCATTGTGGGGCCATAAACCAGTCCAGGTTTACTTTTATTGTAGAGGTGCTGGAAGGGATGTTGCAGATTCCAGGGTTCAATATGGGTCAAAGATGGCCATTGAGGAGAGGAGACATCAGAGAGAGTTGTAGGATTTGCTATGGAGATGCAGTTTTGAGAATCAGGTTGCTCACTATTGATAATGTCAGTTAGGAACTCCACACCTGTCAATTGGCCTGTATGAGAAGGATTGATGGATGCAGCAATGGAACCAACAATGGAAGCTGCAATGGACCCACCACCAGCAAATAAGTGGATCATATCATTTGCTGTTGAGATATGTTCCATCCTATCCAGAGACCATAGCTTGTCCAGGGCTAGAAGTGTCTGCTGGCAGCCCTTGGCAGATCCACTATCTGCAAACACATGGAGTAAATTGTTTGGTGGTGGGATGGACACTATTACATCTGCAGATGGCAATGTCATGAATAGTTGCATACTAAAAAGCTTTCCATGGAATAATATCCTTGCTGATGTATCAGAAGGCAATGCTGCAGAGTTTCATTGCTCAAAACCTGCACATCCTCTTTGCCAATGTAGTTCCACCAATCACAGCTATACAGGTCCTTGATTAGACCTCAATGGCTCTCAACAAACTCTAGCATTTCCCTGGGCAAAGTTTGCTGATTTTGGAGGGAAAAAATCAGCTTATACTTTTGATAATCTCCAGGACATTGCAAAGCACATTATTCAGTAATGCAGCTCCCAGATATGTTGGGTTAAATCCCTGATTTCATGAGGCCAATGAGGGCAACTATCTGTGCAAAACATCATGTGATTTCTCACCTAGAGAGCAATCTGAGACCTGTCAAGTAAGACATCCACCTCAGTAATTGCTCTTTAGGTAGGCTACCTAACCAATTACAAAATACATCTCACTGATTGACCTCTAGTTATTAACTTATTAACATTTTTGTGCTACTACATATTGCTACACAAATTATTCCTCCGTCTCTCAATAAACTTATGAGTTCACATGGAAAACAAAAGGAACAGCCTGCTGAGTCATCTAGGAGTCAGACCAAAGTTAGCAGAATGGATAGGAACTCACCACCGCCTGACATCCCAACAACTGACTGAGAGCAGTTGCTTGTCCAACATCTTTAATTTGTTATTGATGATTTCTGATGTAAACAAAAGTCAAAAATCATTGCCATCACACAAGTCTTTGAGATCATCAACCAATCTGAAGCAGGTGAAGAACACTGATGTAACACTATCTTGAATTACCTTACCCTACTCAACACCATCAAGGAAAAGGAAAAACAACAAGGAGAACATGCTGCACACAGAGAGGAGGCAGAAGGGTTACAAACCAATGAGCAATCTGCTGGATTGCATCAACATGAAGATGAACAAGGAAATGATGCAGGAGACAAAAACAATAGAATCCCAAATGAAGAACTCCCCTTTCAGTCTATTCATAGAGAATGACCACACCAAAAGCCTCAAAGTCACCTCAGCAAGAGTTCCTCTGACTCCGACACATTGAAAAGGTCTCAATTTGATGAAAATAAGCTGAAAACAAAGAAATGTAAAATTAAAGAAAGAGAGCTACCTTGATACATAGAAGAAAAGCTTGCTTGAGATGTTGAGGATCCCAGATGCTTTGTTCATAACACTCTAAAGATAATTCAATGAATAAATGCAATAATATAAAAAAAAGTCTTATTATTTAAAACCAAAAACTCCTGCAACTTTACCTCCAAGGCACTGCTAATGTCAAAAAGTATATCTCAGTGTCCAAAACAGCTCTCTGCAATTTCCCTGGATTGGAGTGGGACAAACTCATTAAGGGAGAACTTGCTAATTTTGATGCAATCTACAGTGCAATACACTACATTGGTGCGCCCAAGGAGAATAGAGAACAAATTGGAGACAGAGACATCATCTTTGAACAGAGCAAACCCATCTGTAAAGTTGAAGACCACAGACAGTGGACAGTTGCAGCTAACTTATATGGAGAAGCCCTTAGTTTTGCATGGCCTTGCCACAAAAATGAATGGGGAGAACACTACTGGTACATTGTTGGACTCTTCTCTGCCAAACCAACAACATTGCATATCTGCATTATTGAATACAAAAAGGCAGTTTGAGCTCAAGTCAGAGCAGGAACAGGAATGCTGCTCACTGACAGAGGAGCCTTGACTTGTGAGATGCTATACTTGACACTAGCAGAATCAATTACTGCAGAGCACAAAACAAAAAGGGTGGGAACAAAATGTCCATCAATTGATCAGGCCCTAATGTCAGAGGAGCTGGGAGAGCAATATGCAGGTGTTGGAACACTCTGGCAGGATGTCTATTCGATAACAACTCGTGTTTCTGGAGATATGTCTGTAGGCAATGTGGAGAAAGTCATCTCAAAACAAGCTGCACTCAAAAAATTTCAAACTGAGGTTTTAAAGAGTAACATTCCTAAATACCTCCACTATAACTATTATGACCCTGCTGCAAACCTTTGCATTACACTTATTCAATGGTCAACCACAACAAAACCATTACCTTTCCCATCTCAAAATGAACTTAATAATACACAAGTTACAAAAACCCTTCAAGATTATTCAGAGCTTTTTGAAATTGTCACACCTATCAAAGTTCACATATTCAAAGAGCTTGTACATATCCATCCTAATTGCCCATTTGTTGCCTTGGTCATCAGAAGCCTAAAAAATGGTTTTTGGCCTTATGCTAATACTAAACCTTTCACATATCCATTGACATGCAATATGTCCCTTGCTCTGCCAGATAATGAACTTGAAGCCAGCTTTATTCATTCTCAAAAGGATATAGAGGTGGCATCTGGAAGATTTTCCCAAGACTTTGGAAACCAATTATTTGATGGAATATATAGTTTGCTGATACATGCTGTGCTGAAACCAAAATCAACAGATCTACAGCTTGTAACTAATCAATCTGCAGGTCCTTATTCACTGAATTCTATGATTGCTTACAATGATATTTGCAGGTTTCTGATAGACAACATGCATCACCTAGGCAAACTCTTGTTACATCTGCACAATACATTGAGCCAGCCACTTGTCATGTGGAAATTGGATGTTATGAATGCATACTGTCTCATCCCAATGCATCCAAGATGGCAAATAAAGCAAATTGTTACAGTGGATGGACATTATTAGATTGATTGGTGCAATTGTTTTAGGGGATGAGCATTCTTAAACTGCTGAGTGTCAGGTTCTGCTGAGTTGGGGGCTTTCCAGGAAAGCAACACCCTTATGAGATGGACTTGATCTACATGTACTCAGGTGTCTGGAACTCTGGACTGTGCTCTAGTGTTCAAGACGTGAATAAGGGATTTCTGGGATAAGGGGCTTAGTCCGGGGATCAGATGAAGTCAAAAGGATTAGGGGAGTAGAGTTGAGTTGAGAACTGGGAGTTCTAAGACAAGACCAGGGTTAGTAAACTTTAAGTCACAAAGTGCATACCAATTTCAAAAGCACGCAAAGAAGTTGAGCATGCCAGTTGAAGCATGCCAGTCAGTGTGTACCAGTCAATCAAAGAGCACACAAACAATCAATATAATATTAAGACTAGTCTATTACAAGTGGGTGGCTACTCTTTAAGTACCAGTGGGAGTTACTCCAGATTCCTGAGGGGTCCTGGAGTGTCTGAGGCAGTTCTGGGAGTAAATGGGCAGCAGGGGGAGGAAGGGGGATTGTATACCAGGGATCACACATATGGAGTGTGCAATCAATTAGTGTGGAGGAGTGGTCATGATGTGTGATATGTGATGGCCAAGGTAATTTGACATGATCTGATTGTGGATTGTCATGCCAGCAGGTGGTCCCAGGGTCTGTGATGCAGGGCTGTCAGAGGGTGCATGTGATGGCAGGGCTTGATGTGCATGATGGTGGTAGAGGCAGTCCTGATGGCAGGAGTCGTGTCATGGGGTTGGTGGGGGAGTTCTGAGGTGGTTCTGGGTGGAGAGGTTGTGATACTGGGGTGCATTCAACAGTCTTGTAACCTGGTCTGCAAAGGACTTGTATGAGGTTGACGACCCTTTATGTTTCAATGATGATACTTACAGCATGAATGCTGCTAATGACTCAAAGTATTACAAACCATATGGTCAATAGCTCCCTCATGGCCAAGCTAACTTGCTTACCTTGTGGGACAAACTTGGTATACCTCACAAAGAGAAAAAGCAAGTTCATGGAGCATCTTTTACAATTATTGGAATTCATGTTGACCCAAATGCAATGACAATGACCTTACCACCTGAGGCCAAGGATGACCTAGTCCAAGAAATGTACCATTTCACTGCTTACCATAGAAAGTAATTGATGCACCATATCAAGCAAGCATGGCAGAGGCTCACAGGGTGGGTTAACTGGGGATTAAATGTCTTTTTTCTACTTGCTCCATGCTTATCTAACATTTATGCCAAGCTTGCAACAATCTCCAACAATCCTGATGTGCACGTCTGGTGCAACAAAGAGATTAGGGCTGACCTCATTTGGGGAGCCCAACACATTGAGAAATCAGATGGGATTTACATCTTGGATGCCAAAGCTTGGAGCCCTGAGCAAGCTGATGTTATCATCAAATGTGATCCCTGCCCTTCTGGCATGGCTTTTTGGTATCCTGAGACAAAAAAGGCATTTTTCTGCATGACTCAGAGTGACATGCCACCAGACCTTATTTTCTTCCTAGAGACTTTAACTGTGACAAGCACATTGTTGCATGCAAACAGAGACACTACCACTTCAAAACACATACTCATCTATTCTAACAACTCCAATATGATAGATATTTTCAACTCCTTACATGCACAACCCCTTTACAACAACCTCTTAAAAGCAGCAGTGGATGTGATCATTGAGGAAAGCCATAAACTCAAGGTACTACATATCCTGGGTGCCCGGAATATCTGTGCTGACCTCCTGTCTCGAGGGAAGTTTGAAAAAGCTTGTAGTCTTTTCCCCACCCTCAAAATAACCAACTTTCCATCCCCTCATGAGCTGCTGAGGGAATCTCAAAAATGATTATCCCTACAGTGAGACCAAGACAACCACACTGTGTGGCTTGGTCTTGAGAGCACTTGATACATGAATGCTCTATTGTACTCGGTTATTCTATTAATGACTCAACATATAAATGCTATGGGTCTGCCCTGAACTTGTACCTAAATTTTGTCAAAATACACAATCTCAACACTACACCAACTGCAGACACCCTTTCCTTATACATTGCTTATATGTTGCATCATATTAATCCCAAGTCTATCTCATCCTACCTCTCAGGTATATGTAATCAGCTGGAGATCTATTTTTCCAATGTTTGTAATGCCAGAAACTCTGCTTTGGTCAAAAAAACACTCTCAGGCTCTAAAAAAAGATTTTCATTTGCCACTACATGGAAGACTGCACTGACTCTAGATGATATATCACACATTGTTAGAGTTTACCCATCTATTCCATTCCATCTTATAATGACATCCTTTTTCACAATGCTTATAACTGGTTTCTTCACACTACTACAACTCAGAGAGATGGCTATCCCAGATGATGTCAGCCTATGTGATTATAGAAAGGTCACCATAGCCTCCTCAGTATCAATCTCTGACAATGAATTTTCATTCTTCCTACCTACCTATAAAACCAATGTCTTCTTTGAAGGTAACCATGTTCTAGTTCACAAACAACACCATAGCCCTGACCCACATGCCTGCTTTGTCAAGTATTGGACAAGCAGGCACCACTGCTTCCCCTTATGCAGAGAGCTATGGCTGATGAGCAACAGTCAACCTCCTCCTCAAATATTCTTCGTAGATTGCCTCCATGCCTTTTTTGACAAGACATTTGCTGGTCAGTCTCTTCAAAGTGGTGGAGCAACATTCCTTGCAGAGTCCAGAGTGGCCCGTCATCTAATACAGGCTGCAGGCAGATGGGCTACCAACTCATTCCAAAGATACATATGAAAACACCCCATTGTACTTCATGTCCTTGTGCTCAGCAGGCATGTCAACAGTGCTGATCCATGTTAAGCAAACACCATTGTGCACAGCAGGTGTATTGTCAATCTTTTTTCCATTCCTGATCCAAACATCCCAATGCACTCAGCAGGTATGTTTTGAGTTGAAGCTACAGTGCAAACTGATCTTATTGTTGAACAGGCAATGAACTCTTTCTTCTCACTGCGCTCTTACCCTTGCATGTAGCAGGTATCAGACTTGCGGTAGATGTTGTTTTCACACAAAAACTCAGTCTTGTGCATAGCTACTGCAGTACTTTGCTGTGTTAATATATATCATTATTGCCATTGCACCTGCTCATCTCCAATTGCTTACAGAGCTCAATGGTCTCCCTCCAATAGGATATAGCCATTACACTAGCAAGCACAATAATATTTCTGACTGAGACCAGCTCAACAAGCCCTCTTGGAAGACCTGGTATAAAAAATTCTTTGTCATCTGACCTTAAGCGGCTAAGCAGCTCATTGGTTGGGTTAAATCTCTGGTTTCATAAGGCCAATGAGGGCAACTATCTGCACAAAACTTTGCATGATTTCTCACTTAGAGAGCAATCCGAGACCTATCAAGTAAGACATCCACCTCAGTAATTGCTCTTTAAGTAGGCTACTTGACCAATTACAGAATATATTTCACCAATTGACCTCTAGTGGCTCATATTTTTGATAATTTCCAGGACATTGCAAACCACATTATTCAGTAATGCAGCTCCCAGATATTCTAAGATCTAGAATAGATTGAAGTTTTTCTGTGCAGCAGACTATGTGTAGGAAAAATGTCTTCAATTTTTGCCATCATGTGACTGTGTTTGTTCTTGTTGCTATTACTTCCTTCAGGTAAGCATGGGAATAATGTCTTTGCTTTTTAACATCTTGCTTTTTACCATCATGTAATACTACCATTTGTCTGTATGGTTACTTAGTCAGCAGTAGACTAGGTACGCATAGGAATAATGTCTTTGCTTTTTACCATCATGTGATATACCATTTGTCTGTATGGTTACTTAGTCAGCAGTAGACTAGATATATGTAGAAATAATGTCTATGCTTTTTAACATCATGTGATACTACTGTTCATCTGTATGGTTACATATATGTATGGAAATAATGTTTTCTCTTTTTAATATCATTTGTTCTGTAGCATTACTATGTTAATATTTGATATCTACATATGCCAGAATGTAGCTATGGTTGTATCTGTTTTAACATGTTCTCTACACCCACTTGGTCCATAATATTGCAATCAAACAATGTTTTATTTGGCTGACATTCTTTCCTTGCCAGATGTATTGGATGTCCAGTCAACTCATAAATCCAGCGGTCTCTAAAAAATAGACCTATTTTATTGACTAATTGCAAGTCTTTCTATGTCCTGCCTAGTACAGGCATGACAGGACATGATATTAGATTGCAAACAATAGCCACCACACAAAAATCATATATCAGAGCAGACATATGCATTATGACTTATTTCCTTGGTTGCCTTCTGTGGAGAGTGAGCCCTGAATACCAGGGCTGAGATACCCCTCAAAAGATTCAGCATATCACCACTATCTAATGAACACCTATTGTCACTTGAGAGGTCTGTTATCCAGCCCAATAGATATATGACAACAAATCATTGATTTACTAGATCATGGCAATTACTGATTTTGATAGTCTGCCATATGACAAGCTGTCATTACAACTGATTATTAATGTGCCATGGCTTAACATGGAGCAACAATGGGCTATGCTCAAATTTAAATATTCTTATTCAGACTCTTCCAATAGTGATTTGGATTCCCATACTATTTACTTCAGAGTCTACTCTGAATCATATGTGTTTTCTCATGGTCATCCATGGTCACTATTTCCCTATCCCTTATTGATGTGTTTATGACGAATACAGGTCACCACCACCATATCATTGACATCATGATTCCAAGTATCTCCTTGCCTAAGCAGAGGTATTTATATGCTTTGTTCCCCTAAACCAAGGCACATACTACATGATTTGATGTCTTCTCCAATCTGAGCTTCTCTATGTTGTCCCACTATTTTTTCCTTTATGTCCTTCTCTGCTCTCTTGTGTGCCCCTTCATGGTGCTCCTCCCTCTAAGTATGATGGCAGAAACCACTCAGCATGCTACAACCCTTCCCAGCAAGATATTTACTATTTAAGCGGCTGTTGTGCATTGACAAGCCATAATTTAGAGTGCTTCTAAGGATGCTTGGATAATGATGTTACAGACTTCAGCATTTTTAAATGCTGTTACAGACTGAGGTTTTGTTGTTTGCACTAGCAAAACATACATTCAAAGACACCCAACATGTTCTTTCATCCTTAATTTACTACCACATGGAGCACTACCATGATATCCTATTGTGGCACCCTCACACATCCTCTCACCACCCCTCTTATCATGATTTGTTATTTGCCTACACTGTTTAATACTTCAAGCTTCTGATTGTGATAATGTAGGCTTATATAATGATTGTTAAATACAATTGATTATTAGCATGACCAAGTCATTTGATCACTTATAATGTCTGCAATAAAACATTATTGGTATCACAATGTCCTGATGTATAGCCCATTAGTCCAATGTAGTACGCTATCTACATCTATAGTATACTATCTACATCTATTGTCAGGTTCTGCTGAGTTGGAGGCTTTCCAGAAAAGCAATGCCCTTATGAGGCAGACTTGATCTATGTGTACTTGGGTGTCTGGAACTCCGGACTGTGCTCTGGGGTTCAAGACACAAACAGTAGATTTCCGAGGTAAGGGGCTTAGTCCAGGGATCAGGTGAAGTCGAAAGGTTTTAAAGAGTTAGAGTTGAGTCGAGAACTGGAGATTCTAGGATGAGCCCTGGTTAGAGTTTAAGTCGCAAAGTGCATACCAATCTTAAGAGTATGTGAACAAGTTGAGCATGCCAGTCAAAGCGTACCAGCCAATCAAAGAGCATGCAAACAATCAATATAATATCAAGACTAGCAAATACAAGAAGGGGGCTACTCTATAAGTACTACGGGGTTCCAGGATATCTGGGACAAGTTCCAAAGGGCATTGAGTGACAGAAGAGGACTGTATACTGGGAATTGCACATGTCAGGCACATGATCAATTGGCGCAGAGATGGGCCATGATGCATGATGTGTGATGGCCAGGTTGAATGGCATAATCTGATTGTTGATTGTGGGGTGGTGGTTGGGCCATCAGGTAGTCCCAGGGTCCATGATGCAGGGACTGTCAGGGGTGCTGTGTAATGGCAGGCCTTGATGCTTGTGATGGCGGTGTTGGTGGTCATGATGGCAGAGGTTGTGTTGTGGAGTTAGAGAAGGGGTCCCAGATGGAGCTCCAGGAGTGTTCTGAGGTGGTTTTGGGTGGGAGGAGTCATGAAATCACCTCCCTCTCAGTGCCAAGACCCTCTGAGGCACATGTTGCTGGTAGTTTGGACCAGAGAGTTGAGCATGGGAATTGTCTCATCTCCTGATACATAGCAAAAAAAAAAAATTTACCATCAAACTCAACATGTCATGCACACTGATACATTCCCTGATGCTTCTGTCTACAAACACAGTTGCCCTCCTTGTTGTGTGGGAGGCCTGAGATGCCCAGTATCAGCACCACCTGAATCAAGAGCACATAGTGGTGCTTGCCCAGCAACGTAAGTGCATCTGCACACATTTTGCTTGGCATGATCAACCTCCCTTTTTTAGAACAACAAAACGCACCTATCCTGGAGACAGGACTTTCTGGCAATCCAGGATAGTACCCAACAACCTTTGTATCCTCTGGGCTGGTATTGTACAGAAGCTTTTTGAGCAAGCTCTGGAGAGGCCCCATGGGTTGCCCACCCATGAGTGGTGTGTCAGTAATGGGCTGGTAAGTGTTTTCCTACCTCTGGGTCATTTGCTGACATCAGTCCCCAGTGTGTGCACTATGCTCGCTAGGTGGTGCCATGTGTTTTTGAGGCCCTGGAACCCTCATCTTGGCAGGACTCATTTGTGTATGAGGCATGTCACCTTAACTATGAGAGGTGTTCTGTGTTGGCACTGTGGAAGCTCATTGTGTGTCATGAGAGCAGGGCTGGCCATTGGAGGGGGTGACCTGGAGGATGGGAGTGGAGGAGAGGGACTGAGTCATGGAGCTAATGGGAGGGCCAATGGCAGAGTCCAGAGGGGTTCAAGCAAGAGTGCTAGGGAGTGAGCCATTGCCAGCAGTGTCTGCAGGAGAAGGGAGCATCAGGGTCAGGGGCTGGGGCTGGCCTGTGGTGGTGATCATGCACTGGGGGACTTGGGCCAGAGCAAGTAGAGAGGGGCAAGAGAATAAGGGGAAGTGGCAGGCATTGCCTAGCCCATCCTCCAGGCCCTCCAAGAGGGTGCACCTGCTCCTGAAAATGCCATCTCCATCTTTTCCCTTACATTTGTCTCCGGTGGTTTTCTCCCCTTTATTGGGGCAGCTGCTGTGTGTTGATGTGGGGGTGCTCCAGGAGTGCCTGGCACAGTCCAAGTGAGAATGAAGGAAAGTTACAGATCACCATCTGGTAATGGTGGGGCATCTGCAGGAGGCTCAGATCTCATTGGCCTAGAGCAAGAATGGTGCAAGGCAGGAGGCAGCAGCCTATAAAATGGTGGAGGAGGGCTACACGGCATTACTTTGGGAGCTGGAGATGGCGTGGGTCACCCAGGGGGAGATAGAGGCTGGACAGGAAGCACTACAGGCTCAGCTGGAGCAGGGGACAGGTCATCTGGAGCCAGCTCCCCCAAGTCTGCAAGATGTGGTGGTGGCCCAGATGTCGGCTCTCAGTGAGTGTTCTTGTGTCCCAGGTCTGCCTTACTGACATCTCCAGGTTGGGCCTGAGAGCATCAACTGCTCCTAAATATGGTGGCTGCAGCACTTGCCTTGCTGCAGAAGGGACAGCGGCCCAAGTTAACAACCCCCAGAGTAAAGCAGAGTATGGACTTGCTGGGGAGGGTCGTGGCTGCACACCGGTGAAGAAATGTCCCTGCTCCAGGGATCTGATTTAAACAGATATTCAACAAGGATGAGCCACTCCTATCCTGGGACCAGTTGCTGGAGGAAGCATTGCAAGAGTGTGTTCTGGAGGAGTTGGAAGGGAGGGAGGTTGTAGCGTAATCCGCTATGTGGCGTTGACCACATAGCTTATACTTACAGTAGTAGTCAATATTATATTATATTTATTATAATATAATATTATTTACATTATTATATAAATAGTTATACCAGCTGCTTACAAAGCAGCTTATTTTTGTGTTTATACTACATAGACAATAGACCGGACTGGTCTGATTCTGTGCAGTGTGAATCTAAGCTCTCATAATTCCTGTAACTTCGTTACATTTTTTTGAATCCGCCAGCTAGGATCTATTGCCTAGCATCCGACATCAGTCGCTGAGTTTCCTGTAACTTCGTTACATTTTTTTGAATCCGCCAGCTAGGATCTATTGCCTAGCATCCGACATCAGTCGCTGAGTTCGTTGACAGAACTCTATCAGCTTCTCGAGCTTCTTGCACAGCCACACCATGCAAATTTCAAACAGGGAATCGATGAGTAATCCCATACCTGCAGTGTCCACTGACGGCAGGCGGAATGCCCACGACCTATGGGGAGACCCAGCAGACACCCAGGACACATCAGCATCCAATGCGGGTCAGGCAAGACCCAAGGCTCAAGACCGAGGTCAGAGCACCGACCTGGCCGGGAATGAAAGCGAGGCCTGGAGAGCTGAAAGCTCACAGCAGGACGGTCAGCAACGTCTCCAGGACAAGATGCCAGGGGGATTAACTCCCCCAGTTATGCAGTTGCCAGGAGGACTGCGACGGTCTAGCCGGTTAGCTTCAAAAGGGCCCCCTGAGGATGGCCAACAGTCAACAGGCGCCTATGGCACCCCAGGAGACACCGAGTCATCAGTACGGACTGGGAGAGCTTTCCCTCTGAGCTGGAGTAGTAGGACCAGGTGGTCCACCGTGGGCTCAATGCCTTCTAAGACAGTGGAAGCCCGCCTAGAAGAGGTACCGGAGGAGGCTGCAAGGCCTGAAGTATCCTGCGCGGAAAATCAATTTCTGCGCACACCAGCAGTGGAGGAAGCTCCAGAGGTTGTAGAGCTTCCAGAGGAGGTGATGGAGTCGTCAAGTGACGACAACGCCGGAGCAGAGGTGCAATGGCTGAAAACCGCATACACCATGCGCTTGTGGGTGTTCTGGGACTTGCACCCAGAGGTGATGAAATACACCACCCAAGCATGACTCGAGCGCTACACGTCAGCACATATAGTAGCACTTAGGCAACAAGGGCACAAAGTGCCCAATGTATTCAGTACAAAATATACTGATTTGATGGTGAGAGTGCTCACTATGGAGCTGCAAATGTATGTGCAGTGGAAGGCCACACGGCAATTGGAGGCCTCGACCCCCTGGAGCCACATGTCCAAGGAATGCTCGGCACGGTGCAATCAAGATGTCGGAATCGAGCTAGTGGAGGCACTAGCATGGGCGCAGGAAGTGCCCAAAGTAAGACCGGTGAGTACTTTCTATACTCCAGCAGGACAAGGGTGGCGTGAGGAGCCCCCACACATGCGTAACCAAGACTATAGGACAGATATGTCAGGTCCGGATGGGCACGATAGTACCATGCTCAAGGTGGAGAGCGAGGCATCTGTGATGCCACGTGTGCCCATAGCCGAGACGTTGAGCGACAGAGTCGCGTATCAACGTATGTGCAATGGCGACCTCAGGACTAAGAGACAGTCCCTTATCAACAATCAGGGCATCGTATTCAAGGGCACCAAGCCCATTGATGAGATGCATCATCAATTCGTCATGCAGGGTCAGGAGAATCAAGCATCTCCAGTTCCAGGGTGGCGCAACAATCATGATCGAGGAGACTTCCTCGATCGAGATGGCGCCACGAGACGTGATGCCCCTGGTAATGGCCAGGATGATGGCCCTAGGTCGACTCCTTGAGACAAGGATGCCCACAGTCGAGGAGGCTCGGGACGCCCTCCGCAGGGTGGACAAGGGAAGTCACTTCCCCATGGCTGCTGATTTGGCGACTAGATCCCCAGGTCAGCAGGAGGCCATCCGAATGCATCGTGAAGCCATGCACAATCGCCTGCATCGAGTAGTCAATGATGCCCTGGGTGTAACCTTACGGTTACCAGATGGGGTGAAGCTGCGTAAAGCAGACAGTAGGCATATTTGTGCTTATACAGGTGCGTCCAAGTTCAGCGACCTGGAAGATTAGGTGATGGATGTATGCACCCATCTTGCCATGTGCTTATACAGAGGTGACCGTATGGAATGAGAACAAATCTTCATTCTTCCTGAGTTCTTGGCCAGAGAGGCCATGGGGTGGTTTCAACGGGCAGTACTGCACGTCAACCATGTCCAATATGACTGGACATTCAAAGGAGTCCTTACAGGACTGTATGATCAATTTGTGCACCCCTCAACGCTCCAGGATGCGAGGCGGGACTTCCAGTCTGCCAAGTACACCGAGAAGTTGAGAGTGCAAGGGTTCTATGATACCCTTAATGACCATGCCCAGAACATGGCAGTATACCCGGACGGGTATACAATGCTCAAAACGTTCTTGGATGGCATTTCAGTGGACATGCACCGCTATTTGATACGTGAGGACGGACTGTCTCCAGAAGTCAACAATGTAGAAGAGTTTGTGGCATATGCCATCAGGTATGAGCAGTCCCTGAAGACTGCTAACCACTATGAACATCAGAGTGGACACAAAGGGGGACCCAGGTGACTACCGCCTGGTGGGACACCCTCACAGGGTCAGCATGTGGGGACCTTCCTGGCCAAAAAGACCGATTTGGACCGTGACCGCAACATGTGGTTTGTGGTACGCAGAACCCCTGCTGCAAACTGAGGGCAGAGCTGCCCATGCCCAGATCGGGCACTGGACGGAGAATGTCCTAAACCAAGGCCGGACTTCAAGCCGGCCAACCCACCAGGGCAGACGGGGACTTGTTTCATGTGTGGCCAACCAGGCCACTATGCTACCAACTGCCCCGCAAAGCTGGGAGCCCCAAGGAAGGGGTATACACCCTGCGCCCACCTTCGAGCTGCACATACTGCAGCCGCAAGTGGGAGTGATGGAGACGTATCTGCTGAGTCTGAGGCAGAGCACCCCACAAATGACCAGGAGCCCCCAGAGGAGGCATTGGGTGCCGAGCCCAAGAGTGTGGTCGTGGAGGGGGAGGAGTACATCACAGTCGACGTATATGATGACGTCTACGACAATGAGTACTACAGTCATGACAGGGACTTCGAGTGCCTAGCGGCGATGACAGATTGGCCATCCACAAATTATCCCAAAAAGAATAACGTGGTTTGGATGAAGAAGGTGACTCTTCGTCGTGCAGAGGGCACTTTGCAGCACCCTACATTGAAACAGGCAGACAAGGAGTGCCTGGTCTCGTATGTGGACATAGATGGCCACAAGGCATGGACCCTATGGGACTCTGGGAGTACTACATCGGGCATAACGCCCCAGTTTGCCCATGTGTACGGAATATCTGTGCAGGAGTTGGATGCGCCATTGGTGTTACAGCTGGGCACCATAGGGAGCCAAGCCATGGTGCAGTATGGGACAAATGTGACTGTCCAAACACCGGGCTCATGTAGCCGGGAATACATGGATGTAGCAAACTTTGATCACTACGATATGATACTGGGAACACCATTCATGCGGCGTAACAAAGTCATATTAGACTTTGACCACTGTCAGGTACTAGTGAATGGGAAAGTGATCCCAGCTGAATGAGCTACAGCAGACGACACTGATAATCGTCTGTAATGTCATTGCACTACAGAGAAATACAAGGAGTCTCCATGACTTGGCCGGCACAGAGTGCCACGGTGGAGGATGTGGAGGAGGAAGTGCAGGCTATGCCTGGACTGAGCGCAGACCACAACGTGGTGATGATGAGCGAGGAGGAGTATCAAGCCTCAGCTGAATGAGCTACAGCAGAAAGGAGTCTCCATGACTTGGCCGGCGCAGAGTGCCGGCGGTGGAGGATGTGGAGGAGGAAGTGCAGGCTATGCCTGGACTAAGCGCAGACCACAACATGGTGATAATGAGCAAGGAGGAGTATCAAGCCTTCAAGAGGAGCAACGAGTGAATAGCCGCTCATGATATTTGAGGCGCAAAGCCTCCAGACAAGCGCCATCGAAAGACGAGACAACAGGAGGACTCAGTGGATATATGTCCACCTACGTCCTCACGAGTCAAGTTAGGATGACTTGAGAGACAGCATCCGAGAGGTGGAAGCCTCAGGAGAGGGGGACACACGGTCTCTATGGGAGCGACCAGCACCCCAGCCAGAGTACGACTGGGCATACGACCCCCGAATGCTGCAAGAGTGGAACGAGCTGGTGGCAGCCACATGTGCGCAAAATGTGCACCAGAGATGGATGACCGTCAAACCAGCATATCGCCAGCCAGCCTCAGATGAGGTGTCCATAGCGTACTCACTTGTACATGAGGGGAAAAGCCTCGTGGCCTATACGGCAGCGGCAGCGGATTCTCCGCTGAGACTACATATACCCGATGACAGTGCCAATCGGGTGCTCACACTGCACGAGCAATATGCACCGCTGCCTTGGCCACCCTCAGAGACAGTGGAAGTACTTCCTCCGGTGTGTATGAAGGGGAAGCAGAAGGCGACAAGCCTTCATGAGGAAGATATACCTCGGTTGTGTCAGCAATGGCAAGAAGAATTTGCCGACATGGTCAACGGGACCAAGGAGGAGCTCCCACCATGGCGGGAGGTGAACCATGAGATCAATTTCATAGATGAGAGCAAGCAATATAAGTACCACTTGCCACGCTGCCTGCGCGCACTCCAGGAGCAACTATGCGATAAAACTACTCGCTATTTGAATGCTCAATGGTGGTCCCCATGCACCACCGCTCAAGCTGCACCATTATTGTGCATACTGAAGAAGGATGGATCCCTTCAAACAGCTCTTGATGCATGTCAGCGCAATGACAACACTATAAAGGATGTAACTCCTTTACCAGATCAGGAGGTGATCCAGGAAGACATGGCTCAGGCGAAGTATCGCTCAAAGATTGATCTTACTGACGCTTACAAGCAGGTGCGCATTCACACCAAAGATGTACTCAAGACCGTATTTGCATCGATCATGGGCACGTTCACGAGCAACATAATGCAGATTGGAGACTGTAATGCTCCTGCCACCTTCCAGAGGCTAATGACCTCTATTTTTTGAGATGTAATAGGACGTTTTATGCACGTCTACTTAGATGATATATTCATCTACTCGGATTCTATGGAGGAGCATGAGCAGCACCTCAGAGTTGTATTCGAACGACTACGCAAGTACAAGCTGTACTTGAAGTGGAAGAAATGTGAGCTTTACGCTCAGAGTATAGACTGCCTAGGGCATGTCATAGATGAGCAGGGTATCCACTTGACATTCGGAAGTGGCACACGCCCTGAAACTACAATGACATCCAACGATTTGTTGGCCTTGTCAACTACATATCGAGCTTCTTGCCCGATGTCACAGCCTATACTGGGCCACTTATGGCCATGACACAGAACGGGTCACCGTTCAATTGGAGGCCGTTGCACCAGTGGTGCTTTGAGATGGTCAAACGGATCTGTACAAAGACTCCAGTGATTCGACCAATCGACCCTAGACAGGACGAGCCGATATGGCTCATTTGCAATGCGTCCAAGACAGGCGTCAGAGCCATGTATGGTCAGGGAAGCAGCTGGCAGATGTGCTGCCCAGCAGGGTTCATGTCGAAGAAGTTCATGACGGCCCAGCAAAACTATGCAGTGGACAAGCTGGAGACTCTTGCCATACTCGAGGCCCTCCTCAAGTGGGAGGATAAGCTGATGGGGTATCCCATCCACATCATAACGGACCACAAGGCCCTTGAGTTCTTCAAAACTCAGGTGAACTTGTCGCCGCATCAGCGACGTTGGATAGACTACATGTCGAGATACCAGTTCGACATCACCTATGTTAAAGGTGAACTCAACAAAGTGGCAGACTGCTTGTCATGCTACTTTGAGAGTGATGTAGTTGGGGAGGCTCACGAGCCTCATGAGTATGTGCAGGCAGACTGCCGCATAGACCCTGATGGAGAGGATTTACCTCTCCACCGATACCAGGAGCTCAGGGAGCATGTTCTGGAAGTACGCGCTATGCATGACGATGAATGGAGGCGAAGCACTCGCCTCAGGGAGCAGCGTGAAGAGCAGGACGTAGCCGCCCAGTTGCTCAAGGAGCATGAAGTCGTGGACCCAGCGTCAACTGGGGAGCATGAGCGCCCTGATTTACCCGTTACGCTGGCGGAGATGCTCGAAGGCGAATTGCCTTCATCCCAGCCCCCTAGCCTGGTCAGCAATGACTTCCGGAAGGAAGTGGTGCAGGACTATGGCAATGATTCTCTCTTCGCTGAGATAATTGCCAATCCTAATGACCATCCTCGGTTCAGGCATGAGCCTGGTGGACTCATCACGATGGAGAACCGTCAAGGGGTGGCAGTGGTCTGCCTCCCCCATATGCGAACCATTGTTATGCGGGTCTTGGACCAGGCCCATGCACTGGTGGGGCACTTTGGTGCTGCCAGGACGTTGGGCTACATCCAGAGATGGTATTGGTGGCCATGTATGGCCCAAGAAGTGACTAAGTTCTGCGCCTCATGCGCAGCGTGTCAGAGGGCAAAGTTGCCCCCTGGATCCCCTCCCGGGAAGCTACACCAGCTACCCATGCCAGTGAAACCTTGGGATTCCATTGGAATGGACTTCATAGGTCCCTTTCCCGAGTCCAGAGAGTTTGATTACCTCTGGGTGGTAATATGCCGCATGATGAGCATGGTGCACCTCATACCGGTACGAACTACGCTGACGGCTAAGGAGCTGTCATGGATCTACCTTAGGGAGATATGAGCATGGTGCACCTCATACCGGTACGAACTACGCTGACGGCTAAGGAGCTGTCATGGATCTACCTTAGGGAGATTGTTAGGCTGCATGGGCTGCCTAGCACCATTGTGAGCGACCGTGACTCAAAGTTCACGTCTCAATGGTGGAGGGAACTCCACAAACTGTTAGGAGCGTGACTCCTCATGTCGACGTCCTTCCATCCTCAAACGGATGGGCAAACGGAGCGGGCTAACTGCAGTATAGGCCAGATCCTAAGGGCAGTTGTTTGCCCTGACCAACGGGACTGGGTGGACTGGTGTCCACTCACTGAGTTCACGATTAACACAAGTATCTCAGATATGACAGGGTATGCGCCCTTTGAGCTCAACGGAGGGTACTTGCCCTCCATGCTGCACAAAGTTCGTGCTGATACGGTGGCTCACCGAGGAGTTGTCGAGTTTGCCAGGCAGGCCCTGGAGAACATTGCGGCGGCGCATGACACCATCATAGAGGCATGAGTCTTTCAGGCGAAAAACGCCAATCACCGTAGGCGAGCAGAACCGCCAATAGCAGTAGGAGCGTTGGTTTACCTATCAACGCATAACCTGAGACTCCCAAAGGGTCGGGCGAGTAAACTCTGCCCAAAATGGGTAGGCCCATACCACATTCTAGATGCAGAGCCAAGTACCTCCAACTACGTGTTGGAGCTGCCTCTGGCATTACAGGAACGACGCATTGTTCCAAAGTTTCACGTGTCGCTGTTGCGACCATACAGCGCGTCTGACGATGCGCTATTCCTTAACAGGGCGACCCTGGGCCCATATGATTTTGGGGCTCGAGACAATGACAAATGGTTCATCGAGTGCATCATTGGGCACCGGTGGACTGAGCGTAACACGCTTGAGTTTGAGGTACGCTGGTCCCTTGGAGACACAACATGGGAGCCACACTCCCATTGCTCCAAGTTGGCAGCACTTGACCAATATTTGGAGTTGAAGGGCGTTAAGCGCCCACATCAATTAAGTAAGTGTGCCGGCGCTTAATTTGATCGGCAGTGCCGATCACAGCTTGGCTGAGTTGGTCAGCAGCTGTGGCTGAAACACGTCTTAAAAGGCGAAATTTCTTTTTCGCTTTTTTCCCTCAACCATGGACAACATGCCCATGGACCAGAGTGAGCAGCAGCAACAGCAGCAACAGCAGCAACAGCAGCAGCACATTGAGTTTGCGCCGTTGGTCTTACCGTCGGCTGAAGGGAGGGGCAGATGGCTCCCCCGCTGACCCAAAATGTGCCCCAGTGGGGACAATCGCAACAGGCCATGGGCTTCCCACAGCAGCAGCAACCACCAGCAGTGGGCTACCTGCTGCAGCAGCTGGTGATCAGTGGCTATCCACCACTCCAGCCTATGCAGGGCAACTTCATGCTCCAGAACGCACCTGTGGGTGGCTATCAGCCCCAACAACCAGTATCAGGCGCTTATGCGCCACATCACACAGAGGGCCAATTCCAGCAACAGGCCTACGGGGGGCTAGTCAGCCCCCAAGCAGCACCAGGATGGGGGCAGTCTGCCCCTGCTATGGTGAGAGGAGCTATGGGCACACATCTTTTGCCCCAGTTTACCGCCCCGGCGCACTACCCTGGCATGGGTGGTGTGCCTGTAATGATGCCGTACCCCCCGGCTTGGATGGGGGCTTGGGGTGCAATGCCCCAGTACAGCGACTTGCATGAGGCGCCAGCCAAGGGAGGCCAGTCGATTTCCCTGTCAACCACAGCACCAATTGACAATCTAGAGGGATGCCAAGCACCCCTCATGCAGGCCACCGCAGCCATTGAGAGCACAGAAACTCTCAGTCCAGAACAGAGCATCAGTTCATCAGCTGATGCGCCGACGGAGAGCCTGGCCAAGCTCTCCTTGCTACAGCGGCTGGAAATGCCGCACCAATCCGAGCCCAGCTCGGAAGAAGAGTCGCGTCCTCGACATGACAAAGGAAAAGCATGGGCTGTCGAGCCCAGTCTCAACCAGGACTTAGTCCTGGCTACCCTTCTCCAACGTCTGGGAGACAACGGGTACAATGTACCTGCAGAGTCATCATTCCTCCGTGATGCAGAGATGGTCATCCTCATCAGCTGGATGATGGATGACATGGATCATATGCGCGCCCAGCGCAAAACTGATCTCCTTGCCCTATCGGCCGCTTGTAAGCGGCAGACTACACCCCCGAGTTGGGACACCAACTCCAGCAAAAGGGCGCATTGGCAAGGAGTGGAGGACGTGCCCTCCCGCTCAATTAAGTCGAGCGTTGTTGCCCCCGGCCAGGAGGCCGGCCTAGGACGGGACATCCTTCCCTATGAAGATGTCCCTGCTCCAGCCACCCCCCGGGTTATCCAGCGCCTTGCCAGCGGTGCGTCTGAGGTCGCATCTTCATGACCAGTATCCGTGGGTTCCACCACGCACTCTGGGGAGCAGAGTTCCAGGGGCGTGAGCACACGCCCCACTGAGGCTAAGGCCTCACAACCCCAAAAGGATTGTCGGGTTAAGCAACCGGAAGGGCACGCATACGTCAACGTGCACTTCCCTGAGGATGCCCTGAAAGGGGCCCCAGGGGCTAACATCCCCTTTTTACCTGCAATACTGGTAGAGGGCCTGCCAGCCCGACTCCTGCGGTGTGTGTGGGCAATGGACCCACGGTCTGATAAGTCAGAGCTGAAGAGGCTGCCATCCCTGCCCTCCAATGATGATTGGTATGAGGAGCCTGAAGAGGCTTGTATGGAATCCCCTGTGCTGCACAAGACGGCAGCACAACATATGGCGCACAAACGGTGCAACAGCAATCGACAGGCCAAGATGGACCATCGGGCACAGGATAGCACCAAGCGAGGAGCTTCCCTCCTCGAGGACAAAACCGGGCGCATCCCTGATGCGCTCGGTGTTGTGATCTACTGTGATCACACTGTTGAGCACCAGAACTCGTTCTTTGGCGTGGGGTTAGCTCCCCAGTTCTATTGGTTGCCAGTGACCAATACCATCTTCATTGAGCAAGAAGCCTGCACAGCCAGGTCCTTCAAGACCGATAAAGAGGGCAACGCCGCGTTGACGCCCCACAACAGTAAGGTGTACCAAGTGGCACCTCGCAGGTTTCCCGCAGTCCTTGAGAAGTCTGCAGGCTTCATGCACTGGTTAACAACCAGTTTACGCTGATTTGTCAGTGTCAGTTGGGCTATCTATTGCTCAACGAATTCAAGCGGGTGGCGCTCAACTGCCACTTTACTGCCCAAGACAGAGCCATGTCTCACTTACTCAATGAGGTCGCATATAGGACCATTGCGGTACCCTTCGCGAGAATGATTGTGCCAACATGGATCTATCGCTGCAAAGAGGGAGGGAGAATTGCCTTCATCAGCCTTACTCCCCCTGATCCAAAGCAACCATTTGCTTTGGGCTACCTGGGCTCATATGCCCTCCTTTATGGACGTCCTGGGACGTCCAACGTATGGACTGGTCTGGCCATGGACTGAGCCATGCGCATTCATTGGCGCAGCCTCTTTGGGTTTGCGCTTGTACGCGCCCTCAGCGCCAGCCGCCCCTCCAAGGCCACGGTACACAAGTACCTAGGCCTCTACAAAGAGGCCATGGCTGAGTACGAGGCGGCCACAGGGCAAGTCTTTGTGCCCCTCCACGCCAACGACCCTAACTTCGAGGCTCGGGCTGTGGACATCCTGGAAGCATCAGCTACCGTATTCACCACTTCGGACGTGTTATGTGTCCTTCTTCACAATCAAATTCTGGTCAGCTGGGCTGACTATGCGTACACCTATGGGGTCACCTACTTGGCCCACCTCTTCTTCAGTGACAGCCGGCTCTACAACGAGGCAGCCGCTATTGACGACGAGAGGCTACAACGCCTCGACCATTACAGTACACCCCAGTCTATTGCTCAGTGGGATGGGTGGCATGAGGCCACCATTGGCAATCAACAACGCCTGATGCTCCAGCAGCAGGACAGTCATCATGCTTACGACGACGCGCTCACCAAGGGGATGTACCTCCTCATCGGGCAAGACATTCATGCTCGCGAAATCTGGACGTGCCAGTACCCGTCCGACACTGGGGATCTTCCTGATCCCCAACCACCTATCCCAGGGTCAACCATCGACCCCAATCTCACACTGTCCCCCCTCCGGGACTATGACGACTCCCTGCCAGTAGCAGGGCCCTCGGGCACTTCCTATGCGCCTGCACCTGAGGATGAACTCCTCGACTACAACATGGACGACGCGACTGCCGATCCATTCCAGGAGCCTGGGGACTCTCCCATTGCCCCTGTCCCTGACTTACTGACAGCCTGACCATCGTATTATCTCGAGACCGTAGCTTGGTCTGATTGGGGGGTGTGTAGCGTAATCCACTATGTGGCATTGACCACATAGCTTATACTTACAGTAGTAGTCAATATTATATTATATTTATTATAATATAATATTATTTACATTATTATATAAATAGTTATACCAGCTGCTTACAAAGCAGCTTATTTTTGTGTTTATACTACATAGACAATAGACCGGACTGGTCTGATTCTGTGCAGTGTGAATCTAAGCTCTCACAATTCCTGTAACTTCGTTACAGAGGTCCAGGATTGGCCATTGGGCCCTGGGGAGAGGGAGAGGGAGAGGGAGAGAGGTCAGAAGGCCTCACCATAGTTATCCTTTCTTTTTTCTTGACACTGTCTCCTTGTATAGTACCATATTGTAGAGTAAAAAATGTACTTGCCTCTTTGGGACTTAAGAGTCAGGTAAGTAGCATGAAGAAACAGACTGTAAGCTAGGGGATTTCCTGGGCCCTGTCATAGAAAGGACAACTTCTAAGACATAGAAATATTAAAATGGGTAAGAAAAGAGAGACAGTAGGAGAAAACAGGAAATATACATGGGAGTTTAATTTCCATTAAGTCCAAAGGTGGGGGTTATGCCCACTACTGCCATCTGTGAGTCCTGTACCTGGGGGAAGTGTTTTCCAGGCATCATCGTTCAAAATCTTAGAGCTTGTTGAGGGCCCCTTTGAGGTTGTGGTGTGGTTCCTAGGTGTCATCTTCTGGGCCATATCCCTTCCATCATATAAGGAAGTGGGGTCATCTGCAGATATCCTGGGAATCAAAGATGTCTTCAACCTTGTAGTGGTATTTGTCCTTGACCTTGACTGGAGGAGGAGATTCAGGGCATTGTTTGGCAAAGGGGTCTGGGGAGTGTTGTTCCAGGAGGCGGACATGAAAAACCAGGTGCAGACCTTTGAGTCAGAGGGGGGAGTTCAATCTTGTACGCATGGAATGAGACTTTCTTCAAGATCTTGAATGGACCGAGGCACTTGTGATTAATGTATGTCTGCAATGTGTGCTGAAAAGTCTCTGTTGTTTGTAAACATTGTAGTGTGCAGCCAATTCTCAGCTTCCATTGCAGCGAAATCCA
Source organism: Macrolepiota albuminosa (assembly GCA_027475525.1). NCBI lineage: Eukaryota > Fungi > Basidiomycota > Agaricomycetes > Agaricales > Agaricaceae > Macrolepiota > Macrolepiota albuminosa. The sequence goes on from JAMWFC010000092.1 coordinate 845,696, forward strand.
ATACTGCTCCATAAGCCTTTTTGATTGTCTTCCATGCCTGCGCTACTGTGCTGTCCATTTTCACTCCAAGTCTGACCAAGTTCTTGCAGTTGTATACTATTAGGGCTAGCATTCAGGCATCCCTCAAATCCCATTCCTCTGGTGCTAGGTTTATCAATGACTATTCAGTTGCCTCCAATTTGAGTTTAGATTTAACCTTGCTATTACTACTATTTGGTTTAGTAATAGTTCCATTGAGATAACTGCATGTGCCATGAGCATGTGCTGTAATGAGGATCCTGTTTTTAAAGTGTGCATAGTTGGTCTCATCAAAATGTAATTTCTTGAAGAATATTAATGGGCTTGTTGGTAATGCCGCAGACATTTTTGGGTTGTCTTGAGCTTTTGTGTGTGTTGTTGTAAGCTCATCTAAAGTTTGGTGGGATTTTTTGCAAACTTTGGCAAGAAGAGCTAATGGGGCCTATAACCTGTAGAATAATACAGTGATTAATTTTTCAGAGTCAGACATGATGTGTACAATGACTGTATACCTGTAAAATAATACAGTGATTAATCTACAGTGTTGGGTAAGTATGTAGGGTGATGTAAAGATAGTAAAAACATACTTCTCAGAGTCAGACATGTGTACAATGACTGAGGGGTCTGTTGAGGATGTGATGAAAATGTAATGAAAAACTGTAGTTAGGAAACATTGCTGTAACCAAATAAAAGAACAAGGTACTGAGTGGTGCAAATCATAAAGTGTGTATAGAAAAAGAAACTAGACCAAAAGAATGTAGTACTGGTTGCACAGGTGCTGTGAGGTGATAGCGGTCCTGTGATAGTCTATTTTCCACAACTCCACCTTCACAATTTATTTTCTCTGGCATACCATGCAAACTCTGGCACTTTGTCCTCATTGTCCAACTGAGTAGCTGGCACTGGCACCCACTCACAAGCTCTGGGCTTGATTGATCAACCCCAGTACTTAGTTCTATACAAATCAATGAATGGGCCCAACCAATCCCCTCAGTGCCACATCCATACCCAGACAATACCCTGCACAGGACTGACCACATGGAGCACAGCTCTGGAGCTCACCCAAGCAACTGGACCTTAACTGTCATGGGTATTGAGCTGATAGCTAGCAACTCATTACAGTAGTCTTGATATTGCCATAACTTCTGCCTCTATACTCATCTGTTTATTTTGTACAACTTGTTCAATCTACTTTCTTCTTTTCACAAGTCTCCCAGTTCACTAAGTCTCACTTCAATCTTCTCCTCTGTTTCCTGGTCTCAGTCTCTCCTCTAATCACTTCCTCATTGTCTCTCTGCCTTACCCAGCTCCATTCTCCTTCACCATATCTCAGACTTAGCCCAGGATTTTGCTCCTTTACCCCTTCAAATTCTGGTATCTTGCATACTCCCTGGAGCACTCTTGCACCTTGCTAAAAACTCCAGATCTTACCTTGTCATTGCCCAGAGATACCTCATAGACTTTGAGTCCACCTAGCAAGGAATTGCCAGCCATCAGAAGCCCCTGTCATCAGCAGATCTGACAGATAATATTTTATCATGAGAAACAGCTTGGCATTTCACCTTGGTGCTTGACATCTCTTAGCACTCTCTCTTGACTTGGATGGACAGCATTTTTGTTGATTTCTCATTATTTAGTTTTCAGTTCACCACTCCTTGATGATGCTTAGTTGCTTAGCAACAGGGAACTCATTTTTACTATAAAAACTTACTGTTGTCACTAGTTAGAAGAACAGAACAGAGTACCCTGTTATACCTCAGTTCACCTCACAGTTCAGATTTCTTTTGCACTGACTTGAAATTATAAAAAAAATATCTTAACTAAACTTAAAAGAATAAGAGAACAAATTGCCACAAGAGGCTTGCTCTGGTTCTTAGGCTTAAGAATGACCAATATAGTCCTCTCTAATGCATTTGAGAGCATTAGACCAAGTGCCATTCAAAATCTGGTTACAATATGTTTTTTATATTTTTGACAGAAATTTTTAAATAAAATTCTGAAATCAATTGCATTATTTTTACAGTATTTTTACATTGTTTTGGCAATGAATATCATTCACCCCTTATTTTCTTGTTTCCTAATCTAGAGATACACAAACACTGGCTGCAGGGAATGATGTTCTTTGGCAAAACAATGTAAAAACAATGTAAAAATAATCCAATTAATTTCAGAATTTTATTTGAATATTTCTGGCAAAACTATAGAAAAAACATCTTAACTGGATGCAAAAGAATTAGAGAACAAATTGCCACAGGATGCTTGCTCTGATTCTTAGGTTCAAGAATGACTGATATAGTCCTCTCCAATGTATTTGAGAGAATCAGACAAAATATTTTTTCTACAGTTTTAACAGAAATATTCAAATAAAATTCTAAATTTAATTGGATTATTTTTACAGTGTTTTTACATTGTTTTGTCAAAGAATATCATTCCCTGCACCCAGTGAAAGCGCTACCCCTCAGTTGACGTACTACCCTCAGTCATATACCGGTGTGACTGAGGACTAAATATCTGTTTACGTATACAGACAGTATCCTCTTTACTCCAAAACCGAACCTGCGGCAGCGCTCACCAGTTACCTCGACCAGGACGTATTTACAAGATCCCAAAATTATGGGAGGGACAAGGCTAAATTCGCCTTGATTTCGGGTCTGTTGAAACAAAGTTTCGACTCTGCCCTTTCATACTTCGGATTTTACGCCTGGTCCTGACGTGGCCGGATGGCTAACAGGATCTGCTGGCTTCGGTCCAGAATACGAAGTGTGTACATCATCATCAATTACTCAACGTACTTGTTCTAACAGAGACTGAAGATCGTACAATCTATCGTTTTTGTCTTCGTGCTCTACTTCCTATCAACTATTCCGGCATTGCCACTACAAGTCACGGAACGTTTGTCCTTGAAGAAAAGCACGGTTTCAACAAAACAACGCCTGGGTTGTTCGTCACAGACCTGTTGAAAGGGTGGGCCCTCGCCATTATCCTGGGTTCGCCTTTCTTGGCAGCATTTCTTTACATTTTCAAGTGGGCGGGTGATCGATTTGTACCTTGGCTCATGGCGTTCATGTACGTCGCTTGATGTGGTTTGTCACCCCGTCTGACAAACATTCAACAGGATCACGTTCCAGCTCATCATGGTTTTCATCTATCCGACTGTCATTCAGCCCTTGTTTAACAAGCTCTCACCTTTGAAGCCTGGAGAGCTTCGTTCTCGAATTGAATTGTTGGCCTCCAAACTCAAATTTCCTCTCAAGCACCTGTATGAAATTGATGGCTCTAAGCGTAGTTCTCACAGCAACGCATATTTCTTCGGTCTTCCCTGGGTTTGTTCAAATAGTTATTGTTTCGCGTATATTCATTCTGATCGTCCGGCAGAGCAAGCATATTGTCATTTTTGATACATTGATTCAGCAGAACCAACCTGGCGAAGTCGAGGCTGTCCTAGCCCATGAGCTCGGCCACTGGTATTACTCTCATCCTGCGAAGCTGATGGCCATCTCCCAATTCCATATTTTTACCATTCTCGCCCTCTTCCCCGCGTTCCTCCACGCTCCGCCTGTCCTTGCCGCCTTTGATTTCCCCAAAACAGTCGCCGCTATTCCGCCAACTATTGTCGCGTTCACGTTGTTCCAGGTTTGTTTAACTCGTTCATATTATCGGGGCCATAATTAATATCCAACCATAGATGATCTTGACGCCGCTCGAGGCTTTTGTATCGATCGGCATGAATGCCATAAGCCGATCCTTTGAGTACCAAGCTGACAGGTTCGCATGCGAGCTCGAAGAGAAGGTGCAACATGAGGATATGAAGGATATGGGAGACCGTCTAGGCCACGCACTGATTACTATCCATGTCAAGAATTTGTCTACCGTTTGGGTGGATTGGCTGTGCGTATCTAACCTTGTGTTCTGTAATCATTGAGAGTTTTTTTGTTGACGATCTCTTCTCTGGCTAGGTATTCTGCATACCATCATTCCCATCCGACGCTGACAGAGCGTCTTCGGGAACTGGAAGCCTATAAAGTACGCATAAATAAGAAGAAGTAAAAACTGTATGTTCGTCATGTTTGGTGCGTCTTCGGGAACTGGAAGCCTATAAAGTACGCATAAATAAGAAGAAGTAAAAACTGTATGTTCGTCATGTTTGGTTCTACAGTTCGCACTTTTTATCGGCATGTTGGGTCTGACTATGTATTAGTGTATTTGTAATGACCCGACAGACAAAACCCCTCTAATACTCCATTACCCAAATAGTAGCGAAAGACGATAAGTTGAATGAATAAGAACGACGTCGGAAATAGCAAAAGAGGAAAGTGATGTGGACATACAAATAACAGACGAGATATGAGGATAAGCAATATGAAAGCAATGGGCACCCACTAATCCGGTTATCGACACATTAGACACATTAAGGTTCGGGCTGCCAAGAGTAAAGATGTGAAGAAAGACCGGCACGCAACGAGAATTGGGAAGCTCACGAACCAGTATCTTCAAAGAGAGTGATGTAATGTGGAAATTCAAAGGCCGGACGGTTGGTATATTATGTAGTCACGTTGGAACGTTCGGCATGACCCGCGTCAAGTCGTCACAGCTCCACATCCAAGTTTGTCAGGACACAATGATTGCTCGATTCTGTCGTTCCACAGTTATCAACCAAACTCGCCTCTTCTCCGCCTCCGCGGCAAAAACAAAAAGAATTACCACCCAACAGCTCGCCACGTCACTGAATGACATGATAAGTGAAGTGCGTGCGAGGTCCAAGGCCACGGATGAATATTGGGAGGGGCTGGTGGCAGATATTCAAAAAGAGGTGACGAGGCTGAGTGTAGAGATGGGAGAGCTGCGAGGAGGGGTGGGAGAGCTGCCAGAAGATGTGGGAGAGCTGCGAGCAGAAGTTAAACAGCTGCGAGCAAAAGTGGGTCGGCCGCGAGAAGATGTGAGATGGTCGCGAGCAGAAGTGGAATGGTTGCGAGCAGAAGTGAGAGGTTTGGAAACAAAAGTGGAAAGGCTTGCAGACGTCTCCAGAAACCACGAGCGTCAGCTCAAACCCCTCATCGCATCTGATCGCAACCTAGACATAAAAGTCGAGGACGACGCAAACGATGCTCTACGTGAGGCACCTGTGACGGAAGACCAACACCCACAGCATCATTTAATTTAGCCTCGTTAACTGAGTATACAGTGCGAGTCATCGCCTCACATCACTTGATTTGGCAGGGAACAAATAAAAACACACCAACTTGAACTACATTTTTTTAAGGGTTTCAATAGCTCCTAAAACATGTTAAATTACTTTATATACACTCTGTCTATCACTGGTGTGCTTGCTCGAGTAATATTTCAAAGTTTGATTTTCTGACCTCGGAAAAAGTGAAACAAACCTTATTACATAATAATTAGGGTTACCAAAAAGGAAATTATTTGCTAGCTGGCTGCACTATGGACTCAATGTATGCAGAGAATGTGTTAAAACAGACACAACCATAGCTACATTCTAGTGTAGATAGATATCAAATATCAACATTTGATCACATGACATTAAAAAGCTAAGATATTATTCCCATGTGTATCTGCTTACACAGGTAACTGTAATGTATCATATGACAGTAAAAAACAAAAACATTACTAAGTAACTGTATAGACAAACAGTATATATCACATGATGTTAAAAAGCAAAGATATTATTCTCATGCTTACTCAGTGTAAAGGTGAGTGCCAAAGATAGTGAGCGTTTTTGGAGGCCTCTGCATGCTTAGGAGTTTCTCCATTCTCTCCCACACCTTCTCTCTCCAAGATCATGTGCTGATCATAGCATGGTGCCAGGGCCTAGCAGATGCCATGCTGTGGTCAGTATGGCACATGGTCTCAGATATTTTGGGTGGCCTTCTTCTCCATCCTCCTCCTTCCCCATCTGCTGCCCAAGTAAGTATCTTTGCACTCTCTCATGTTGCCAACCTGTCTCACCATGATCCCCTTTTCTTTTCAGCTTCCATTTGTATTATATTCTTCTTCTAATTCTTTGTTCACCCTTCTGACTACCAGTGAGACACCCCTTCTACATGGCCACCTGGTGAGCCGGGCTCACCTCTCACCTTAGATATTTCATCTACAAATGTTTGAAGTTGCATTGTGCCAGCTCAAAACAAAATATCTAAAGTAAGCATGCGATAGGAAGGTCGCATCGGCCCCTAACTCACATTTTATGCCAGTATTCTATTAGTATACTTCTACTTATAATTTTGTCAACCCTCCCTCCTCATCCTGTATAGTACAGTAGCTACCTGTCACCTTCACCATTATCAATTCACATGGTCACACTTATGCATAACCATTTTGAGCACTATAACTCTTTAACTGCAGAGGCCAACAGAACTAAAGGCAATGAGAACAACAACAACCACCACCCCACCCCACCTCACTTCTCTTTGCTCCTTATAGTGCCTCCTTTGACTACTGAGTCAGCTAACTGCCTCCCAGTTGAGATCAAACAACTCTCACCCTCTTTTAAAATATTAAAAAATCCTGACACCCCCAAAGTTGAACCAATTTTCTGATATCCTTCCATTTGTCCCATCGCTTGTTACACTTATGAACCCCATCTAACTTCTCACTCTTGCCTTCTTACCCACATAAAACACTGTACCCAGCTTAAAACCCTAAAACCTTATCATCTTTTTATTGATTGTATCACTGTTTTTTTTCCCATTTCCCCACAATCTTTTTTGTCTGTGTGCCTGCAACTTTGATCTTATTATCCTGCCTTTCCTACCCCATCCTTATACTCTTTAACTGATTATCATTCTTATCAATGTTGCTAACATGACAGAACCAAACCCCCTGACTACCCCAACTCAAGTGGCTAGAAGGACTTGTGTTCTAGCCTTCACCCCCCGAACCCCAAAAATAGGCTCCCACCCGACCACACCTGACATCAAGATGGATTCCAGTGACAAGACTCCCATGACTCTTGATCTCTTGTCCAAGGGCCATCAACTAGTTATCAGGGGTTGCATATCATCCAATCTAGTCAAGACCCCTGTTGCCCTGGTCAAAGACACACTAACTTCTATATGTCAGGATCCCTGCTTTGAATACTTTTCCAAAGTTCCCATCATGGTGATACTCTTCAGCAACTGCCTTTCAAATGCCTCCCCTGCTTGTTATGTTGAACTCAGGTACAATAAAGGAGAAGCTGGTCCTAAGCCACAAATCGACTTGTTAGAGGAGATCTGGGCAGCCATAGCTAAGTTTAAACCAGAATGGGAAATTCCATAGAGTGCCAGTAAAAAAGAGAAGAGTGATAAGCACATGTCATGCAGACTGTTGGACCTCTATCTAGAGGTAAAGGACCGAACAAGCATCCCTGCCAAATACCTGCCTATCATCTGGGATCACATTGAGAAAATGGGCTTTCAAGTCGCCTCAGTGTTTGCCTCCTTTGGGAGACCTCAGATTAGTTTTGTGTTACCTGAACAAGCTGACACCTTTATGGCTCTAGGCCACATCAAGTTTCCCACCATGGTATTGAAGTACTCCACACAAATAGAGCTGCTCAAAGAGGTCCCTATTAAGAGGGCCTTCAAGTTAGTCATATTGGGCACAAGAAACTACAATGAGTTGGGTTCAATTGTCAAAGAATGGGCCAGGAAAACCGCACCTGGATTGTTTCTTGGACATTAGTCTATGGATGTTAACACTGACCTATTCATATTCTCTATGAGCATGTGGGAAGCTACTTGCACCATCCTCTGCAATGAAAAATTGTTCTGAAAGAAGTGCCCAGACACATCAATTTCAGCCCCACAATTGCTTTGGACTACAACAAAAACCCATTGTGCAAGACCACATTGGATGAGCAAGTGTTTAAGGATGCTGACCAGATCACTAGCATAGTGCAATCCTTAGCCCGGGAGGTCCAGGAATTAAGGGGTGAGGTTCAGTCTGTCCAGAGTCAACAGTTGAGCATGGCAGCCAGCCAGGCCAAGATGCTCGATTCAATCACAAATCTTAACCAACACAGTGTCTCCACTTAGCAAGCCTTCCTAGTTCAGAGTCAAGAGATTGGCCTCAGGTCCAAAATCAGTGACATGGAGACACAAAATAGCAGTCTTCATGTGGTGCTCATGTTTACTTTGGAGCTCAAAAGGAAGGCTGAGATACAAGCCAGTTTGGATACCCTAACCAATGAGGTGGCCTTAAACCATGCAGAGCTTACAAACATGTTAGATTGGATGACCACCATCACAGGTCATGGCATTTCACCATTACCAGTACCTCAGATCTCACACTCCCATATGGTTGCTCAGTCCCAACATACAATGGCCCCAATAACTCCCTCTCTGAGGAGAGACAGTGATGACGCCAACTGTGGTTGGGTGCACTGGATGTATATGCAATACAACACTGTCTCCAGTGCCTGGCATGCAGGGTTGTGAGGAGTCCTGGCAGGGTCCCGGTGTGCTCAAGTAGATGTGATAGAACAATGCACTAGATGATAGTGCCTCAGGTGCTACCTAGCAAATGGTAAGCATCATAGTTTAAGCAAAGATATAGAGAAGAAGATAAATAGCATAGCGTAGTGTGCCCATAGGTGGCACCATAAATGACAAAGATGAGATAGACAAAGCTAGCGCCAAACTTAGTGATGAAGTCAGGCAAAGCTAGTGCGATTTGAATGCTAAGTATAACTGGGTGCTCAAGAGGTTATGATTCATTATTATATACATGTAAAGTAGCTAGCCTTTATACTATGCGCTATTGTATTTCCAAAAATAAGTCTATTGGTGGTGCTACCAATTAGTGCCTCTTTTTGTGGTTGTAGCTAACGGCCACCTGTCAACAGCAACCTGCAGCACATGGGTAACGGCAACTAATGGCAACTCTAAAACTACTTAGAAATTGTACAAGTCTGCTCACTTTTTGATGTAATTCTAATTGGTCAGGCCATTCTGGGATATAGTTGGAAAATCCTCAACAGACGCCATGAGCACTAATCCTGGTGCTAAACATTGTACCATCTTTTGATAGATTTGAATGTTGGGTCTGCATATATCCTATCTCATTGTCATTGATTCCTTTAGACTTCTGATTGAGGTGCCTCAGTGATTGACAGCGCCAATTGCTAACCCCTTTTGATATTAATTGGGGTTTGGTCAGAGTCAACTCCCCACTATCATGCTAGTGCTATAGGTTCTGAGCCTCCTTGATCCTTGAAGTAGGTGAGTGGAGTGTGCTGAAGGGCTGATAACTGGTGATTAAGGTAAAAATGGATAAGTCTTGTCATAGAGCAACAGAGCTAGGGCTGCTCTGTATCCAAACCGGTTGCTAGAGTCTCCAGTATGTCAAGTGTCAGTTGACCTATAATGTCCCTTGATGTGCTCAGTCCAAGTAGAAGCCTATCAATGGCCCATCCACCCTAACCTCTAAATCCAAGAGGAAGAAAACAGGCAATGGCTTGTCCCTGCCACTATCTGCCCAATCATCCCTCCAAGTCATTGATTTGGGGTCAGTGCATTCCTCACCTTGTTTTGAATCTTGTGACTGTGTGGTTGATGGGCATGGTTGTCACCCCAGACCCATATCCAATGAAGTTGATCAAGGAGTCATCATCACATCTGCCTCAAGAGCATACCCAGGTAATCAGTTGATGCAATGTAGAAAAGTCTGGGGTTCCTGTGCCAGTAGACAGTCTTACACCATGTCTACATTCCCAGCTTTTTCTAATTTTCACATTCTTATGGTTCGCACTATGTCTTCTTGCTTTAATATGTTGCCCACTTAGCAACCTCCCCAATTGTCCTTTCTTGATACTACATGCTTGCAACTACACAATCCATCTTTGAAGAAGATGTCATGATCTGAGAGTAGCTCATTACCTCTGAACATTAGTCATACTCATCCCACACCGTCAACCCCCCTACTTATCTCTCATGTCCCATGTAATACCCCATGCATGCACCCTCTTGCCCTATCGTTTGTTGCTTGTATATTGCTTTATATCTTGATACTGTCTTTTCTTGTGAATTACACATGTGCGTATTTGGTACCCCCCCCAATCCCACATCAGTGTGTGCACCCTGAATGCAAATGGCTTGGTCAATCCTATGAAGTTAGCATGCATCAGCCCATTGTTAGCCAAGATTGCACCACTTTTCTTTGCTCTCCCCAAGACTAAGATCAGAGCAAACATGGGGGCCAAACTACAACTCACTGATTATGAGATCCTGGAGGAGAATGGCATACCATGCTCATCTTATCAGGGAAAATGGGGTGTTCTCTTGGGAGTGCAGAAAGATATTCAAATAGTGACCCAATTAACCCTTCTCCATGCCTTTCTTAGAGGTCATGTAGTTGCTGCAGACATGGTTATTCCATCTGATTGTCAATCCTTCTTCATTCATTGTATATTCACAGTATATGCTTCTTGTGACCCGAGCTCTAATAACTTAGCTTGGGACTTTTGGCCCTCCTTAACAGATTTCATAGGCCACACAAACTCTTCATGGTCACTCTTCGGCAACTTAAATGCCATAGTTGCAGCATTTGAGAGAGCATATGACAATGCCTTTGCCAGGCACTGCCTGATCAAGTTCATCTCTGATGTCAACAGCACTGATCTATGGCAATTAGTCCCTGACTAAAGCCAGTTCATGGACTGGACATGTAGGGCCTGGTGCTTGAACAATGCTGGAAACATCATAGATTATATTATTACTTCAAAAGTACATATGTGGACTCTGAAATCTTTACTGACCATACATGGATCCCTGGAATGGATCACAGGGTGGTAGTTGCTTGGATTATTATGAGGCCACCCATTTTTTGGTGAGCCTATGCACCTGGTAACACCTCATACAAACCCCACAGACCCCTTCCCCCTCCTAGGATTAGGTATCCTCTAAAGACAGATAGTACAAATTCAGTCTGTTTACAAGTGCAGTTGACCTTCTGATTGACAGGGATAGCAAGAATCTAGATTCCAGAGTGGTGGACAACAACACCTTCATCAAGCATTACAACAAACTCACCTCCATTATTGATGAGGCTGCCACCAGTATATTTGATTGCACAAAACCCCATCATAATCCAATGAAGGCCATAACATCCCCTAGAATTCATGAACTCATGTCTGTAAGGGTGACCTCTAGAGGCTGTGGCTCAGTCACACAGCTGGCAGAGGGAAATTCAAAGTGTATTAGAATATATACTAACAATATCAAGGGTAGCTACTCACCTGGCAGAGGGAGATCCAAAAAGAACAAGTCTAAAGATTCCTTATGCCAGGTTGGATGCTTCTGGGGCCTCTGAAGCGTGGAAAACAACTGTACAGTACAACAAAACCTTAAAAACTCGAAAATTGCCTACACAAACAATTGCACAAATAAGGGGCAAACTCTGGCAAACTCTGGCTTATATAAGTGGTCTGGAAGCAGTGCTGAGTGGCCCATAGTGTAGAAAGAATAGAAACAGTAAAATGAAATAATGTCAGAAGAAATAAGAGAATGAATGAATGAAGAGTGAAGAGATAAGGAGTGAGAAAAGGAAGAAATGAGGAGTCCCCTGACAGTGTCCTCAATCTGAAGCATCAGAGGTGCAATCTCAATATTGAAAGGATGTGACCACATGTTCTTGTGTAACGGAATCATCCGTGTTATTAGCGTCAATGACGCTATAATCATTTAGTAGAGTATTACATAAGACAACATCTTGTTTTCACGCTACGTACTAGTCAAATCTGATACTGCGGTCTGATTTAGCACTGTGTGATACACACAAGATAGTTCTAACTTGTAACTCAGGTTACATTTTTTTAAATCTTCTGCGTCTGATTTAGCACTGTGTGATACACACAAGATAGTTCTAACTTGTAACTCAGGTTACATTTTTTTAAATCTTCTGCTATCGGCTTTAGACTCTAGGCTTGTTACTGACTAGGCAACTCTCATCAAAACCTCTCAATTCTCTGTTGGCATCATGTTGAAAACATGCTTCCATGACTGGCTCTCTTGATCTGGATCCTCCGTTCCCAGCGGTAGACACAGGTGATCTACCTGTGCTTCAAGCTGTGAAGACGCAATTGGCGTCAGCATACCAACCCCCACCAAAGTGGGACGAAAAGACCCCTCGCGATGTTAGCGTGAGCTTTGGAATGCCTGGTGGGCTATCCATATCACGGATGATGTCCATTGTACGACCTGGTGGAAAACCAGGAGAGAGATCCGCGGTCTCAGGAGTGTCGCTGCCAGTGAGCCAAATGCCTTCACTGATGTATCCGGTATTGCCCGAGAGCTCTTCAGCTCCCTCTGAGGGTCAACCGGACGTTACCCAGTACTCGGAAATGGTACAAGGCAGCGCGTTTGCGCATAGCACCCCATTCCGGACTGCACCTACGGAACGGCATTTGGAATATGTGGCCAATGCTGCCACTGAACCGGGACCGTCGTCGTTGACGACACAAGGACAGAAGCAAGGACCAGCAATAGTGGTCAGTAGGGAGGACAACAATGTCGTAGGGTTGGAAAAGGCATCAACAGCGCCTGGAATTCCAGAGTTGCACAGACGGACCGGCAAACAGCCGCAAGTGAGGCATGACAGCCTCAGGAGAGTTATGGACTTAGAGTCCGAGTTGGAGTCCTCAGATGATGAGGAAAGCAAAAGGTCGCATTCGACCTTGTCTATCCAGTTACAGCTGGTGTTGGACCGATATCTGTCGGTCGCGAAGGAATCGACGTGAAAGCGTCTGCAGCTCTACGTAGTAAAGCACTTACAGTTGCTGGCTGCTAGGAGCCACGATGTACCCCATGCAGATTTGAATGAATATATCGAATTGTTTGTGCGCATCTTCGAACTCGAAGTAGTGGAATACCTTAAGCGCAAAGCGGAGATTTGAATGAATATATCGAATTGTTTGTGCGCATCTTCGAACTCGAAGTAGTGGAATACCTTAAGCGCAAAGCGGCACGAGGGTCAGCAGTCTCAACGGCTACTCCAGCCGACTCAGTAGAATGTGAGATGAGTGTGTGCAGACGAGCGCCATTAATCGCAGACGCGATGGAATTGCTCAATGCGCCTCGTCAGGCTAATGAGTCTCAGCAAGACTATGTTCGGCGTCAGAACGCCGCAAACCGTCAATGCATAGTTAGCGGAGTGCCTCAGCAGGCATTGTCTGAGGTGGAGACTGTGACAATGACTCCGGCAGAGCCAGAATCACTACTTGCAGTGCAGGAGGTTAAGACACCTCGTAAGCAAGTTACTATCAAGGAAGAGGTGGACAAAGTCCACATTCTTGAGGAGCGAACGCAACCACGACACGTAGTGCGACGCGTCCACCTAGTGGACAACTGGAATGAACGTGTCAATTACCAGAGAATACGCAACCAGGACTTGCGTGATCATGGTGAGTCGTTAATTGACGACCAGGGGGTAGTCTTTGAAGGGCGTGAGGGTGTAACGCCTGTCGATGAGATGCGGCGACAATTCGCGGCTCGAACTGCTGAACCGGACAGAAATCTGGGTGGTAGTGATAATAGTAGTGACCACTATGAGCAGAGGAAGCCAATTCGTCGCAATAATGACGGTGGAGGACATGATCGTAGGAATGACGATCAGGACAATAATAATCATCATGATAGTGGCAGGCAGGCTGGTGGATTACCAGCAGAGCAACAAGTGAGGCAACAGCCCACCCCACAGCCAGAATGAGTGGCCAATGAGCACCTGTTTCGCAGTCTCCGGGCATTTTCAATGCCCGCACCTCATGAATTGCGTGAAACTACGCCGGGAATGAATGAAGCGGTCAGGATCCATATGGATCATATGCATGACCGCCTCACTCGTCTGGTGGATGACTCCCTTGGAGTCAGATTTAAGTTTCCTGCTGGGGTAAGTCTCTGTAAATCCAATGGTAAGCACATACGTGCGTACGCTGGGGGACATAGGTTCTCTCAACTGGAGGACTGGGCCATGGATGTTGTCAGGGGACTCCTCGCTCTTGTCTTTCCTTTTCCGGAGTTTCCGGAGAACTCCGGAGCATTTCCCACGCCCCGGAGTTCTCCCGGCCTCCCGGAGCTAGCCGTTGGATACTGTACAGTTGTTCCCATGCCCGTCCACCCCTGTACTGATGTGCCGCACTGGCAGAGGAATCCTTAGACTTGTTCTCTTTGGATTTCCCTCTGCCAGGTGATTAGTTATTGATTGTACTGTCGTTACTGGCTCTAATATACTTTGGATTTCCCTCTGCCAGTTGTGTGATAGTGCCGCAACCTCCGGAGGTCGCCCTTACAGCAGAACAAGTCTCCTAATTCCGGTCTGGAAGCCCCCCATAGCCGTCAGAAGAATTCTCTGGCTCCTATCTGCCGCTTCTCCACCAGTTTTAAGCATCTGGACCTTCTATGTCTCAGCTTGCCTCTTCAGACACTCCTCCGGACGCTACAGCTCCTCAGGATGAAGCCTGGACTCGCTTGCTCCACCTAGAGGCTCAAGTGCAGCTTACTCAAGCTTCCCTCACTCACCACACCGCCGAACTCTCCACCCTCCGACAAACCACTGAAACCATCTCCGACTCCCTGACTTGATCTACGGATACTCGGGTGTCTGGAACTCCAGGGCTAGGATTCCGGGGTTCAAGACGAGGACAGGAGTAATCCCGGGAGAGGGGACTAGAGTCCGGGGGTTTTGGATGAGAGTGGCTGGGAGTTAGAGGGGGTCGAGTCGTGAACCGGAGGTTCTAAGACGAGACCAAGTTAGTAACTTAAGAGTCGCGAAGTGCGTACCAAACTTATAGCATGCGAATACTAAGGCGTGCCAGTCGAAGCGTACCAAACGAGGCGTACCAGTCAAACAAGAGGGCACGCAATATCCAAAGTAACAGTTATGCAATATCAAGACTAGCGAATACAACAGGGAACTATGCTATAAGTACTATGGGACCGGGTCTCGGGGTTCCGGGATGTCTGGGATGGGTTCTGGGGGTCATTGAGTAGCGGCAGGGGCTGCATACCGGGATCGCGCGTGTGGGGCGCGCAATCAATTGGCGCGGATGGAGCCGTGATGCGTGATGCGCAATGGCCGGGGACGAGTTGCGTGATCCGATCGTTGATCGGGGCTGGTGGCGGCTGATGGCGGTGTCGGCGGTCGTGATGGCGGGGCGTGTCCTGTGGGGTCGGAGGGAGGGTCCCGGAGGGTGTTCCGGGGGTGTCCCGGGGTGGGCCCAGAGGGGAGGGGTCGTGACATCACCCCCCCTAGGGAGGGTCCCGGAGGGTGTTCCGGGGGTGTCCCGGGGTGGGCCCAGAGGGGAGGGGTCGTGACATCACCCCCCCCTCAGCGCCGAGACCCTCCGAGGCGCGCGTAGCCGGTGGTTCGGACCGGGGGTCAACCGTGGGATCCGGCACCTGACCTGCCACGTATTGAAAAAAATTTTACCGTCAAGTTCAACCATGTCGCGTACGCCAACGTATTCCCCGACGCCCCCGCAAACGAACGAGGTCGTGCCCCTCATGGCGTGGGAAGCCCGGGACGCGCGTTACCGGGCTCAACTTGACCGGGAGCGCGTGGCGGCGCTTGCCGAGCAATGTGAGTACTCCCGCGCCACCCCTTTACCCCACTGACCTTTCCTTTTCAGAACAACGCAACATTCCGGCCCTGGAGGCGGGTCCCAGCCGACTCCCGGAATCTGTTCCCGGGGCGGGTCCCAGTCGTCCTGCGCCAACCTTCGCACGCATGACTGTTCGTCCTCCCCGTCCTAGATTGCCTGCCCCCCGCTTTCGTTGTTCTGGGATGGAGATAGGGACCGTGTCGGAGGTCCCGGAGAGTCGATGTGTCGCGTGGGCAGACGCGATGCAGGATCTGTTTGTGGAGGCCCTGGAGAGGCTCCGGGGTCTGCCTACCCATGCCTGGTGCATGAACAACGGACCGGTGAGTCGTTGCCCTACCTCTGATCTCTCTTGCTGACTCCGGTGTAGTGCTTGCACTGTGCTCGCCGAGGCGTACTTTGCGAGTTCGAAGTCCTGGGCCCCTCGTCCCGCCGGGACACGGCCGTGTGTGAGGCTTGCCGCCTCAACCACGAACGTTGTTCCGTGTCGGCGCTGTGGAGGGCGCGCTGTGTCGCCCGGGAGCAGGGATGGCCGCTGGGGGAGGTTACCCGGAGGATGGGGGTAGAGGAGCGGGACTGGGTGGCGGAGCCTGTGGGGAAGGTGGTGGAGCCGGTAGGGGGGGTGCCCGCAGCGCCCGCGGAGGCGTCCAGCGGGGGGTCGGGGGGTCGGGGGGTCGTCCGGGTGGGGGGCCGGGGCCGGCCTGTGGTGCTGATCACGTGCCAGGCTCCTCGGTCCGGTACCCGGGGGGAGGGGGGGCGCCTGGACAAGGGGAAGCGGCGGGCGTCGCCCAGTCCCTCCCCGGGCCCCTCCAAGAGGGCGCGCCTGCCCATGCAGACCCCGTCCCTGGCCTCCCCAGCGCGCGTTTCCCCGGCGGTATTCTCCCCGCTGTCCGGGCGTCCCTTGAGCGCCGAGGTGAGGGAGCTGCAGGCGCGTTTGGAGCAGGCGGGCCGGGAGAGGGAGGAACACGAGGAGGCGGCGAGGGAGGAGGCAGCGCTCTGGCGGAGGTTGGAGGAGGATCGCGAGGCGGCCCTCCGGGAGTTGGGGGAGGCGAGGGTGGCACAGGGGGAGGCCGAGGCCCGGCTGGACGCCATGGGGGCCAGGCTGGGGCAGGGGGTTGGGCTCCCTGGGCAGGGATCCCCGGGGTTGGTCGAGGTTCTGCGCCGGGATGTGGTGATCGGGCGTATGGCCTCTCTTAGTGAGTGCTCCTTTTCTCGGGGTCGGGTCGGTACTGACATTCCCAGGTTGGGCTCGGGAGCATCGCCAGCTCCTGGACGGAGTGGCCGCGGCGCTCGCCTCCCTGCAAGAGGGGCTCCAATTGGAGGCGGGGAACCCCGGAGTGGAGCAGGGTCTGGATCTGTTGGGGAGGCTGGTGACCGCGCACCGCCGGAGGAACGTCCCGGCCCCAGGATCGTGGTTCGAGCGGGTTCTGGACGAGGGGGAGCCACTCCCGTCCTGGGACCAACTGGCCAAGGAGGTGTGGCAGGGACATGGTCCGGAGAGGGTGGGGGAAGAGTTCCGGGGCTGGCCGAGGGGAGGGGAGGGTGAGGGTAGTTCGGGGCCCCAGCTCTAGGGGCCCCCGTTTTCTTGTTGCTGTCCCGTAGCTGTAGTATAGTGTACTATATATAGAAAATGTATATACTTGGCTGTCCCGGGTCAGTAGGAGTAAGGGGGCGAAAGAAACCGAAAGAAACCGGAAAGAACATCTTGCCCAGATGCCGGGACACTACTATGAAAAGGTACTAAAAAGGAGTAAGGTCTAGAAAGGGAAAGGTAGAAAGTATACATGGGAGTGCCGGGACACTACTATGAAAAGGTACTAAAAAGGAGTAAGGTCTAGAAAGGGAAAGGTAGAAAGTATACATGGGAGTTGAATCCCTACTGGGCCCAGAGGCAGGGGTTACGCCCACTACTGCCATCTGTGAGTCCTGCACCCGGGAAGGTCGTTTCCCGGGTGCCGTTGTTGGAAGTCCCGGAGTTTGTCGAGGGCACCTTCGAGGTTTCGGCGTGGTTCCCAAGTGTCGTCTTCCGGGCCGTATCCCTTCCACCGTACGAGGAAGTGGGGTCGTCCACGAATGTTCCGGGAGTCGAGGATGTCTTCAACTTCGTAGTGGTACTCGTCCTCGACCTCGACCGGGGGAGGGGGCTCGGGGCGCCGTTCGGGGAAAGGATCCGGGGGGTGTCGTTCCAGGAGGTGGACGTGGAATACCAGGTGCAGACCTTTTAGTCCCGGGGGGAGCTCGATCTTGTAGGCGTGGGATGAGACCTTCTTCAATATTTTGAACAGGCCGAGACGCTTGTGATCGAGTTTTGGGGAGGGCCGGCGGGTGCGGAGGTGTCGTCGATCTAACCATACCTTTGTCCTGGGGGCCCAGTCGGGGGTGTCTTCCCGTTTCCGGTCGGCGTGTTTCACGTAGGCCCGGTTCGCAATGTCGATCTCTTCCCGGAGAAACTCGTGAAGGGATTGGAGATCCCGGGCGACCTCATGGGTGGCATGCAACGGGATGTCCCGGAGCGAGAGTGTCAGTCGGGGGTGGTATCCCTTGTTGGCGAAGAAGGGGGATACCCCGGTGGCAGAGTGCGGCGTGTTGTTGTAGGTGAACTCGGCCAGGGGGAGCTCAGCGCGCCAGTCGTCCTGCAAGTAGTTGACGTACAGTCGGAGGTACTGCTCGAGAGACTGGTTGACCCTTTCGGTTTGGCCGTCGGTTTTGGGGTGGTAGGCGGTAGAGAGGTTAGTCTTTACTTCAAGTGCCTTACACAGGGAAGTCCAAAACTTGGACACGAAGAGAGGGCCACGGTCGGAGACGATGTCGTCCGGGAGTCCATGTTTGGCGAAGACGTGCTCAAGGAACAGTCGGGCGAAGTCCAGGGCGGTGTCCGTAGTGTGACAGGGTAGGAAGATGCCCTGTTTGGTTAGCCTGCACACAACGACGAGAATGGCATCGAACCCTTCAGATTCCGGGAGTTCGACGATGTGGTCCAGGGATATGGAGGACCAGGGGCATCGTCCGACTGGCAGGGGTTTCAGGAGTCCGTATGGTTGGTGTCGGGGGACCTTGGCCCAGAGGCAGGGTTCACATGATCGAATGTAGCGGGTCACGTCCTTCTTCAACCCTGGCCAAAAGTAAGTCCGAGAGATCAGCTGGAGGGTCTTACGTATCCCAGGGTGTCCCCGGAGCTTATGATCGTGGTGTTGATAGAGGACGTCGTAGCGGAGTTGGGCGTGATCCGGGATGTAGATGCGGCCGTCCCGGAGGAGGAGTTTTTTGTCGGGGGACAAGGAGAAGGCGGGGTCCGGGCGTGATCCGGGATGTAGATGCGGCCGTCCCGGAGGAGGAGTTTTTTGTCGGGGGACAAGGAGAAGGCGGGGTCCCGGTTGGTTCCGTCGGAAGAGTTTCGGGGGTCGTGATCGGTGAAGTACTTGTCTCGGGGAGCACGGCGGATCTGGTTCAGGGTTCCTTCGTCGTTTAAGATCAGTACGGCATTCAGATGTTCAGGAGGGATCACCACGCGATGATTGAACGCATTGCGTTCCGCCTCGAACGACTTCTTGGGATAGACATCCGGTCGACGGGTGAGGACGTTGGGTTTAGCTCCGAGTCGTCCCAGGCGGTACTGGATCGTGAAGTCGTATTCTGAGAGCACCTCGGACCATCGGGCCTGCTGTCGACTAAGCTGTTTGGTCGTGGTGAAGTACTGCAGGTTGTTGTGATCCGAGTAGACCTGAATCCGGTGGCCTGCTGTCGACTAAGCTGTTTGGTCGTGGTGAAGTACTGCAGGTTGTTGTGATCCGAGTAGACCTGAATCCGGTGTCGGGCTCCCTCGAGGTAGGCTCGCCATTGCTTGAAGGCTTCGACGATGGCGAGGAGCTCCTTGTCGTAGATGTCGTAGTTGAGCTCGGCGTCGATCATGGACCGGGTGTAGAAGGTGACTGGCCGGGGCTCCCCTCCGTCAGGTTCCATCTGCGAGAGGATCCCGGCGATGGCGTAGTCGGAGGCGTCGCATTCCAGGATGATCGGGAGGGTCGGGTCATAGTGCCGGAGTACGGGGGCGGTCGTAAAAGCCTCCTTGAGCAGGTTAAAGACACTTTGGCACTTACGGTCCCAGTTCCAGGCGACGTCCTTGCGCGTGAGCCGGTTGAGGGGTTTTGTGATACCGAAGTAGTTATCTATGAACCTCCGGTAAAAGTTAGCGAAACTCAAGAAAGACTGTACTTCCTTGACGTTCCAGGGCTGTGGCCAGTTGACGATGGCCTCGACCTTGTGGGGGTCCATGCGAACGCCATTCGGGAATACGATGATGCCAAGATACTCAACCTCTTCTGTATGGAATGAACACTTCTCGGGCTTGGCGTGGAGGTTGTGCTCCCGGAGGCATTCGAGAACTTGCCGGACATGCTTCTGGTGATCCTCCGGTGAGTCGGAATAAATGAGGATGTCGTCCAGATAGACGATCACGAAGACGTCGCTCATGTTGTGGAAGATGTCGTTCATGAAGTATTGGAACGTGGCGGGGGAGTTAGTCATTCCAAAAGGCATTACAAGGTACTCAAACAGACCATACCGCGTGCGGAACGCGGTTTTCCACTCGTGTCCCGGGGCGATGCGGACGTTGTTGTAACCGGAGCGGAGGTCGATCTTTGTATAAACCTTGGCACTGCGGAGTCGATCGACCAGATCGCCAATGAGCGGGAGCGGGTAGCGGTTCTTCTTGGTGATCTTATTGAGTCCCCGGTAGTCGACACAGAGTCGGAGCGAGCCGTCCTTCTTCTTGGCGAATAGAACCGGGGCTCCGGCGGCGGAGGCGGAGGGTCAGATGAATCCCTTACCGAGCATTTTGTCAAGGTAGTCCTTGAGAGCCCAGAGTTCGACCTCCGACATGTTGTAGACCTTGCCGAAAGGGGGGGTGGCTCCTTCCTCGAGGTCAATGGTGTGATCATAGGGGCGGTGAGGGGGGATCTCCTTGGCGTCTCCTTCGGAGAATACGTCAGCGAACTCGTGATACTCCGGGGGAACTACTTCTCGGAGGATTTGCTCCTCGGTTTTCTGTTCCGGGGGAATAGCGTCCCCTCGTAGGTGTTCTTCCGGGAGGGAGGGCGAGGTGTGTAGCTGAAACGTGGGAGTTCCATCCCTCATGAGGCGGGCGAAGGGGGCGGCCCCAATGATCCTAATGTCGAGGTGTGTAGCTGAAACGTGGGAGTTCCATCCCTCATGAGGCGGGCGAAGGGGGCGGCCCCAATGATCCTAATGTCGAGCGCGCTCGGGTCGATTGGGGTCGCGGAAGCATCGGCCGGGGCGGGTGTGGCGTGTGTCTGAGACCGGCAGTGGTAGTTCGGCCCTTTGTACTTGTTCCGAGGAATGTTTGGGGGTTGATCGGGGGCCTTGCGGTTTCGGACGGGCGGGGGTGGTGCATGCGTGGGGGGCGCGGCAGTCGTCCCGGGGGTGTCGGGCGTCGGGTCGCTTCCTAGAGCCCGGAGGTGCACGGCGGTCGAGGGGTGGTCTTCGGGCCCCGGGAAGGTCATGGTGAGCGTCCTCCAATCAATGTCGGGGTTCGTGTCGCGCAGCCAGGGTAGTCCCAGCACCATTGGGGTCGATTCGTGAAGTCGCGTGACCAGGAAGTCGGAAGTGAACTCGTAGTTGTTGTCCAGGGTCACGCGTCCCGAGTGAGACCTTTGGATGGGGCCGGAGGAGGAGGGGGTGCCGTCGAGGCGTTGCAGGCGGAGGGGCTGGTCGAGGGAGTTGTGGGGGAGGTCGAGGGCGTCGCTGATGAAAACCCCGGTGGCTCCGCTGTCGATAAGGGCCGATATCGGTCCTGGAGCGCCGTCCAGCCTGGCATTGACGACGAAGGATCGGGATGAATGAGACTGGAGTCCGGGGGGTGGTGGGGGCTCGTCCGGGGGGTCCTTCGGGGTTGGGTTCGAGGGGTGGGGGATGTCGAAGGGGAGTTGCTGGTCGTTGGGGGTTGGGTCCCGGGTCAGGTGAAGGGTGAGGTGCCGCCAATCGATGCGGGGGTTAGTGTCCTGGAGCCACGGGAGCCCTAAGACCAGGGGTGCGGAAGGGTGAAGTTTGGTCACCAACATCCGGAGGGTGTAAGTCTGTCCGTTGGCGAAAGTGACGGGCATACACACGAAGTGAGTGATGTCCCCTGCCGTAGAGGCGTCTCCGTCGAAGAGGCAGAGCCGTACCGGGACCGGGAGTTGCTGGGCGGGTTCCGGGGCGAGGGTAGACCATGCTTCGTCAATGAAGTTGTCGGTGGCGCCGCTGTCGATGAGGGTGTTGAGGGGAGTTCCGGAGGGGGTGAGGCGGGTTTTGAGGAGGAGGGAGTGCGAAGAGTGGGAGGGTAGATAAGCCGTGAGGGTGTCCTGTATGAGTGTTGTAGAGCGAAGATGTGAGACCGGGGCGGAGAAGACGTCGGGGTCGATTCCGCAATTTAGGGCGTCTTCCGGGTCTAAATCGCCAGGTCGTTTTCCGAATACTCGTAGGTGGCGTCCTCCCCTTCGAAGGTCCAGGTGGCACGCCCCATGACCTGTCGTTTGGGGCACTCGGAGATGAAATAATCTTTCTCACCACAGAGTATGCAGACACCCTCCCTTCTCCCATGACCTGTCGTTTGGGGCACTCGGAGATGAAATGATCTTTCTCACCACAGAGTATGCAGACACCCTCCCTTCTCCGTCATTCCTGCACATCCGTCGGGACCTCGATCCAGGATCGTCCCTTCTTTTGAAGCCGGTTGGCTCGGAGGGCCTCCTCGTCCCGTTCGTCGTCGAAGTTGAGGTCTTCGGGGTCTTCCGGGGGTTCCTCGGGGCTTGGCACGTTGCCCAGGTCGTGGGCGGCCACGGCGGCGTTGAGTTGGGCCTGGGGGCAGGCGCCGCTGCCGGGGTTAGCATTGGACGGGCCGCGACTCACCGGGGGTCGGCCGCCAGGGAACGCGGGGGGACCGGGGTGCCGCTGCCGGGGTTAGCATTGGACGGGCCGCGACTCACCGGGGGTCGGCCGCCAGGGAACGCGGGGGGACCGGGGTTTCGACCTTGGGGGTTGGGGGTTTTGCCGGAGGGCCAAGGAGGTCCTTCTCTAGGGTTCCAGGGGGGTCGGGAATTCGAAAACTCGCTGCGGTCTTCCCAATAGCGTTGGTCGATCTGCATGACGAGGGCCTTGTACCCGTCGTAGGAGGGTTGTTTCGGGGCGAGTCAGAGGATGTCCTTGATACGTTGTGGGAGGGCGCGGCGGAGGGCGTACCGGAGGGCGCTGTAATTCCAACCTGTCTCGTAAGCTTCCTTTTCAAAACGTACGATGAAGGTAGTGAAACGTTCTTCAGAGCGCATCCGGAGGTTGAAGAGGTTGTCCTCGGCCTCGGCCACGGTGTCATATATCCCGAATTTCCCGGAGAACTCGTCGACAAAGGCTTGCCAGTGAGCGAGTGCCGGGTTGTTGGGGTCGAACTGGATGAGGGCCGTGTAGTGATCGAAGGCGATCCCCTGGAGGTACGACGCGGCAAAGGCCACCTGGGAGCTGTCAACCTGAAACGTGAGCGGCTTTGCCTGAAACGTATTGAGACACTGAGTGAGGAAGGTACGCCATTTTTGGGGGTCCCGGCCCGTGAAAGCGTCGGGCTTTTGAATGTCCAGTCGTCCTTCGCGGGCAAGGGCGTCGCGAGCGTCGTCCGGTCCGGCAGCGTTGTGGGGAGGGGCAGCATTGTAATAGTAGTAGTAGTGATTACCCCCCCCTCCTTGAGGAGAAAAAGCACCGAGGGCGGGGCCCCACCCGCCGGGAGGTCCTCCTCCGGGTGGCTCACCTGGGGGTCCATGCCCGGGAGGCCCGTTGTCCCAAGGGGGTTCGTTCCTGCCAGGAGGGGGCCCGGGTCTCCACGCAGGGAGTGGCGGAGGTGGAGGGCCTGGGGGTCGTCCTCGAGGTTCAGCTGGGGGTGGCGGAGGCGGTGTCTCCACGCAGGGAGTGGCGGAGGTGGAGGGCCTGGGGGTCGTCCTCGAGGTTCAGCTGGGGGTGGCGGAGGCGGTCGGGAAGGGTTCGGCGGTGTTGGGTCGGGCGGAGGGGGGTTAGGTGCTGGGTTGGGTGCCGGGTTGCGCGGGGGACGGTCAACCTGGGAGGGTCGGGCTTGCATTGGGGGTCGCGGGGGGTTCCGTAGGTCGAAGTGGGGTGGTGGATCGCGGCGGAAGTTGCATTCCAGAGGGGCCGGGGCTGAGGGAGGGGGCGGTACCGGGACGTGCGCGGGGGCGGGACGCGGTTCGTTGTTGCCACGCGTGAGCTCGTCGATGTAGCACAGCGTGTCGCGGCGTAAGGAGAGAGTCTTGATATTATGTCAGGTTCCGCTGAGTCGGGGGCTTTCCGGGAAAGCAACGCCCTTACGATGCGGACTTGACCTACGAATACTCGGGTGTCTGGAACTCCGGGGCTAGGACTCCGGGGTTCAAGACGAGGACAGGGGTAATCCCGGGAGAGGGGACTAGAGTCCGGGAGTTTTGGGTTGGGGGTGGCTGAGAGTTAGAGGGGGTCGAGTCGTGAACCGGAGGTTCTAGGGGACTAGAGTCCGGGAGTTTTGGGTTGGGGGTGGCTGAGAGTTAGAGGGGGTCGAGTCGTGAACCGGAGGTTCTAAGATGAGACCAAGTTAGTAAATCAAGAGTCGCGAAGTGCGTACCAAAACTTAGAGCACGTGAATACTTAGGCGTTGATAGGACCCCATACAGGATCAGCGCATCAACGGCAGGCTCGGCACCGGCTCCGGAAATCTTGCTGCACTCGTTCCGAACTTAGCGCACGCGTTCTACCTATTTTAAGCCATTCCCGACGGCCGGACACGGCAAGAAGCAGATCCGATCAATGATAGCGCCGACGGCAGCAAGAATGACAACTGACAGATGGCATCAGTCACTGACGACAGCGCTTAGGGAGAAGCCTGATGATCTATCAAACACTGACGGACAGCTTGGCGTTTGACCTTGGTGTTTGACACCGCTTAGCATCTCGATTCGGCGCCTGACATCGCTAAGCACTTTGGACAGACAGAAGGGTGATGAATTGATGGTTTAGCACCGCGATCTGCCGCCTGGTGGCGCCAAGGGTCTTGAAAAGACGGTAGGGATCTGAAACCGTTGGAGCTACCCCTATGAAATTTTCCAGTTTACCGCACTTTGGCGATGGTTGGTCACTGGCGACGGTGAACTCCTTGTAATATATATACTTACCGACTTGTACATACGGAATCAGACGAATAGACCAGAGTTTCCCCCTTACTTCAGTCTCTCTCTTACGCTCAAGAGCTCATTTACGGTCGGCAACGTCGAACTCGTCGGCAGTTGCAGACTCTCGCTAAACTTTGACTTATTCGCGCCTTGCAACTACGGCAGGCATTATCGACGCTTAGACCTCGCTAAGCTTACCGTGCTCTTGCCGTTGACCTTGCCGTGTTCACTTACCGCTCTTTTCTTAGGCGCTTTACCTTAGCGCTTGACACTTGCCGACCCTGTTACCGACTTTCCTCTTTTTCACAGGCGCGTTCTCTGGGACCTGCCCGGGACTCCCCATACTACTTTTAGCGCGCCCAACGCAAGCTCTTGGTACGGTAACACTTTAGTTACATTTGTTGCTGACCAAAACTTTGGGCGTCATCAGCGTGCCAGTCGAAGCGTACCAATCAAGGCGTACCAGTCAAGCAAAGGGCACGCAATATCCAAGTAAGCAAAGTATGTAATATCAAGACTACTGAATACAACAGGGAGCTACACTATAAGTACTACGGGGCCGGGTCTCGGGGTTCCGGGATGTCTGGGATGGGTTCCGGGGGTCATTGAGTAGCGGCAGGGGCTGTATACCGGGATCGCGCGTGTGGGGCGCGCGATCAATTGGCGCGGATGGAGCCGTGATGCGTGATGCGTGATGGCCGGCACGAGTCGCGTGATCTGATTGTTGATCGGGGCTGGTGACGGCTGATGGCGGTCCTTGATGCGCGTGTGATGGCCGGCACGAGTCGCGTGATCTGATTGTTGATCGGGGCTGGTGACGGCTGATGGCGGTCCTTGATGCGTGTGATGGCGGTGTCGGCGGTCGTGATGGCAGGGCGTGTCCTGTGGGGTCGGAGGGAGGGTCCTGGAGGGTGTTCTGGGGGTGTCCCGGGGTGGGCCCGGAGGGGAGGGGTCGTGACAGTGGGGACGACTTTGTCTCGGACGACCTGAAAATTGCATGGGTTCTCTCCTACATGAAGTCTGGGAGAGCGGCCACCTACGCACTGCGGGTTTTCTGGCACCCCGGAGGCGTTGTGGGGTTTGCAAACTGGGCCGCATTTGAGCAGGAGTTCCAGGACGAGTTCTTTCCCCGGAACCCAGCCAAGGCAGCTGCGCTGGTCCTCCGAGACAGGGATCAATACGGACAAGGGAGGCGCTCGCTGGACAAATACATTGACTCCTTCCGGGCACTAGTTGAGCAGGCCGGGTACCCCGATGGACTGCAACTCTGCCTCACCTTCCGGGAAGGGCTCCAATCCACTCTGATGGAGCGTATTGACAACCTTGCAGAAGGACGTCCAGCCAACAACCAAGTCGCCTCCTGGTACCGAGTGGCCCGGGATCAGTGGCAGCTCATGGAACTTAAGCGCAGCCTGCGCCAAGCTCCGGCCACGGCAACAGCCCCGCGTCCTCGGGTCCCTCTCCCCCATCCTGTAGCAGCTGTGTTCCACCCTCCCAGCCTCCCTGCTCCCTCCGCCGGGCCCACACTGCCCCCAGGGGCCCCTATGGATGTGGACTCCTCCTGCCAGCGTGCCAACCTACCTCTTCTGTGCTGGCGCTGCAGCACCCCCGGCCACTTTGCACGCTGTTGCCCGCTTGGCCTCGAGGTGCGCTACCTAGCCCCGGAGGAGCAGGAAGAGCTACTCCTGCAGCTCCTGGCAGCCAAGGACGCAGCCGGAGCCCCCTCTCCCGACACGGCACCGCTGGAGACCCGGGAGCAGGAGCGGAGTGTGGATGCGTCGGGAGGAGGGAGCCCGGAGGATTTTTAGAGGAGCGACGGGTGAAGAGTACACCCCCGTCGCTTGGTGCAAATCGATTTGTATGTCTGTCCATAGAAGAGCTCAATACAACCCCTGAGGACACTTTGGCACCTGCGATTGTAAGCCCACCCCTCGACATATCTAAAAGCCCCCCGGCCTCGCCAACTCCTCCTGCTGGGCTCCCTCGACCCCGCATCCCTGCCTGGCAACGTCGCCTTCCAAGGCGCTACGTGGTAGCCTCGACACCCTCGACCAACTCGCTCCGGCTAAAGGTGAAGGTCGAAACAACTGACACACAGCAGACCCAGAGCATGACTGCTCTTCTAGATTCCGGAGCCACCGGGCTCTTTGTGGATGCTGACTACGTGGCCCGACACCAACTCACGACTTGCCCTCTCCCTTCCCCAATTCTGGTCTACAATATTGATGGTACCCCCAATGAAGCAGGCTCCATCCGCGCCGTTGTAGACCTGGTTCTGTGCTATTGGGCCCACGCCGAGCGTGCCACCTTCGCAGTCACCAGCTTGGGAAAGCAGGATATGATCCTGGGATACACATGGCTCTGGGAGCACAACCCGGAGATAGACTGGACTACCGGAGAGGTGAGCATGAGTCGGTGCCCCCGACGCTGCGCCACCTGTGCGAAGGAGGCAAGGATAGAGCGGCGCACCGCTGTGCGGGAACGCGCAGCCATCCAGGCCTGCCGGGCAGGACACATCCCCTTCGCCGACCTCGACCTGTTGGATCCTCCGCCCCTGGCGTTCCCTCATAGAGAGGCCCTCTATGAGGACGACAGGCACAGCGGTGGAGAGGCCACCATGGAAGACGGTCACAAAGGAGAATTCCTGCCAGTCCCGGACCCGGAATTACCAGACGAGGCCATTGAGGTAGGGGACCGCATCTATGCCACAGCGTTGCGTCCGCCGCCATTGGCAGAGGAGATCCGGGCCAGCCAGACCACTTTCCAACGGTTGGCCCAGGCCTTCGCCACCAATACCTCGCCTCGCCCATTCCGGGATACTGTCCCGGGCCACCTGCACGACTTTGAGGATGTTTTCTCCAAGGCCTCGTTTGATTCTCTCCCAGAGCGCAAGCAGTGGGATCATGCCATCGAGCTCCTACCAGACTCAAAGCCGGCCAACTGCAAGGTATACCCACTGGCGCCCAAGGAGCAGGATGAACTAGATGCCTTCCTCCGGGAGAATCTCGAAACTGGAAGAATTCGACCCTCAAAGTCACCGATGGCCTCTCCGGTGTTTTTCATCAAGAAGAAGGATGGCACCCTCCGGTTGGTCCAAGATTATTGTGTGCTTAATGCGATGACCATCAAGAACCGCTACCCGCTCCCTCTCATCTCAGAACTCATTAACAACCTCCGGGGTGCACGCTACTTCACCAAGTTGGACGTCCGCTGGGGCTACAACAATGTGCGCATCCAGGAGGGAGACGAGTGGAAGGCTGCGTTTCGGACCAACTGGGGCCTGTTTGAACCATTGGTAATGTTCTTCGGGCTCACCAACAGCCCCACCACCTTTCAAACCATGATGAATGACATATTCTGGGACCTCATAGCAGATGGGGTGGTGTGTGTGTACCTGGACAATATCCTCATCTACACCAAGACGCTAGAGGAGCACCGCCGGATCACCCGCATAGTCCTAGACCGCCTCCGCCAGTATCAGCTCTACCTCAAACCAGAGAAATGTGAGTTCGAGAAAACTCAGATCGAGTACCTCAGGCTCATCATCTCTCACGGTATGGCGGAGATGGACCCAGTGAAGGTGGCCGGCGTTACGCAGTGGCCAGAGCCCCAGAACAAGAAGGAAGTACAGGCCTTCCTGGGATTCACCAACTTCTACCGGTGGTTCATCCAGGACTTTTCCCACCACGCACGGCCCCTCTTTGACCTCACCTGGAAGGAGGGAGCTGTTCGCCATCCGGGCACTGGAGGGGATATCTGCCCAGGGAGATGAGGTCGACATTCTCCGGGATATTCGTTGGGGGAACTGGGAGGGGATGCAGGAGGACTCCGTGGCCAAGGCCGCCTTGGCTCTACGGTCTCATCGCCCCACGGGCACGAGGGCAGTGCATGCCAACGAGTGGAGTCTCCAAGACGGCCTCCTCACCTACCGCAGCCGCATCTATGTACCCAACGACCCGGAGCTCCGGCGACGCATTGTTGAGCAACACCACGACTCCCGCATTGCTGGGCATCCCGGGCGCTGGAAGACGCTGGAACTTGTGTCCTGGAACTACTGGTGGCCCCAGATGTCAAGATACATAGGCTCCTACACCAGCACCTGTGATCTCTGCCTCCGGACCAAGCCCCAGCGCCGTCTCCCTACTGGTCAGCTGCACTCCTTGCCGACGCCCGCAGAACGGTGGAGTGTGGCCTCCGTGGACTTCATTGTGGAGCTTTCAGGCACACACGGCTACAATGCTATCCTGGTGGTCGTGGACCTCTATGGCAAACGGGCTCACTTCATTCCGACCCACACGACCTGCTCCGCCATGGGTGCCGCTAACCTGTACCGGAAGAATGTCTGGAAACTCCACGGTCTTTCTGATGCGTACGTGTCTGACCGGGGCCCACAGTTCGTTGCGGAGTTCACCCAGGAGCTCTACCGCCTCCTGCATGTGAAGCTCCACACCTCCACTGCCTACCACCCGCAATCCGATGGCCAGACCGAACGTGTTAACCAGGAGCTTGAGCAATACCTGCGGCTATTCTGCAATGAGCGTCAGGACGACTGGGATGAGCTCCTGCCGGAGGCGGAATTCCAGTACAACAACCATGTCCATGCCTCGACGCAGGTATCACCCTTCTTCCTTGACACAGGGCGGCACCCCCGGATGGGTTTTGAACCACGCACACGGCGGTCGGAGAACGAATCGGTCAATGAGTTTGTGGATCGCATGCAGAAGGCACAGGAGGAGGCGAAGGCTGCGCTAACTAAGGCAAAGGACGACATGGCACGATACTACAACCGGGGCCGGACACCAGCTCCCAAGTACAAGCCCGGAGACCGCGTATTCCTGGATGCCTCCGACATCTCCACCACGCGACCCTCAAAGAAGCTGTCTCATCGTCAACTGGGGCCATACCCCATTGAGCGTCAGGTGGGGCCCCTAGCCTACCGACTCCGGCTGCCTGCGGGCATGCGCCAACTCCACCCGGTCTTCAACGTGGTCAAGCTTTCTCCAGCCCCAGAAGACCCCATCCCCGGGCAACGAGCACCGCCACCGCCACCGCCAGTCCTAGCAGACAGCAGGGTGGAGTACGAAGTGGAGAAGATCTTGGACAGCCACCTATTCCGTGGGAAGCTACAGTACAAGGTGAAGTGGAAGGGCTATGGTATTGAAGACATCTCCTGGGAGCCATCTGAAGACGTCCACGCCCCGGCTCTCACCCAGGACTTCCACTGCCGGCACCCTGATGCCCCACGAACCATACGGGGAGTTTACCCCCTTTCTCTAGCGGATCAGGCCATCTGCAAGTTCTTCTACCCAGCACGTCGAGACGCCGCGCCCTAGAAGGGGGGGTGATGTCAGGGGACTCCTCGCTCTTGTCTTTCCTTTTCCAGAGTTTCCGGAGAACTCCGGAGCATTTCCCATGCCCCGGAGTTCTCCTGGCCTCCCGGAGCTAGCCGTTGGATACTGTACAGTCGTTCCCACGCCCGTCCACCCCCGTACTGATGTGCTGCACTGGCAGAGGAATCCTTAGACTTGTTCTCTTTGGATTTCCCTCTGCCAGGTGATTAGTTATTGATTGTACTGTCGTTACTGGCTCTAATATACTTTGGATTTCCCTCTGCCAGTTGTGTGATAGTGCCGCAACCTCCGGAGGTCGCCCTTACAGATGTGTGCTACCACCTCACAGCCTGCTGCTATGGTGGAGACAACATGGACCAGGAGAGGATATTTGTGCTACACAAATTTATGGAAGGAGAGGCTCAGAATTGGTTCCGTCGCCATGTTCTCCACATTAATCGCGACAAGCAGCATTGGACATTTAAAGAAGTCCTGATAGGACTGTACAATCGCTTCGTCAACGCTGCAACGATGCAGGAAGCTCGTGATGCCTTTAGAAAGGCAGTGTATGACACTAAGACTGGCATTCAGACCTTTTATGATGACCTGGTGGGTCATGCGCAGAATATGGCCATCTATCCAGATGAATACACTATCTGTGAGACATTCCTGGATGGAATACCCACAGACATGAGGAGAGCGTTGATACGCGACAATAATTTGTCTCCAGAGGTCAATACTGTGACCAAATTCTTGGCGTATGCCATTTGTTATGAGCAGTCGACACGGACTGCAAACCATTATGAGCAGCATAGTTCATGCCGAGGAACAGTGAACCGTCAGGCAGTGAAGGTGGGAACCTTCCTGGCCAAACAGACAGATATGGAGAACAATCGCAATCCGCGATTCGTTGTTCGTAAGACAATCCCTGGAGGCCAACGGCCTCGATCGAAGCCTGCTGGACAATTGCCAGCAAAGGATAGTCGACCCTTTTCAGGTCAGAATCAAGTAGCACTGAGAGGAGTGGTGGCGCCTGTACCGTGTATAGCGGGCAAAACCGCTGGGGTTCCAGGAGCGGCCCAGAGAAGGCCTGCTGGGGACCCCTCAGCATGCTACAACTGTGGCAGGAGCGGGCATTTCGCTAAGGAGTATCCTGCCCCTCCTAAGGCACACATCTGAGCAGCCCATATGGCTGCAGCACCTAGCGATGTCGTCAGTGACGACGAGGACGACGAGATTGTTGAAGAAGCGGAGGAAGAACCGCAGATAGAGGCTGACGGGTCGGAAGTGGATGACACCGAGAACGTCCAGATTGATGGCGACGAATACGTCGCAGTGGATGTGTACGACAGTGACTACTATGCTCGTAATGACGAGGAGGAACACCTGTTTGCACTGACGGAGTGCCGTGGAGATCAGCGCGTCTGAATGAGACGCGTAACCCTGCAGAAGGCAACTAATAAGTTGCAGCGGCCATGCTATACTCCCAAAGAGAAGGAGTGCCTGGTCATGTATGTTGATGTCAATGGACATCCGGCATGGACGTTGTGGGACTCCGGGAGTACCACTACGGGCATTACGCCCCAGTTTGCTCACGTCAACGCAATTCGCGTTCATGAACTGGAGGAGCCATTGATGCTCCAGCTGGGGACTGTGGGGAGTCGCGCTATGGTGCAGTTTGGCGTGGAGGTGAGAATAAAGACGTCAGGAATGTTGACAAAAGAATACGTGGATATAGCAAATTTTGATCACTACAACATGATTATCGGTATGCCGTTCATGCGTAAGAACAAGGTGTCGCTGGATTTTGTGAACGACATGGTCGTTGTGAATGGTACGCCTTTGAAGGCGGAGAAAGTGGTGTTGAACGATACAGATGGTCATTTGAGGCGCTATCATGCAACTGAAAAGCGGCGTGATGAACGCAACTGACTAGATGGTCGCAGGAGAGCGACTGTACAGAAGGTGGAGGACAAACAGGCCCCACCGAAAAGCCTGCTGGCAGACTCGCCGGCTATACTGATGTCTGAGGAAGAGTTTCAAGGAACTCTGGAGAAGGGGAAGCACCCGGATGTGATTGGGTGTACCAATGGAAAGCCTAAACAGGCTGTACAGTGCAAGAATGAGCGTGGTAGACGTGTGATGGAGTTGCTGGAATGCCAGCCGACTAGCTCTCAAGTGAAGGTTGAGGATCTCGTCAGGGACGAGGTATACAGTACAATGGGAACTGTGGGTAGCACTAGGTCGCTAATGGATCGACCAGTGCCTCGGCCAGGAGTGCAATGGGCGTATGACCCATGAATGCCACGGGAGTGGAATGAGTTGGTAGCGTCAATGGTGACGCAGGCTATGGGAAGTGGGCAAGCAACCCAGATGGGAGAAGTGTACCGTCACGCACAAGAGGACAAGATTTCCGAAACATCGGATATCGTATTTGACGGATTTTTGCTGAAAGCAAGAAGTGTGCAGTCATCGGCGAGTACGACGAGGAAACAACCAGTTGTAAGGTTGAATCCGGGAGATCTCACAGAGGAGCACGTACGTGCCTTACAGGAGCGATTTGAACCAAAGGTTCAACTGCGTATAGCATGCATAGCCAAAGGAAAAGGTAAGGCTTTGAGTCTTACATGTCAGGTTCCGCTGAGTCGGGGGCTTTCCGGGAAAGCAACGCCCTTACGATGCGGACTTGACCTACAAATACTCGGGTGTCTGGAACTCCGGGACTAGGATTCCGGGGTTCAAGACGTGGACAGGGAAATCCCGGGAGAGGGGACTTAGTCCGGGGGTTTTGGGTGGATGGGTAACGGGGAAGTTCGGGTAGGGGTCGAGTCGTGAACCGGGGGTTCTAAGACGAGACCAAGTTAGTAAGTTAAAGTCGCGAAGTGCGTACTGGTCTTAGAGCACACGATTATCCAAGCGTGCCAGTCAAGCGTGCCAGTCAATGCGTACCAGTCAAATAGAGGGCACGCAACAATTCAAGTAAAGCAGAGTAACAGTATATGTAATATCAAGACTAGCGAATACAGCGGAGAACTACACTATAAGTACTACAGATCGTGTCTCGGGCTTCCGGAGTGTCTGGGATGAGTTCTGGGGGTCATTGAGTAGCGGCCAGGGACTGTATACCGGGATCGCACGTGTGGGGACGTGCGATCAATTGGCGCGGAGGGAGTCGTGATGCGTGGGGCGTGATGCATGATGGTCGGATGCGAGCCTGTGGGGACGTGCGATCAATTGGCGCGGAGGGAGTCGTGATGCGTGGGGCGTGATGCATGATGGTCGGATGCGAGCCGCGTGATCCGATCGTTGATGGCAGTTGATCCCGGGGTCCGTGATGCAGGGGTCCTGGGGGGCTGGCTGATGGCGGTCATTGATGCGTGTGATGGCGGCGTCGGTAGCTGTGGGGGCGGGGTGCGCTGTGGGATTGAGGCTGGCTGATGGCGGTCATTGATGCGTGTGATGGCGGCGTCGGTAGCTGTGGGGGCGGGGTGCGCTGTGGGATTGATGGAAGGGGTTCCCGGGCGGGGCTCTGGGGGTGTCCCGGGGAGGTTCCGGGGGGGAGGGGTCGTGACATTACAGAGGAGGATATTCCTCGATTGTGCCAGCAATGGCAACTGGAGTTTGCTGATATTGTCAATGGAACAAAGGAAGAGCTTCCTCCATGGCAGGAGGTTAATCATGAGATCAACCTCATTGACGATAACAAGCAGTACAAGGATCATTTGCCTCGCTGCCCACGAGCACTTCAGGATCAACTTCATGAAAAGACGAATAGATACATAAACGCAAAGTGGTGGGAACCACGACCAGCGGTGCAAGCTGCACCATTGCTTTGTATTCCCAAGAAGGATGGAACATTACGGACTGCATTGGATGCGTGACAGCGCAATGATAATACCGTCAAGGATGTAACACCTCTTCCAGATCAGGAAGTGATATGAGAATATGTCGCAACAGCGAAGTATAGGTCAAAAATCGACCTCACAGACGCATACAAACAGGTTTGCATCCACGAAGAGGATATACCAAAGACACTGTTCTCGTCCCTGATGGGGACGTTTGTGAGTAACATCATGCAGATTGGTGATTGTAATGCACCGGCGACATTTCAGAGGTTAATGACCTCAATCTTCCGAGATGTAATCGGGAAGTTTATGCACATCTATTTAGACAATATATTCATATTTTCTGACTCCATTAAGGAGCATGAGCAGCACCTACGAGTTGTATTTGAACAGCTACGGAAGGCCAGTCTCTATCTCAAATGGAAGAAGTGCGAGTTGTACGCAACGAGTATAGATTGTCTCGGTCACGTCATTGACAAGAAGGGCATTCATCTGGATATGGATAAGCTCGACCGAATCCGAGAGTGGCATACTCCACGCACATATAATGATATCCAACGATTTGTCGGACTGGTGAACTATATTGGCAACTTCTTGCCAGACATCACTGCATACACCGGGCTACTTATGGCCATGACCCAGAATGGGTCACCGTTTCATTGGAGACCACTGCATCAGCGGTGTTTTGAGATGATTAAGTGCATATGCGCAAAAATGCCAGTCATCCGGCCAATTGACCCACGCATGGACAAGCCCATCTGGCTCATTTGTGATGCGTCGAAGACTAGGGTTGGGGCCATGTTTGGCCAGGGTAAAATGTGGCAGACTTGCCGACCAGCAGGATTTATGTCCCGTAAATTCACTGGGTTGGGGCCATGTTTGGCCAGGGTAAAATGTGGCAGACTTGCCGACCAGCAGGATTTATGTCCCGTAAATTCACTGCTGCTCAGCAGAATTATGCTGTGCACGAGTTAGAAACACTCGCAATCCTGGAAGCCCTCCTAAAGTGGGAGGATAAACTGATGGGATATAAGATCCACATTATTACGGATCACAAAGCACTAGAGTTCTTCAAGACTCAGGTGCACCTGTCTCCGCAACAACGTCGCTGGATTGACTACATGTCACGGTACCAGTTCGACATCACCTATGTAAAAGGTGAATTGAACAAAGTCGCGGATTGCCTGTCTCAATATTTTGAGAGTGATACTTGAGATGACGTCCATGACGCGCATGACTATGTCCAGGCGGACAAACGTATTGACCCAGAGGGCGAAGATTTGCCTCTGCATCGGTTCCATGAAATCAGGGAACATAGGGTTGAGCTACGTGCCATGCAAGTGCAGGAAAAACGTCGCAGTAAGCGACTGCACAAACAGCGAGAGATTTGCGATATTGAAGCCCAGGTGCTAGTAGATCATGAGGTCCCTCAGCCAAGTGAAGAGATGAGGCAAGAGGTGCCTACGAGAGGTACTGATATGACGCTCCAGCAAGCGCTGGAGTCACAGGACCATACGCCTGCACCGGCCGACTTAGGCAATGCGCAATTCCGCACACGTATCCAGCAAGAGTACAAGGATGATAATCTCTTCTTAGAGATTCTGAACAATATCCAAGCGCATCTGCGCTTCAAGGTGGAGCAGCAGCTCATCTACCTTACCAGACCCACGGGGTCCAAAGTCATCTGCATTCCCTGGGAGAGGTCGTTGATTACGACTATCCTGGACCAGGCCCATAGAGTAGTGGGCCACTTCAGAACTCAGAAAACGCTGGACTATGTGCGATGCTGGTACTGGTGGCTGCAAATGGCCAAAGAGACGAGCCAATTTTGCTCAACATGCGAGCTATGTCAACAGTCAAAAATTTCGACATTGAAGCCACCAGGAAAGCTGCATTCGCTACCTATACCGGTCAAACCTTGGAATTCGATCAGGATGGATTTTATAGGGCCGTTCCCCGAGTCGAAAGGCTTTAACTACCTGTGGGTAGTGATCTGCAGAATGACCAGTATGGTCCATCTCATTTCGGTGAGAACCACCATGACAGCATCAGACTTGTCGTGGATCTATCTCAAGGAGATAGTATGCCTCCATGGACTGCCAAGTTCAATCGTAAGCGATCGAGACGCTAAGTTCACTTCCAAATGGTGGAAGGAGTTGCACAAACTGCTAGGAGCAAAGTTGCTCATGTCGACATTGTTTTATCCGCAAATGGATGGTCAAACTGAATGTGCAAATAGAAATATCACGCAAATATTGCGAGCATTTGTACGTCCTGATCAGAAGGACTGGGTGGATAGATGTCCGCTGGTGGAATTTGCGATAAACGCGAGTATATCGGAAACCACAGGGTATTCACCCTTTGAACTCAACAATGGCTACATGCCATCCATGATTCGTGAACTTTGCACGGACAAAGTTATTCATGTGGGAGTGAAGCAGTTTGCGCGCAACGCGCTAAGGAATTTGGCAGATGCCCATGACGTGATTATAGAATCGCGTGTATGGCAAACCAAACATGCAAATAATCGCAGACGTGATGAGCCGGACATCGAGAAAGGGAGCCTAGTGTACCTTTCAACGAAGAACTTGAATCTGCCAAAAGGCAGGGTGAGTAAGCTGTGTCCGAAATGGATTGGACCATATAAGGTTCTTGAGGCAGAGCCGAGCATGTCTAACTACGTGCTGGAACTACCCCAGGCGCTGCAAGCGTGCAGGATAGTGCCCAAGTTTCACGTGTCGCTATTGCAACCATATATGGCCAGTAGTGATGCGCTATTTCCTAATTGCGCAACTCCGGAGCCGTATGACTTTGGAACTGGCAATGACCAGGAGTGGTTCGTAGATGACCTCATAGGTCATCGGTGGACGAAGGGAAGCCTCGAATTCGAGGTGAGGTGGAGCCTAGGTGATACTACCTGGGAACCGCTAGTGAACTGCAAAGACCTTGCAGCAATGGACAGATACCTAGAGTTGCAGGGCGTGAAACACCCTCAACAGCTAGCAAAACGCGCATAATGCGTGTGTGGTGGTGGAATGTGGACGAAGTCCACTTTGATAGCCGGTGAATAACCAGGTGGCTACTAATTGTGGCTGCTGTTTGTGACCGTTCATGCAACTATGATCGCTGGTGAGAGGCCGGGTGGCATGTATTTGTGGTTGTTTACACCACTAGCGGAGTTGGGAGATTGTTTTTTTTTCTTTCTTTTCTCAGTCCCAATACACGTAGTCTACGTGTCTAGTGAAAATGGCCTATTGGGGGCCGCAAAAGAGTGATCAGAGCCAGCAAGGCTCTAGTGGAGGGGGGAGACCCCTGAATATACAAATGTCAACTCAGAGGCAGCCACCATATCTGGCGGCGAGCCAGTTTCAGTCAGCGGTGGCCTATCCAGGCCGTGATGAGCTGCTTCCGTACCAGACACCCCTCCACTCGCAAGAGATGGAGGTCGATGACGAAGGGCACTATGGGCACCCGGAGGACAGCATGCGCCGCAAGCGCTACTATCAGGAACCATTGTCACGTCCAACTGCATCGTATCCGACATATGTGGGTGTGGTGATGGGGCCGCCATCAGTACCATTGGCGCACCGGCCCGTGGAAGAGTCATATGAGGAGCCTGCGCCACAAGCGCAGATTGTAGCTGGGTCAGACGTGCTGTTGGGCAGACTGGAAGCAGCGGGACAGCCAGTCCCTGCAACTGCATCCTTCCTGCAGGACAGTTTGGCCGTGATGGTGATGGAGGGGTTGCTCAACCAGATCGAGCTCATGAAGAGGCAGCGCATTGCAGCGCTGGAACAGATTGAACACGCGTCTAAGCGCAAAATCACCACAAGTGAGGAATCAACTGCTGAAGTCAAGAGGGCTAGATATCAGCCCAGTCGACCGGTCAACCCTCCACGGGCAAGGATGCCGTTGGAAGCGCAATTCGCGCACCATGAGCAGCCTGCTCAGCCCATGGCTTCGTCATCGCGGTTACCCAAGTTGGGCCTGCAGGCCTCTTCAGAGTCGCTGGCTGCCGTCAGTGAACCCTTGGCAGGTCTGTCCCTGGGTCAGCAGGAAGCTGCATCATCTCGGGCCCCACCTAGGGGGCCCAAAACCGTCGCTGTGGCGCCAAGAGCGCCCATTATTGTCACTCCTTGCGCTGGGCCTGGAGGGAATACTCTGGCGTGAAATGCGCCTGCCCCTCCGGTGGCTCAGCCACAACCAGAATCGTCTGCCCTGACCAAGTTGGGGCCGTCTTGTCAGCGCCGTGGCCGCAAGCCGCCCCTCAATGCCTCCAAATTAGAGGTTATACTCTTTCCTGCTGGCATTCCTGCATGAGCAGGAGAAGTCCAGATGTTGTTCATGCTGCCGGTGTTTGTACCAGCCCCACCAGAGAAGTACCCTGTGGTTGTATTGACCCCAGACCCCCGCATGCCAGAGCAGTATGATGGTCTGGTGGCGATCTCGAGAGGGAAGACCATGCCTGAAAAAGGCAAAAAACCAGACCAGAGATATGAACACACTTATCAGGCCATTGCTAACACACCACATGTGAGTAGGCAACTCCTGGGGCCACTTCAGAGCCCTCTCGAATGCCCTCTGCAATGTGTCCCCCCACAAAACATGCTGATTGTCCAGGACTACCGAGATAGTTCCTGTAATCATTTACCCACCGGGGCAACACTGCTGGATCTGCTTTTGGAATTATGAATGATGGGCTCACATAAGGTGAGGAAGAGGCACAAATGTGTCCTGCAGCAAGATGCTGCTCGA
Organism: Macrolepiota albuminosa; assembly: GCA_027475525.1. Taxonomy (NCBI): domain Eukaryota; kingdom Fungi; phylum Basidiomycota; class Agaricomycetes; order Agaricales; family Agaricaceae; genus Macrolepiota; species Macrolepiota albuminosa. The sequence goes on from JAMWFC010000092.1 coordinate 884,427, forward strand.
TCAATGTCTGCCAGCTATCTCTATACTTTTGAGGACAAGAATAACTTCTGGCCACCATAATCTTGGCCAATGGCTTGACCTGTATATGATGATACACACTTGTCAGGAGCTCACTTGCATGTGGAAGATCTTCGGGAAACAAGGAAATGTAATGTTTCTTCATCTTTGCATCCATCTTCTTCAACTTAGCTTGCAATTCCAGACTTTCAATCTGCACTCTCACTAATCCCATCAACAATGGTGCACTCATGCTAGAATGGCACCTGTCCAACATCCTACCCCTTCCATTCTGCACAAACAAGGCATCCAGTTCGAAATGAACCAGTTTACACTTCTCACAAACAATGTCTTGCCCTTTCCAGATCTCTGCCCCTTCCTTTTTTGCATCCTTCTTATCTAACTATTGCTTAATGTGAGGCTCGACAGGTGGCTTTTTCTTGGCAGGTGAATTTAATAGATCAAAATCTCTCTGCACGTCAATGGCGGAACGTGACAAGGAATCAACTACAATGTGATTTTGTTGCAAGAATTGAAGACCAAGTATCAACTCTGAGCAAAGATTTGGACAAACGATGAATACTTGAGAATGCGAATGCCATTGTGCACAGGGGGATACTATTACCAGTTTAACATACTTCGATAAAACGTTCAATTCTTGGTCTTTGTTGTTCAAAAAAGTGCCAGAAACTTTGAGAGGATGTGGCAATGTGTGGACAGGCAATCCTAATCTATCCATGAGCCTCAAAGAAATCATTGCTGGAGGGGTGCTGGTGTCGATCAATGTGTGATGTATTAGATAGGATAGGAGCAATGGATGGAGCCGAGACAAAATATGAATATGTGAGGTGCCGAGGAAGGTCGTACTCTGAGCCTGCATCACTGCTGTCATCCTCATCATCCAAGGAGTTGTTAAACACTGCTGCCACCATCATAGAACTGCCTCCCTTACTACCTGTGGTACCCTCCTTTGCCTGTGCAGCTGCCACAAAGGCAGGAGTGAGTTTTTGTTTCTCATATTCAACCAAGGTTAAAGGCTTATCCCCATCAGGACATTTCCAAGCCCAATGTCCCACATACAACCTTTGACAACGATAACAACCACTATGCTGGTCGAGCAAGGCTTGCTCCTTTGTTGTGAGCGCATATATGTAGATACACAAGCTAGCATTTGTTGTAGATCCCAACCCACCCTGACCCCCACCATCCGGATTGCTAGAACTTGTTGTAGATGCATTTTCAGTTTGACCCGTGGACTTAGAAGAGTTTGTAATGTTCCAGAGGTGGGTCTTTGTTGACTGTGCAATGGAGTTTGCAAGATGTCTGCTTAGCTGATCTTTGCATCCCCTCAGAACAATGTCAAGGTCAGATACAGCCCTAAGCCAAACATGGAAATCTTTGATTTTATTGAGACACCCATCCTTATTCAATAAGGTGTATTCACATCTGAGATTGTCCTGGCAGTGAAGCAAAAGGTGATCACGCATCTTCGCCGCAGCAATGAAAAATTGAGGGTACATGCTCAACATGTTGTTAGCTTCTCTCAAATTGCAAGCCCATTCTCTAAAAACCTCATCATCTTTCTGCTTAACTGTCAACCCCTGTGCCACTTCCCATGCCCAATCTGTGGCCAGTACCAGACTTTGAAGTCAAGCCATGAACAGCAGGAAGGTGAGCTTCTTCAATTCACCCTTGTTCTCTCAAACCCATGCACACACATCTGATGAATCAATATTAAACATAACCTTTTCAACCCTCTCCTCCTCCTGAATACTTTTGTGACTAAAAAAGCGCTTGGCACTGTATTCAAACGTGTCTAACTAATGAGGGCCAATAGATCCCCAGCCAATTATGGGCACATGACCTGCTGAAATCTGGGTAACCTCTGCCATATAGGATGTGAGCCCAATCTTTGACATGATCAAAAAAGGGGGACACATAGGCTCGTGGTCTTCATCAGAATCTGACAATGATACCGAACCCAATGAGACTTGGACTGAGAGCTGTTTGAGAAACTGAGAAGGAGATGAGGAATAAGGACAAGAATGTGAACGTGAAAATGAACAAGTACAAGAAACACGTTGAGACTGTGCCCATGTGTGTGCCAGACTGATAAACTCCCAGACAGGTTGTTCTCCCAGCGAGACTAGAATCTACTCTCAGCCTTTTATAGCCAGAGTCCAATGATTCCCTCCCTTTTGACTGATCCAAAACCCTCCTACTCCAATGACAGTTCCTACGATGTTCTCTGTCAGAACGTTGTTTCTGCCCCGAAAAAAACCCAAACAGTGCTTCCATGTTCAGTGACAAGGATAGTCCAACGTACGGCCATCAATCAAGGGTAGAACCAGGCATGGATGAAGGAATTATATTGGTTGGCAGTTTAAAAAAAAGTGTAAACAGATTGTTAGTCTGTCTTTACTAGCTCGAGATCATAAACTGGAACACAATATATTTTTGTGCAAGAAGAAAACTAAGACTTTACTTCTACCCTCCTACTCCTTTATATGCACTGTCTCACTCAAAATAAGGTTTCCTTCTACCTCAATCTCTCCCCTATTCCTCCAATCAAAAGCCCCAATCCTCTGATCAAGACTTCCCCCTATTCCTGTATCTGTGTAGTGAGAAGCGGACTCTACTTACAGGCATGGCCCTTTGTGATGGACTTGAAGGTCATGTTGTTCCTGTCAAACAACTGGAGTTCAAGAAGTTTGTTAAGCTTAGTATGGGGGAGGTTGAGGCAATTGTTGATGAGGGCAGAGAGGGGCTCAGAGGTGGCACTGAGATGTATATGAATATGAATTACAAAGAACTGAGTGAACCAAGAGCAGAGGCTAAGAGGTTCCTCCTAGGAGTGCTGAGAGTCTTCTGAATTCATTGTAGAGGGCAGAAACTTAAAGGAGATGGGTTCCTGGACTGTGCTGCAGTCAAGAGTGAGGGTAAGGGCTTTCCAATTGATCCAGGTGTTTGTAGTGCACAGCCATGAAAGTCTGAGAACAAGAGGGGTAGCAACATGGAGTTTAGTGACCAGAAGCCAGAGAGTCTGGTGGTGGCTGGAGGTGAAGGTTACAGACATCTGCACAAAATGGGTAATGTTACCAGCTGAGGAGGTGCTGCCATTGAAGAGTTGGAAGTGGATGGGAAGGGGAAGCCTTTAAGGAGGTTGTAGAGCTAGGGCTGCCCAAGCTTCATCAATGACATTGTTGGTGACACTGCTATCAATAAGAGTATTGATAGGCTCCAGAGAAGAGACAAGAGTGGTTCAAAGAAGAAGGGATTGGAGAGAGTGCAAGGGAAGGTGAGTAAGGAGGGTGTCTGAAGAATGTTGAACCAAGACACAGAAATGAGAAACTGGAGCAGAAAAGACATCATAGTCTGATCCACAATTCAGAATGTCTTCTGTTTCTAAATTGCCAGATTGTTTTTCATGAACTAGAAGTCACACTCTTCTCTGTCAATGGTTCAGATAGCCTATCCCATGGCCTGATGTTTTGGGCAGCTGCCAATGAAGTGTCTGAGTTTCTTGCAGAGGAGGCAGGTATCCTTCTAGCATCATTATTCTTGAACTTCCTTGAAGACATTGATCCAGAGCTGGTCAGGGTTCCTGACTCAGTTCATGTGGAGGGCCTCTTCCTCATTGTCTTTGGAGTGTCAGGGTCATTGGAATATTTGAGAAGGGGGTTGGGAATATTGTTAACATCAGCAGCAATGAGGACAGCTGAAGGTTGCAATGCTGGAGCACATGGTATTCTTCATGGTCCTTGTCTCAGGATGGGATGCAAGGTGAAGGCCAGGGAAGCTTGGCTTGGGGCTCCAGGAGCATTGGCCTTTCAGTAGGGTCTTCCCAAGAACTGAAGTATTTGTTGCAGTCCTCCCAGTATCTTTGATCAATCTGGGTTACTGTAGTCATTGTATGTTGCTTCCTTGGGAGTGAGGTGGAGGATGTCCTTGATCTGTTGGAGGAGCACACATTGGAGGGCAAACTGGAAGGTATTGTAGTTCCAGCCCATCTCATAGGCCTCTTTTTTGAAACTGAATGATAATGATGGCAAAGCACTTCTCAGACCTCATTCAGTGGTTGAAGAGGTTTTCCTTGATCTCTGTGACAGTGTCAAAGATGCTGAATTATTGGAGTTGAACTGGAGGAGAGCTATGTAGTGGTTGAAGGCCAGTCTCTGCAAGTACAATGTAGTGAACATGATGCGAGAGCCTTTGAGTTGAAATGTGACAGATTTGGCCTGGAATGCATTGAGACACTGCATTAGGAAGGTCCACCATCTCTGGAGGTCACATCCATGAAAGGGCTTAGGTTTCTAGATGTCTAGCTTACCTTTTCTAGCAAGAGTGTCTCTGGTGTTGTCTTGTGGATTTGGATTGTGTGGAGGAGGAGCAGCATTGTAGTAGTAGTAATAGTGATTCTCTCCTCCCTGCTGAGATGAGAAGGCATCTGTGGTGACACCCCATCCTCCAGGAGGCCCTCCATCAAATGGGCCTCCTAGTGGTGGTCTGAGAGCCCACTGGGAATTGAGAGTTTGCTGTGTGAGGGTGGTGAGGGGCTGTTGGATCTGAGGGGGTTTAAAGCAGGAGGAGGCTGGCCTGAAGGAGAGAGGAACAAGAAGAGCCCTGTTTAGCAGAGCATTAAGGTCATTGGCTATAAGGAGGTTGGAGGGAGTCCAAGATAGGGCAGGGCCTGCCCATACAGGCCTGAGAGTCCCTTGCAAGCCAGGGTAGGGCATCACAACGGTACGTGTCATACATTGTACGGGAGCTCGCTTTGTGCCATACCATATGTGTCCAGCGGAGTCCGCTACACTGGAGCGGAGCAGTTCCCACAGTGCCGTAGAATACAGAGCCGTGGATGTGTCACAATGTGCTGTATGACATGGTCCAGTAGATCAATAAAAGGTGGGCACACACATGTGCACGCAGGTCCGGCGGATGCCAGTAGACACTAGTGGATGTCAATGTGCGTCAGCAGCCGCTGGCAGGCATCAGCCCACAAGTGAAAACCTCCTCCATTGGCAGACTTCATGGCATGAATAAACCCTCCTCAAGATTCCCCACTTCCCTCCCCTCTCCATTCCTCCCCGCAATAACTCGAGGCTGCGCATCTCCCCTTCCCTCCCTTTCCCACCCCCAACACCAACATACATCCACAAAGGGCCCTGCAAACCTATGCAGGCCTACGCAAGCCACCAGCAGACATCCATGCAGATGTATGTTGATGGACTCAAACCTACGTGGGCCCATGCAGGCCTGTGCAGGGCACCAGTGGACATCCACAGAGTCTGGTTGGACCAAGGAAAAAGGTAACTTCGTCTTGCCCACCGTATGCCTGTGGGGAGGAATCGAACTCCCAGCCTTGGGAAAGCCTCCAGCAACGGAACACACATTTAACCATTGCACCACAGGTCCATTACTAACAGATAGATTCAAAGGTCGGATAACACAATGAATGGATGCCCACCTATGTTTCCGCAGGTTTCCATATGGATTTTTTGAGGTGGAAGGGGGGTGGCATACCTCCCAAAAGAGTTTTTGTGGCTTGAAAGGGGTGTTGGCATCAGCAGCCATCAGCTGGCATCCATCGGAGTTTGTTGGCAGCTGTCATGACCCGCTGGCATCTGTTGGCATCCGTTGGCATCTGTCATGCATCTGTTGGCATCTGCCGGATATCCGCTGATATCTGTTGGCATCCACAGGAATCCATCAGCAACCCCCGGCATCGTCTGGCATCAGGGCAGGAGAGAAGGAAATGGGGTGCGTGGGTGTCTGCCACATGGAGTGGCATCTTGGAGAGTGTGGGGAGTGGCAGAAGAGGGATGGGGGTGGGGAGAAAGAGGGGGAAAGGGGAAGGGGAGGAGCATGGGTGTCTGCTGATATGCCAGCGGACGTAGCAGACATCGGATGTTAGGTCAGGGGGGAGGAGGGAAGCAGGGTGCATGTGGTGGACGGGGGTGGTATAAGGGCGACCTCTAGAGGCTGTGGCTCAGTCACACAGCTGGCAGAGGGAAATCCAAAGTGTATTAGAATATATACTGACAATATCAAGGTAGCTACTCACCTGGCAGAGGGAAATCCAAAGAGAACAAGTCTGGGGATTCCCTATGCCAGGTTGGACGCTTCTGGGGCCTCTGAAGCGTGGAAAACAACTGTACAGTACAACAAAACCTTAAAAACTCGAAAATTGACTAACCAAACAAGTGTGCAAACAAGGGAGGAAAACTCCGGACCTTAGAAGTCAGAAAGGCAAACTCCGGCTTATCTAAGCAGCCTGGAGTGGTGCTGAAGGGCCCACACTTGTCTGAGTGATAGCTAAAGAACCAGAGCACCTCTGATACGATGCTGTACCAGCAGTCAGGGACACAACATGCACCAGAAGTCAAAATAAACATTTAATTATGGGCTGAAAACTGTAAGCCTCCTGGTAGCAGTCTCAACAAATTATATCTCCAAAAACACCCCAATAAATACACAAACAGTACAGAACAAAGGGCAGGGACCAGCTCAAGCTATCAACTCAACAATAGTCCAACCACTGTTATGGGGAGGGAAAGCATGGGAGCTGGCAGAGGTGACAAAAGGGGATCAAATTGTGATGATCTAGATCAAGATCTGATCTGACAATCCCCAATTTGATATGACTGAAAGGGGAAAGGGAAAGAAGCATGGAGGGATGTCAAAAGAGATGAATAGAATGGTGGCACATGCATTGAATGGAGGAAGGGAGGGATGAATGGAATGGTGGCACTGAAACATGCATTGAATGGAGGAAGGAAGAGATGAATGGAATGGTGGCACTGAAACATGCATCACCAAAATGGAAAATGGAACAACAAATTAGGTCAGGAATGCTGGGAGGTCAAGAGCAAAAAGTCATGTGATCTGGTGGTCTGTGCACTGGAAAATTAGTATAAATAGTCCAAGTAGAGTAGAGAATAGACAGGCAATTGATAGGCAAAGGCTCAGTGGTTCCCAGGGAGTGAATCACCTAGGCTAGAGTTTATTGAGCACCTCTTCTTGGAAGTCTATTGGAAAACAAAGGCTCGGTAGTTGCAAAGAACGACCTGATCCATCGACCAAGGCCAGTCCGTCGACGGCACTGGCACGAGAAGACTGGATAGGTCATAGGCCAGCAGCAGAAGATTTGTCTGGTCCATCACTGATTCCGAAGAAGAGAAAACAACCGAGTCCTCCAGCAGCAGGAGATTTGTCTGGTCTGTTGCCAAATCTCAAGAAGCCAAAACGGGTGACCTATATTGGTCAACGTCCTCCTGGTACCTATTGTTGACAGAAGGAGCAGGAGAATGAGGATGAGAACGAGGATGAAGAGGAAGAGAAAGAGAAAGAGGAAGAACAAGAGGGCAGAATACCGAAGGGGGAAATTACTGGAGGGATGCTGTTGGGCAGGTATCTGAGGACAGCACCTTGTCGCGAGGGTCAGCACATCAACCCCCCTTGCCAATATTGCGCAAGTAAGCGGCTACAGTGTGTCAGGACAAAGGGCAGCACCACATGCGATCCCTGCTGGCTCATTCGCAAACAAACATGCAGCCTGACAATTGTTAAGAAAACTGTCAAGCCCAGCAACAAGGGAAAGGGGAAAAAACCACTGAGAAAGAAGTCAGTGACAATTATTGAGAGTGATGACAGTATGAAACTCTTTTCCTGCTCAAATAGCTAACGAATAGTTAGCAGATGAACCAGCCAGTCCAATTGCGGGACCATCAAAACTGTCCATCCATCCATCCCAACTGTCGACCTCCAACTGCCCAGCAGATCCTCTTCTAGTCAAGGGAAAGGGCAAGGAGCAGGCAATGAAGTCTAGTCACAGTGAGGACATTGTGGCTGGTGTAATGGCAGGGGTTGAGAGCTGTTTGGACAGGATGGAGAATGGGTTCCAGGAAGCATTGCAGAATGTTGGGGAGCAGGTGTGGGATGGGTTTGTCACAGCTGAGGTGAGCTGGTTACTGTGTATTGAGGACTTCTTCTGTTGCTACCAGACTCAGGTTGACACGCTCGGTGGCCGCATGGAAACCCTGCAAACCAATGTTTCTCATGCAGGTGAGACGCTTGCATCTCACAACAGACAGATCTGCCATATTCAGGGTATGGTTGTGTAACGAAGTTACGGATTTTGGATAGCTTAGTGTGCACACAACACTGAATCAGACCAGACTGGTCTATTGACAATGTAGTATACAACAAAAATAAGCTGCTTTGTAAGCAGCTGGTAAACACTGAATCAGACCAGACTGGTCTATTGACAATGTAGTATACAACAAAAATAAGCTGCTTTGTAAGCAGCTGGTAAACTATTTATATACTAATGTAAATTAATATTATATTATAATAAATATAATATAATAGTGTCTACTATACAGTAAGTAAAGCTATGTGGCCAACGCCACATAGCGAACTATGCTACACACCCCCCAATCAGACTGAGCTACGGTCTTGAGATAATACAACGGTCATGCCGTCGGTAAGTCAGGGATGGGGGCAATGGGAGAGTCCCCAGGCTCCCGGAATGGATCGGCAGTCGCATCGTCCATGTCGTAGTCGAGGAGTTCATCCTTGGATGCAGGCGCATAGGAAGTGCCCAAAGGCCCTGCTACTGGCAGGGAGTTGTCATAGTCCCAGAGGGGGGACAGTGTGAGATTGGGGTCAACGATTGACCCCGGAATAGGTGGTTGGGGATCAGGAAGATCCCCAGTGTCGGACGGGTACTGGCGCGTCCAGATCTCGTGGGCATGAATGTCTTGCCTGATGAGGAGGTACATCCCCTTGGTGAGCGCGTCGTTGTAAGCACGATGACTGTCCTGCTGCTGGAGCATCAGGCGTTGGTGATCGCCAATGGTGGCCTCGTGCCACCCATCCCACTGAGCGATGGACTGGGGTGTACCGTAATGGTCGAGGCGTTGTAGCCTCTCTGTCAGGGGACCCCTCATTCCTTTCTTCTTTCACTCCTTATTTCTTCACTCTCCTTTCATTCACTTCCTTATTTCTTCTACCATTCTCTCATTTGCTGTTACTACTTCTTCAACACTATCTGTTGGTACTATTCTCAACCTTTGAGGTGCTCTGGTTCTTTAGCTATCACTCAGACAAGTGTGGGCCCTTCAGCACCGCTCCAGGCTGCTTAGATAAGCCGGAGTTTGCCTTTCTGACTTCTAAAGTCCGGAGTTTTCCTCCCTTGTTTGCACACTTGTTTGGTTAGTCAATTTTCGAGTTTTTAAGGTTTTGTTGTACTGTACAGTTGTTTCCCATGCTTCAGAGGCCCCAGAAGCGTCCAACCTGGCATAGGGAATCCCCAGACTTGTTCTCTTTGGATCTCCCTCTGCCAGGTGAGTAGCTACCTTGATATTGTCAGTATATATTCTAATACACTTTGGATCTCCCTCTGCCAGCTGTGTGACTGAGCCACAGCCTCTAGAGGTCGCCCTTACACTCTTGTTGTCGATAGCGGCCGCCTCGTTGTAGAGTCAGCTGTTGCTGAAGAATAAATGGGCCAAGTAGGTGACCCCATAAGTATACGCATGGTCAGCCCAGCTGACTGGGATTTGATTATGAAGAAGGATGCGTAACACGTCCGAAGTGGTGAACATGGAAGCTGACACTTTCGGGATGTCCACAGCCTGAGCCTCGAAGTTAGGGTCGTTGGCGTGGAGGGGCACAAAGACTTGCTCCATGGCCGCCTCGTACTCAGCCACGGCCTCTTTGTAGAGGCCTGGCCTTGCGAAGACATAGGCCAGGTACTTGTGTACCGTGGACTTGGATGTAAGGGTGTGTCAATACACCTTAGTTAAAGCCCGGGGTTATGCCTAAGCCCCTATTGACTGGAGCTAGAATGGTACTAGTTGACAAGAAAAAGCAAGTAGTAACACGGGACTATGGTGTAATGGTAACATGCGATGCAGGTTCAAGCCCTGCTAGTTCCAGTTTTCCTGAGGTTGTCGGTTCAATCCTCTGGAAGTGTTACATTTGGTGGAACTACAGTGGCTGTGCTAGCATTGTATGTTCGTGACCAAGCCTGCGTCATGATCTAGGTTGATCCGCTGACATAAGGTGGCCTTTACCCTGGGACCTATAAGTCATGAAATACCGGATGCATGGTCTGTGATCAGGATAAGGTACAAGGAGGGCGCACTTGGGATCCTGAGACTTGCCGGAACAAGTCTAGAGGGGAGAGTGTAAGGGTGTGTCAATACACCTTAGTTAAAGCCCGGGGTTATGCCTAAGCCCCTATTGACTGGAGCTAGAATGGTACTAGTTGACAAGAAAAAGCAAGTAGTAACACGGGACTATGGTGTAATGGTAACATGCGATGCAGGTTCAAGCCCTGCTAGTTCCAGTTTTCCTGAGGTTGTCGGTTCAATCCTCTGGAAGTGTTACATTGGAGGTGCAGCTGGCGCTGAGGGCGCATACAAGTGCAAACCCAAAGAGGCTGCGCCAATGAATGCGCATGGCACGGTCCATGGCCAGACCGGTCCATACGTTGGACGTCCCAGGACGTCCATAGAGGAGGGCGTATGAGCCCAGGTAGTCCAAAGCAAATGGTTGCTTTGGATCAGGGGGGGTAAGGCCGACGAAGGCAATTTTCCCTCCCTCTTTGCGGCGATAGAGCTGCGATGGCACAATCATTTGTGGGACGTTCTCCCGCTCCTCTGGACTCGTGAAAGGTACCACAATGGTCCTATACTCAACCTCGTCGAGTAAATGAGACATAGCTCTGTCTTGGGCCGTAGGGTGGCAGTTGAGCGCCATCCGCTTGAATTTGTTGAGCAAGAGGTAGCCCAACTGACGCTGACGAATCAGCATAAACTGGTTGTTAACCAGTGCATGAAGTCTGCGGACTTCTCGAGGACTGCGGGGAAACCCGCGAGGTGCCACTTGGTACACCTTACTGTTGTGGGACATCGCTGTGGCATTGCCCTCTTTATCGGTCTCGAAGGACCTGGCTGCACGGGCTTCTTGCCCGACAAAGATGGTATTGGTCACTGGCAACCAATAGAATTGGGGAGCTAACCCCATGCCAAAGAATGAGTTCTGGCACTCAATAGTGTGATCACGATAGATCACAACACCGAGTGCATCAGGAATGCGCCTGGTTTGGTCCTCAAGGAGGGCAGCTCCTCACTTGGTGCTATCCTGCGCCCGACGCTCCATCTTGGCTCGTCGATTGCTGTTGCGCCGTTCGCGCGCCATATGTTGTGCTGCCGTCTCGTGCGGCACAGGGGATTCCATACGAGCCTCTTCAGGCTCCTCATACCAATCGTTGTCGGAGGGCAGGGATGGCAGCCTCTCCAGCTCCGACTTCTCAGACCGTGGGTCCATTGCCCACACACACCACAGGAGTCAGGCTGGCAGGCCCTCTACCAATATGGTGGGTAAAAAGGGGATGTTAGCCCCTGGGGCCCCTTTCGGGGCATCCTTGGAAAAGTGCACGTTGACATAGGCATGCCCTTCCGGTTGCTTACCCCGATGATCCTTTCAGGGTTGTGAGGCCTTAGCCTTGGTGGGGCGTGTGCTCACGCCCCTGGAACTCTGCTCCCCAGAGTACGTGGTGGAGACCACGGATACTGGTCATGAAGACGCGACCTCAGACGCACCACTGGCAAGGCGCTGGATAAGCCGGGGGGCGGCTGGAGCAGGGACATCTTCATAGGGAAGGATGTCCCATCCTAGGCCGGCCTCCCGGCCAGGGGCAGCAACGCTCGACTTAATCGAGCGGGAGGGCGCGTCCTCCACTCCTTGCCGACGCGCCCTTTTGCTGGAGTCGGTGTCCCAACTCGGGGGTGTAGTCTGCCACTTATGAGCGGCCGAAAGGGCAAGGAGATCAGTTTTGCACTGAGCACGCATATGATCCATGTCGTCCATCATCCAGCAGATGAGGACGACTGCCTCCGCATCACGGAGGAATGATGACTCTGCAGGTACATCGTACCCGTTATCTCCCAGACGTTGGAGAAGGGTAGGCAGGACTAAGTCCTGGTTGTGAGTGGGCTTGACAGCCCATGCTTTTCCTTTGTCGCGTCAAGGACGTGACTCTTCTTCCAAGCTGGGCTCGGATTGGTGCGGCATTTCCAGCCGCTGTAGCAAGGAGAGCTTGGCCAAGCTTTCTGTCGGCGCATCAGCCGATGAACTGATGCTCCGTCCTGGACTGAGAGTTTCTGTGCTCTCGATGGCTGCGGTGGCCTGCATGAGGGATGCTTTGCGTCCCTCTAGATTGTTGTCACGACCCCTTCCCTCCGGGCCCACCCCGGGACACCCCCGGAACACCCTCCAGGACCCCCCCTCCGACCCCACAGGACACGCCCCGCTATCACGACCGCCAACACCGCCATCACGCGCATCAAGGACCGCCATCAGCCGCCCCCAGCCCTGATCAACGATCGGATCACACGACTCGCTCCCGACCATCGCGCATCACGCATCACGGCTCCATCCGCGCCAATTGATCGCGCGCCCCACACGCGCGATCCCGGTATGCAGCCTCTGCCGCTACTCAATGACCCCCGGAACCCATCCCAAACATCCCGGAACCCCGAGACCCGGTCCCGTAGTACTTATAGCATAGTTCCCTGTTGTATTCGCTAGTCTTGATATTACATACTTTGCATAACTGTTACTTGGATATTGCGTGCCCTCTGTTTGACTGGTACGCCTTGTTTGGTACGCTTCGACTGGCACGCCTTAGTATTTGCGTGCTCTAAGCTTTGGTACGCACTTCGCGACTCTTAAGTTACTAACTTGGTCTCGTCTTAGAACCTCCGGTTCACGACTCGACCCCCTCTAACCCCAGTTACCTCCAACCCAAAACCTCCGGACTCTAGTCCCCTATCCCGGGATTACCCCTGTCCTCGTCTTGAACCCCGGAGCCCTAGCCTCGGAGTTCCAGACACCCGAGTATTCGTAGGTCAAGTCCGCATCGTAAGGGCGTTGCTTTCCTGGAAGGCCCCCGACTCAGCGGAACCTGACATAATATCAAGACTCTCTCCTTACACCGTTCTTGATGGCTACGTATACTCACACTTACTACCCCACCGGGTACCAGACCGACCCTTACGGATGCCCGGTACCCGATTCTTGATGGCTACGTATACTCACACTTACTACCCCACCGGGTACCAGACCGACCCTTACGGATGCCCGGTACCCGATCACTACTCCGCGCAGACCCCCCGCCCCGTCTATCCACCTCTCCCATACAAACCTCCATATCACCACCGCCACTGGGCCCCCGACCCGTCCCTCTACGACCTAGGGCCCTCAGCCAGCTGGGCCCCTCCGCCCAACTTAGCCATGGCACGACCCGTGGAGGTCCCTTCGTACCGGAGCATCCCCGGGGGCCTGCCGGAGACCCCACCCGTACCCAGTGGACCTCGCGACCCGTGGAGGTCCCTTCGTACCGGAGCATCCCCGGGGGCCTGCCGGAGACCCCACCCGTACCCAGTGGACCTCGCCCGAATCCCCCCAGCGAGGGCCCCTTTGCACCCACCCCCTACTACGGTTATCAGTGCCCCGTCCCCCAACCCCGAGAACCCCGAGGACCCCCCTACCCCGACTACCCCCCTCGTCATTACCCGGCTGCCGCTCCACCCGCTCGAACCCCCCCCTCGCCAATGGGACGACGACGCCTCAAGGAATACAAACGGCAACGGGACGAGGTACTCCGCTTCCTCAGGATCTTGCCGGAAGACTTCGCGCAACGGACAAGGACGCTGCTCGTAGAATTCGGACACGACGACTTCGAAGGACCCGGGTCGCTCGATTCATATTCGACGGGAACCCCCGGAACCGGCCCCCGCAGTCCCGGCAGCCCCCACGGTCCCCACTCTGGAGCAACAACAACGGGAAGAACGGCAGAACGCCTCAGCCATATTGCGGTCCCTCAACCCGACGGGGGGCCTCTTTGATCAACCCGCTGCCCGCACGGTAGGCTTGTCAACTCGCCGCAGAGCTAACTCCGTTCCTAGTACCTTCAAGACCTGGGGACAGCCCCAAAGACCCCTGGAACCCCTCCCGCGAACAGACAACGCCCGACCCCTGGCCCCGGCGAATCCTGGTAGACCCCGTGCGGACACCCCTAGCACGGACGACACGCTATGCTACATCGACGAGCTCACGTGTGGCAACGACGAACCGCGTACCGCCCCCTCCCTCAGCCCCGGCCCCTCCGGAACGCAACTTCCGCCATGACCCGCCACCCCACTTCGACCTACGGAACCCCCCGCGACCCCCGATGCAAGCCCGACCCTCCCGGGTTGAACATCCCCCACGCAACCCGGCACCCGACCCAGCACCTAACCCCCCTCTGCCCAACCCGACACCGCCGAACCCTCCCCGACCGCCTCCGCCACCCCCAGCTGAACCCTGAGGACGACCCCCAGGCCCTCCACCTCCGCCACTCCCTGCGTGGAGACCCGGGCCCCCTCCTGGCAGGAACGAACCCCCTTGGGACAACGGACCTCCCGGGCGTGGACCCCCAGGTGAGCCACCCGGAGGAGGACCTCCCGGCGGGTGGGGCCCCGCCCTTGGTGCTTTTCCTCCTCAAGGAGGGGGGGGTAATCATTACTACTACTATTACAATGCTGGCCCTCCTCCCCGCAACGCTGCCGGACCGGACGACGCTCGCGACGCCCTCGCCCGCGAAGGACGATTGGACATCCAAAAGCCCGACGCTTTCACGGGCCGGGACCCCCAAAAATGGCGTACCTTCCTCACTCAGTGTCTCAATACGTTTCAGGCAAAGCCGCTCACGTTTCAGGTTGACAGCTCCCGGGTGGCCTTTGCCGCGTCGTACCTCCAGAGGATCGCCTTCGATCACTACACGGCCCTCATCCAGTTTGACCCCAACAACCCGGCACTCGCTCGCTGGCAAGCCTTCGTCGACGAGTTCTCCGGGAAATTCGGGATATACGACACCGTGGCCGAGGCCGAGGACAACCTCTTCAACCTCCGGATGCGCTCTGAAGAACGTTTCACAACCTTCATCGTACGTTTTGAAAAGGAAGCTTACGAGACAGGTTGGAATTACAGCGCCCTCCGGTACGCCCTCCACCGCGCCCTCCCACAACGTATCAAGGACGTCCTCCGACTCGCCCCGAAACAACCCTCCTACGACGAATACAAGGCCCTCGTCATGCAGATCGACCAATCAAGGACGTCCTCCGACTCGCCCCGAAACAACCCTCCTACGACGAATACAAGGCCCTCGTCATGCAGATCGACCAACGCTACTGGGAAGACCGCAGCGAGTACTCGAATTCCCGACCCCCTTAGAACCCTAGAGGAGGACCCCCTTGGCCCTCCAGCGAAACCCCCAACCCCCAAGGTCGAAACCCCGGTCCCCCCGCGTTCCCTGGCGGCCGACCCCCGGTGAGTCGCGGCCCGCCCAATGCTAACCCCGGCAGCGGCGCCCGCCCCAGGCCCAACTCAACGCCGCCGTGGCCGCCCACGATCCGGGCAACGTGCCAAGCCCCGAGAAACCCCTGGAAGACCCCGAAGACTTCGACTTTGACGACGAATGGGACGAGAAGGCCCTCTGAGCCAACCGGCTTCAAAAGAAGGGACGACCCTGGATCGAAGTCCCGACGGATGTGCAGGAACGACGGAGAAGAGAGGGTGTCTGCATACTCTGTGGTGAGAAAGATCATTTCATCTCCGAGTGCCCCAAACGACAGGTCATGGGACGTGCCACCTGGACTTTCGAAGGGGAGGACGCCACCTACGAGTATTCAGAAAACGACCCGGCGATTTAGACCCGGAAGACGCCCTAAATCGCGGAATCAACCCCAACGTCTTCTCCGCCCCGGTCTCACATCTTCGCTCTACGACACTCATACAGGACACCCTCACGGCTTATCTACCCTCCCACTCTTCGCACTCCCTCCTCCTCAAAACCCGCCTCACCCCCTCCGGAACTCCCCTCAACACCCTCATCGACAGCGGCGCCACCGACAACTTCATTGACAAAGCATGGTCTACCCTCGCCCCGGAACCCGCCCAGCAACTCCCGGTCCCGGTACGGCTCTGCCTCTTCGACGGAGACGCCTCTACGGCAGGGGACATCAGGAACCCGCCCAGCAACTCCCGGTCCCGGTACGGCTCTGCCTCTTCGACGGAGACGCCTCTACGGCAGGGGACATCATCCACTTCGTGCGTATGCCCGTCACTTTCGCCAATGGACAGACTCACACCCCCCGGATGTTGGTGACCAAACTTCACCCTTCCGCACCCCTGGTCCTAGGGCTCCTGTGGCTCCGAGACACTAACCCCCGCATCAATTGGCGACACCTCACCCTTCGCCTGACCCGGGACCCGACCCCCGACGACCAGCAACTCCCCTTCGACATCCCCCACTCCTCAAATCCAACCCCGAAGGACCCCCCGGACGAGCCCCCACCACCCCCCGGACTCCAGTCTTCGACATCCCCCACTCCTCAAATCCAACCCCGAAGGACCCCCCGGACGAGCCCCCACCACCCCCCGGACTCCAGTCTCGCTCGGCCTGATCCTTCGTCATCAATGCCAGGTTGGACGGCGCCCTAGGACCGATATCGGCCCTTATCGACAGCGGAGCCACCGGAGTTTTCATCAGTGACGCCCTCGACCTCCTCCACGACTCCCTCGACCAGCCCCTCCGCCTGCAACGCCTCGATGGCACCCCCTCCTCCTCCGGCCCCATCCAAAGGTCTCACTCGGGACGCATGACCCTGGACAACAACTACGAGTTCACTTCCGACTTCCTGGTCACGCGACTTCACGAATCGACCCCGATGGTGCTGGGACTACCCTGGCTGCGTGACACGAACCCCGACATCGACTGGAGGACGCTCACCATGACCTTCCCGGGACCCGAAGACCACCCCTCGACCGCCGTGCACCTCACCCCGACATCGACTGGAGGACGCTCACCATGACCTTCCCGGGACCCGAAGACCACCCCTTGACCGCCGTGCACCTCCGGGCCCTAGGAAGCGACCCGACGCCCGACACCCCCAGGACGACTGCCGCGCCCCCCATGCATGCACCACCCCTGCCCATCCGAGACCGCAAGGCCCCCGATCGACCCCCAAACATTCCTCGGAACAAGTACAAAGGGCCGAGCTACCCCTGCCGATCTCAGACACGCGTCACACCCGCTCCGGCCAATGCTTCCGCGACCCCGATCGACCCGAGCGCACTCGACATTAGGATCATTGGGGCCGCCCCCTTCGCCCGCCTCATGAGGGATGGAACTCCCACGTTTCAGCTGCACACCTCGCCTTCTCTCCCGGAAGAACACCTACGAGGGGACGCTATTCCCCCGGAACCGAAAACCGAGGAGCAGATCCTCCGAGAAGTAGTTCCCCCGGAGTATCACGAGTTCGCTGACGTATTCTCCGAAGGAGATGCCAAGGAGATCCCCCCTCACCGCCCCTATGATCACACCATCGACCTCAAGGAAGGAGCCACCCCCCCTTTCGGCAAGGTCTACAACATGTCGGAGGTCGAGCTCCGGGCCCTCAAGGACTACCTCGACGAAATGCTCGGTAAGGGATTCATCCGACCCTCCGCCTCCGCCGCCGGAGCCCCGGTTCTATTTGCCAAGAAGAAGGACGGCTCGCTCCGACTCTGCGTCGACTACCGGGGACTCAATAAGATCACCAAGAAGAACCGCTACCCGCTCCCGCTCATTGGCGATCTGGTCGATCGACTCCGCAGTGCCAAGGTTTATACAAAGATCGACCTCCACTCCAGTTACAACAACATCCGCATCGCCCCGGGACACGAGTGGAAAACCGCGTTCCACACGCAGTATGGTCTGTTTGAGTATCTTGTGATGCCTTTCGGAATGACTAACTCCCCCGCCACGTTCCAATACTTCATGAACGACATCTTCCACGACATGAGCGACGTCTTCGTGATCGTCTACCTGGACGACATCCTCATTTATTCCGACTCGCCGGAGGATCACCAGAAGCATGTCCGGCAAGTCCTCGAACGCCTCCGGGAACACAACCTCCACGCCAAGCCCGAGAAGTGTTCATTCCATACTGAAGAGGTTGAGTATCTTGGCGTCATAGTATCCCCGAATGGCGTCCGCATGGATCCCCACAAGGTCGAGGCCATCGTCAACTGGCCGCAACCCCGGAACGTGAAGGAAGTACAGTCCTTCCTGGGTTTCGCTAACTTCTACCGGAGGTTTATAGACAACTACTCCGGGATCACGAAACCCCTCAACCGGCTCATGCGTAAGGACATTGCCTGGAACTGGGACAGTAAGTGCCAGAGCGTCTTTAACTTGCTCAAGGAGGCTTTCACAGTCGCCCCGGTACTCCGGCACTACGACCCGGCCCTCCTGATCATCCTGGAATGTGACGCGTCCGACTACGCCATCGCCGGGATCCTCTCACAGATGGAGCCTGACGGTGGGGAGCCCCGGCCAGTCGCTTTCTATACCCGGTCCATGATCGATGCCGAGCTCAACTACGACATTTACAACAAGGAACTCCTTGCCATCGTCAAAGCCTTCAAGCAATGGCGGGCCTACCTCGAGGGAGCCCGGCACCGGATCCAGGTCTATTCGGATCATAATAACCTGCAGTATTTCACCACGACCAAGCAACTCAGTCGACGGCAGGCCCGATGGTCCGAGATCCTCTCGGAATACGACTTCACGATTCAGTACCGCCCGGGACGACTTGGCGCCAAGCCTGATGCCCTCACCCGTCGACCGGACGTCTACCCCAAGAAGTCATTCGAGGCGGAACGCAATGCGTTCAATCATCGCGTGGTGATCCCTCCCGAACATCTGAATGCCGTACTGATCTTAAACGACAAAGGAACCCTGAACCAGATCCGCCGCGCTCCCCGAGACAAGTACTTCACCGATCACAACCCCCGAAACTCTTCCGATGAAACCGACTGGGACCCCGCCTTCTCATTGTCCCCCGACGAAAAACTCCTCCTCCGGGACGGCCGCATCTACGTCCCAGATCACGCCCAACTCTGCTACGATGTCCTCCGTCAGCACCATGATCATAAGCTCCGAGGACACCCTGGGATACGTAAGACTCTCCAGCTGATCTCCCGGACTTACTTTTGGCCAGGGTTGAAGAAGGACGTGACCCGCTACATTCGATCATGTGAACCCTGCCTCCGGGCCAAGGTCCCCCGACACTGACCATACGGACTCCTGAAACCCCTGCCAGTCAGACGACGTCCCTGATCCTCCATATCCCTGGACCACATTGTCGAACTCCCAGAGTCTGAAGGGTTCGATGCCATTCTCGTTGTTGTGTGCAGGCTAACCAAACAGGGCATCTTTCTACCCTGCCACACCACGGATACCGCCCCGGATTTCGCCCGGCTGTTCCTCGAGCACATCTTTGCCAAACATGGACTCCCGGACGACATCGTCTCCGACCGTGGCCCTCTCTTCGTGTCCAAATTCTGGACTTCCCTGTGTAAGGCACTTGAAGTAAAGACTAACCTCTCTACCGCCTACCACCCCGAAACCAACGGCCAAACCGAAAGGGTCAACCAGTCTCTCGAGCAGTACCTCCGACTGTACGTCAACTACTTACAGGACGACTGGCGCGCCGAGCTCCCCCTGGCCAAGTTCACCTACAACAACACGCCGCACTCTGCCACCGGGGTATCCCCCTTCTTCGCCAACAAGGGATACCACCCCCGACTGACACTCTCGCTCCGGGACATCCCGTTGCATGCCACCCATGAGGTCGCCCGGGATCTCCAATCCCTTCACGAGTTTCTCCGGGAAGAGATCGACATCGCGAACCGGGCCTACGTGAAACACGCCAACCGGAAACGGGAAGACACCCCCGACTGGGCCCCTGGGACAAAGGTATGGTTAGATTGACGACACCTCCGCACCTGCTGGCCCTCCCCAAAACTCGATCACAAGCGTCTCGGCCCGTTCAAAATATTGAAGAAGGTCTCATCCCACGCCTACAAAATCGAGCTCCCCCCGGGATTAAAAGATCTGCACCCGGTATTCCACATCCGCCTCCTGGAGCGACACCCCCCGGATCCCTTCCCTGGACGACGACCCGAACCCCCTCCCCCGGTCGAGGTCGAGGACGAGTACCACTACGAGGTCGAAGACATCCTCGACTCCTGGAACATTCGTGGACAACCCCACTTCCTTGTACGGTGGAAGGGATACGGCCCGAAAGACGACACTTGGGAACCACGCCGAAACCTCGAAGGCGCCCTCGACAAACTCCGGGACTTCCAACAGCGGCGCCTGGGAAACGATCCTCCTGGGCGCAGGACTCACAGACGGCAGTAGTGGGCGTAACCCCCGCCTCTGGGCTCAGTAGGGATTCAACTCCCATGTATACTTTCTGCTTCCCCTTCTCAGGACTTACTCCTTTTCTAGTACCTTTTATCATATGTAGCGCCCTGGAGCCGAGGCAGGGTCTCCCTCCAGCTTTTCCACCGCATTACTTACACGATTCCTCTCTTACCTACTCCGAAGGACCAAGTATATACATTTTTTCCTATAAGTACACTATCCGCATTACTTACACGATTCCTCTCTTACCTACTCCGAAGGACCAAGTATATACATTTTTTCCTATAAGTACACTATCTACAGTTCTAGGCCGGGACAAGAAACACAAATGGACGAAGGAGAAAAAAAACAGAAAAAACGACAAAAAACGCCACCCCTAGCGCTGGGGCCCAGGATCGTGACTCCCCTCGCCCTCCCTCCCCCTCAGCCACCCCCGGAAATCCTCCTCCACCCCCTCTGAACCATGCTCCCGCCACACTTCCTCGGCCAGGAGCTCCCAAGACGGGAGGGGCTCACCCTCGTCCAACACTCGCTCGAACCAGGACCCGGGGGCAGGTATGTTCCTCCGCCGGTAGGCGACCACTAATCGCCCCAAGAGGTCAAGCCCGCGCTCCACCCCGGGGGTCGTCACCTCCGGGCGCTGCCCCTCTTGTAGCAAGGCCAGTGCCGCGGCAACCCCATCCAGGAGCAGGCGATGCTCCCGGGCCCAGCCTGGAGACGTTAGCAGACGAAGTAATTCGGAGACAGGGGACTCACTGAGAGATGCCATGCGCGCGACCACCACGTCACGGCGCAGAGCCTCCACCACCTCCTGTCCCGAGGGGGCCCTCTCCGGGATCCCCACTCCCTGCTCCAACCTCACCCGCAGCGCATCCAGCTCCGCCTCCGCCTCCCCCCAGGCGGTTCGGGCCTCCTCCAGCTGTCGACGCGCCTCCCGACCCACCTCCAACTCCCTCCGCACGTCGGCCTCCTCGGACTCCCCCGGGCGCTCCAGCAGGACCCCCACGTCCGCCCCCAGGGGCCGCCCCGACAGAGGCGAAAACACCGCCGGGGAGAGGCGTGGCGGGGAAACCGGGGGCGGGGTCTCGGTGGGCAGACGCGCCCTCTTCGACGGCCCTGGGGAAGGGCTTGGCGACGCCCGCCGCTTCCCCTTGTCAGGGCGCCCCCCGCGCCCCTCGCGGCTCTCCCCGGCCTGGGTCACTCGGCGCGTGATGAGGACCACGGGCCGGCCCCGGCCCCCCACCCGAATGGCACCCCCGCTCCCCGACCCCCCTGGATCCACCGCGGCCACCTCCCCCACCGGCTCCGTCGCCTCCCCCACCGGCTCCGCGACCCAATCCCGCTCCTCAACCCCATCCCGCTCCTCGACCCCCATCCTCCAGGTGACCCCCCCAGTGGCCACCCCTGCTCCCGGGAGACGCAGCGCGCCCTCCACAGCGCCGACACGGAACATCGCTTGTGGTTGAGGCGGCATGCCTCACACACGGACGTGTCCCAGCGGGACAAGGGGCTCGGGACCTCGAACAGGCAGAGGACCATTTGTCGAGCGCAGTGGAGGCACTGCGCCAAAGTCAGCAACGAGACCCGAGGTAAGAAAGCACTCACCGGTCCATTATTCACGCACCAGGCGTGGGTGGGTAGACCCCGGGGCCTCTCCAGGGCCTCCCCAAATAACTCCTGCGTCGCGTCCGCCCACGCAACGCGCTGACCCTCCGGGACTTCGGATACGGCCCCCACCGGCATCCCAGAACGACGGAAGCGGGGGGCAGGTAGCCTGGGGCGGGGAGGGGGTTGAGGGCGGGGAGGGCGGACTGTCATCCGCGCAAAGGTAGGCGCGGGACGACTCGGGCGGGCCTCCGGGACGACGCTGGGACCCGCATCGGGAGCAGGCTCCGGGTGCCGGCTGGGACCCGCGATAGGATTGCTGCATTGTTCTGAAATAAGAAGGTCAGTGGGATAGGCGGACGACGCGGGAAGACACTCACGTTGCTGGGCGAGCTCCGCCACACGCTCCCGGTCGAGGCGGGCTCGGTATCACGCGTCCCGGGCTTCCCAAGCCATGAGGGGCGCGACCTCGTTAGTTTGTGGGGGCGTCGGGGAATGCGTCGGCATACGCGACATGGTTGAGTTTGATGGTAAAAAATTTTTTTTCGATACATGGCAAGTCAGGTGCCGGATCCCACGGTTGGACCCCGGTCCGAACCCCCGGCTATGCGCGCCTCAGAGGGTCTCGGCGCTGAAGGGGGGGTGATGTCATGACCTCTTTCCTCCGGGCCCACCCCGGAACACCCCCGGAACACCCTCCGGGACCCCCCCTCCGACCCCACAGGACACGCCCTGCCATCACGACCGCCGACACCACCATCACGCGCATCAAGGACCGCCATCAGCCGCCTCCAGCCCCGATCAACAATCGGATCACACGACTCGCTCCCGACCATCACGCATCACGCATCACGGCTCCATCCGCGCCAATTGATCGCACGCCCCACACGTGCGATCCCGGTATGCAGCCTCTGCCGCTACTCAATGACCCCCGGAACCCATCCCAAACATCCCGGAACCCCGAGACCCGGTCCCGTAGTACTTATAGCATAGTTCCCTGTTGTATTCGCTAGTCTTGATATTGCATAACTGTTACTTTGGATATTGCGTGCCCCTTGCTTGACTGGTACGCCTTGTTTGGTACGCTTCGACTGGCACGCCTTAGTATTCGCGTGCTCTAAGCTTTGGTACGCACTTCGCGACTCTTAAGTTACTAACTTGGTCTCGTCTTAGAACCTCCGGTTCACGACTCGACCCCCTCTAACCCCAGTTACCTCCAACCCAAAACCTCCGGACTCTAGTCCCCTATCCCGGGATTACCCCTGTCCTCGTCTTGAACCCCGGAGCCCTAGCCTCGGAGTTCCAGACACCCGAGTATTCATAGGTCAAGTCTGCATCGTAAGGGCGTTGCTTTCCCGGAAGGCCCCCGACTCAGCGGAACCTGACAATTGTCAATTGGTGCTGTGGTCGACAGGGAAATCGACCGGCCTCCCTTGGCTTGCAACTCATGCGAGTCGCTGTACTGGGGCATTGCGCCCCAAGCCCCCATCCAAGCCGGGGGGTACGGCATCATTACGGGCACACCACCCATCCCAGGGTAGTGCGCCGGGGCGGTAGACTGGAGCAAAGGACGTGCGTCCATAGCCCCTCTCGCCATAGCGGGGACAAACTGCCCCCATCCTGGCGCTGCTTGGGGGCTGACTAGCCCCCCATAAGCCTGTTGTTGGGATTGGCCCTCTGTGTGATGTGGCGCATAAGCGCCCGATACTGGTTGTTGGGGCTGATAGCTGCCCACAGGTGCGTTCTGGGGCATGAAGTTGCCCTGCATGGATTGAAGTGGCGGATAGCCACTGATCACCGGCTGCTGTGGCAGGTAGCCTGCCACTGGTGGTTGCTGCTGCTGTGGGAAGCCCACAGCTGGTTGCGATTGTCCCCACTGGGGCGCATTTTGGGTCAGCGGAGGAGCCATCTGCCCCTCCCCTTCAGCTGACGGTAAGACCGACGGCGTACTCTCAAACTGCTGCTGCTGCTGGTCACTCAAGTCCACGGGCATGCTGTCCATGGTTGGGGAAAAAAGCGAAAAAGAAATTTTGCCTTTTAAGATGTGTTTCAGCCACAGCTGCTGACCAACTCAGCCAAGCCGCGATCGGCACTGCCGATCAAATTAAGCGCCGGCACACTTACTTAATTGATGTGGGCGCTTAATGCCCTTCAACTCCAAATAACGGTCAAGTGCCGCCAACTTGGAGCAATGGGAGTGTGGCTCCCATGTTGTGTCCCCAAGGGACCATCGTACCTCAAACTTGAGCGTGTTACGCTCAGTCCACCAGTGCCCAATTATGCACTCGACAAACCATTTGTCATTGTCTCAAGCCCCAAAATCATAGGGGCCTGGGGTTGCCCTGTTAGGGAATAGCGCATTGTCAGACGCGCTGTAAGGTCACAACAGCAACACATGAAACTTAGGAACGATGCGTCGTTCCTGTAATGCCAGAGGCAGCTCCAACACATAGTTGGAGGTACTTGGCTCTGCGTCTAGAATGCGGTATGGGCCTACCCATTTCAGGCAGAGTTTACTCGCCCGTCCCTTTGGGAGCCTCAGATTACACGTTGATAGGTACACCAACGCTCCTACTGCTATTGGCAGGTCTGCTCACCTACGGTGATTGGCATTTTTCGCCTGGAAGACTCACACCTCTATGATGGCGTCATGCGCTGCCACAATGTTCTCCAGGGCCTGCCTGGTGAACTCGACAACTCCTCAGTGAGCCACCGTATCTGCACAAACTTCGTGCAGCATAGAGAGCAAGTACCCTCCGTTGAGCTCAAAGGGCGCATACCCTGTGGTATCTGAGATACTCGCGTTAATCGTGAACTCAGTGAGTGGACACCAGTCCACCCAGTCCCATTGGTCAGGGCGGACAACTGCCCTCAGAATCTGACCTATACTGTGGTTAGCCCGCTCTGTCTGCCCATCCGTTTGAGGATAGAAGGACATCAACATGAGGAGTCGCGCTCCTAGCAGTTTGTGGAGTTCCCTCCACCATTGAGACGTGAACTTAGTCACAGTTGCTCACAATGGTGCTAGGCAGCCCATGCAGCCTAACGATCTCCCTCAGGTAGATCCATGACAGCTCCTTAGCCATCAGCGTAGTTCACACCGGTATGAGGTGCACCATGCTCATCATGCAGCATATTACCACCCAGAGGTAATCGAACCCTCTGGACTCGGGAAAGGGACCTACGAAGTCCATTCCAATGGAATCCCAAGGTTTCACCGGCACTGGTAGCTGGTGTAGCTTCCCGGGAGGGGATCCAGGGGGCAACTTTGCCCTCTGACACGCTGCACATGAAGCGCAGAACTTAGTCACTTCTTGGGCCATACGTGGCCACCAATACCATCTCCGGATGTAGCCCAACGTTCAGGAGGCACCAAAGTGCCCCACCAGTGCATGGGCCTAGTCCAAGACCCGCATGATAATGGTTCACGTACAGGGGAGGCATACCACTGCCACCCCTTGACGGTTCTCCGTTGTGATCAGTCCACCAGGCTCATGCTTGAACCGAGGATGGTCGTCAGGATTGGCGAGTATCTCGGCGAAGAGAGAATCATCACCATAGTCCTGCACCACTTCCTTCCGGAAGTCGTCGTTGACCAGGCTAGGGGGCTGGGATGAAGGCAATTCGCATTCGAGCATCTCCGCAAGCATAACGGGTATATCGGGGCGCTCGTGCTCCCCAGTGGACGCTGGGTCCACGGCTTCATGCTCCTTGAGCAACTGGGCGGCTACGTCCCGCTCTTCACGCTGCTCCCTGAGGTGAGTGCTTTGCCTCCGTTCATCGTCACGCATAGCGCGTACTTCCAGGACATGCTCTCTGAGCTCCTGGTATCGGTGGAGAGGTAAATCCTCTCCATCAGGGTCTATGCGGCAGTCTGCCTGCACATACTCATGAGGCTTGTGAGCCTCCCCAACTACATCACTCTCAAAGTAGCGTGACAAGCAGTCTGCCACTTTGTTGAGTTCACCTTTAACATAGGTGATGTCGAACTGATATCTCGACATGTAGTCTATCCACCGTCGCTGACGCGGTGACAAGTTCACCTGAGTTTTGAAGAACTCAAGGGCCTTGTGGTCTGTTATGATGTGGATGGGATATCCCATCAGCTTATCCTCCCATTTGAGGAGGGCCTCGAGTATGGCAAGAGTCTCCAGCTTGTGCACCGCATAGTTTTGCTGGGCCGTCGTGAACTTCTTTGACATGAACCCTGCTGGGCGGCACGTCTGCCAGCTGCTTCCCTGGCCGTACATGGCTCTGACACCTGTCTTGGACGCGTCACAAATGAGCCATATCGGCTCGTCCCGTCTAGGGTTGATTGGTCGAATCACTAGAGTCTTCGTACAGATCCGTTTGACCATCTCAAAGTACTGCTGGTGCAACAGCCTCCAATTGAACGGTGACCCTTTCTGCGTCATGGCCATAAGTGGCCCAGTATAGGCTGTAACATCGGGCAAGAAGCTTGATATGTAGTTGACAAGACCAACGAACTGTTGGATGTCATTGTAGTTTTGGGGCGTTCGCCACTCCCAAATGTGATCAAGCTTGTCCTGATCGGTGTGGATACCCCGCTCATCTATGACATGCCCTAGGCAGTCTATACTCTGAGTGTAAAGTTCATATTTCTTCCACTTCAAGTACAACTTGTACTTGTGTAGTCATTCGAATACGACTCTGAGGTGCTGCTCATGCTCCTCCATAGAATCTGAGTAGATGAATATATCATCTAAGTAGACATGCATAAAACATCCTATTACGTCTCGGAAGATCGAGGTCATTAGCCTCTGGAAAGTTGCTGGAGCATTACAGTCTCCAATCTGCATTATATTGCTCGTGAACATGCCCATGATCGATGCAAATACGGTCTTGGGTACGTCCTTGGTGCGAATGCGCACCTGCTCGTAAGCGTCAGTAAGGTCAATCTTTGAGCAATACTTCGCCCAAGTCACGTCTTCCCGGATCACCTCCTGATCTGGTAAAGGAGTTACATCCTTTATGGTGTTGTCATTGCGCTGACGCACATCAAGAGCTGTTCGAAGGGTTCCATCCTTCTTCGGGATGCACAATAATGGTGCAGCTTGAGCGGTGGTGCATGGGGACCACCATTGAGCATTCAAATAGCGATTAGTCTTATCACGTAGTTGCTCCTGGAGGGCACGCGGGCAGCGCGGCAAGTGGTACTTATACTGCTTGCTCTTGTCTATAAGATTGATCTCATGGTTCACCTCCCACCATGGTGGAAGCTCCTCCTTGGTCCCGTTGACCATGTCAGCAAATTCTTCTTGCCATTGCTGACGCAACTGAGGAAAATCTTCCTCATGAAGGCTTGTCGCCTTCTGCTTCCCCTTCATACGTACCGGGGGAAGTACTTCCACCGTCTCTGAGGGTGGCCAAGGTGGCGGTGCATACTGCTCGCGCATTGCGAGCACCCGATTGACACTGTCATTGGATATATGTAGTCTCAGCAGAGCACCCGCTGCCGCTGCCTTATAGGCCACGAGGCTTTTTCCCTCACATACAAGTGAGTACGCTACGGACACCTCGTCCGAGGCTGGCTGGCGATACGCTGGTTTGACAGTCATCCGTCTCTGGTGCGCATTTCATGCACACGTGGCTGCCACCAGCTCGTTCCACTCTTGCGGCATTCGGGGGTCGTATGCCCAGTCGTACTCCGGCAGGGGGGCTGGTCGCTCCCATAGGGACCATGTGTCCCCCTCTCCTGAGGCTTCCGCCTCTCGGATGCTGTCTTTCAAGTCTTCCAACTTGACTTGTGAGGATGTAGGTGGACATACATCCACTGAGTCCTCCTGTTGTCTTGCCTTTCGATGGTGTTTGTCTGGAGGCCTTGCGCCTCAAATCTCAGGAGCGATTATTCGCTCGTTGCTCCTCTTGGAGGCTTGATACTCCTCCTCGCTCATCATTACCACATTGTGGTCTGCGCTCAGTCCAGGCATAGCCTGCACTTCCTCCTCCACATCCTCCACGGCTGGCACTCTGCACTGGCCAAGTCATGGAGAGTCCTTGCATTTCTCCGTAGTGCAATGATGTCACAGACGATTATCAGTGTCGTCTGCTGTAGCTCATTTGGCTGGGATCACTTTCCCATTCACTAGTACCTGACAGTGATCAAAGTCTAGTATGACTTTGTTACGCTGCATGAATGGCGTTCCCAGTATCATATCGTAGCGATTGAAGTTTGCTACATCCATGTATTCCCGGCTACGTGAGCCCAGCATTTGGACATTCACATTTGTCCCATACTGCACCATGGCTCGGCTCTCTACAGTGCCCAGCTGTAACGCCAATGGCGTATCCAACTCCTGCATGGATATTCCATACACATGGGCGAACTGGGGCGTTATGCCCGATGTAGTACTCCCAGAGTCCCATAGGGTCCATGCCTTGTGGCCGTCTACATCCACATATGAGACCAGGCACTCCTTGTCTGCTCGTTTCAATGTAGGGTGCTGCAAAGTGCCCTCTGCACGACGAAGTCCACATATGAGACCAGGCACTCCTTGTCTGCTCGTTTCAATGTAGGGTGCTGCAAAGTGCCCTCTGCACGACGAAGAGTCACCTTCTTCATCGGCACTCCTTGTCTGCTCGTTTCAATGTAGGGTGCTGCAAAGTGCCCTCTGCACGACGAAGAGTCACCTTCTTCATCCAAACCATATTATTCCATTCGGGATCATTGGTGGACGGCCAATCCGTCATCGCCACTAGGCACTCGGAGTCGCTGTCATGACTGTAGTACTCATTGTTGTAGACGTCATCATATACGTCGACTGTGATGTACTCCTCCCCCTCCACGACCACACTCTTGGGCTCGGCACCCGATGCCTCCTCTGGGGGCTCCTGGTTGTTTGTGGGGTGCTCTGCCTCAGACTCGGCAGAAACATCTCCGTCACTCCCACTTGCGGCTGCAGTATGTGCAGCTCAAAGGTGGGCGCGGGGTGTAAACCCCTTTCTCGGGGCTCCTGGCTTTGCGGGGCAGTTGGTAGCATAGTGGCCTGGTTGGCCACACGCAAAACAAGTCCCCGTCTGACCTGGTGGGTTGGCCAGTTTGAGGTCCAGCCTTGGTTTAGGACGTTCTCCATCCAGCACCCAATCTGGGCGTGGGTGGCTCCACTCTCAGGTTGCAGCAGGGGTTCTGCGTACAACAAACCACGTGTTGCGGTCACGGTCCAAATCGGTCTTTTTGGCCAGGAAGATCTCCACATGCTGACCCTGTGAGGGTGTCCCACCAGGCAGTAGTTGCCTGGGTCCCCCTTTGTGTCCACTCCGATGTTCGTAGTGGTTAGCAGTTTTCAGAGACTGCTCATACCAGATGGCATATGCCACAAATTCTTCCACATCGTTGACTTCTGGGGACAATCCGTCCTCACGTATCAAATAGCGGCGCATGTCCGCTGGAATGCCATCCAAGAACGTTTCGAGCATTGTATACCCGTCCAGGTATACTGCCATGTTCTGGGCATGGTCATTAAGGGTATCATAGAACCCTTGCACTCCCAACTTCTCGGTGTACTTGGCAGACTAGAAGTCCCGCCTTGCATCCTGGAGCGTTGAGGGGTGTACGAATCGATTGTACAGTCCTGTAAGGACTCCTTTGAACGTCCAGTCATATTGGACACAGTTGACATGCAGTACTGCCCGTCGAAACCATCCCATGGCCTCTCCGGCCAGGAACTCAGGAAGAACAAAGATTTGTTCTCTTTCCATATGGTTGCCTCCGTTTAAGCACATGGCGAGATGGGTGCATACATCCATCGCCCAATCTTCCAGGTCGCTGAACTTGGACGTGCCTGTATAGGCGCAAATGTGCCTACTGTCTGCTTTACGCAGCTTCACTCCGTCTGGTAACCGTAAGGTTACACCCAGGGCATCATTGACTACTCAATGCAGGTGATCGTGCATGGCTTCACAATGCATTCAAATGGCCTCCCGCTGACCCGGGGATCTAGTCGCCAAATCAGCGGCATGGGGAAGTGACTTCCCTTGTACCTTGCGGAGGACGTCCCGAGCCTCCTCGACTGTGGGCATAATTGCCCTTGTCTCGAGGAATCAACCTAGGGCCATCATCCCAGCCGTTACCAGGGACATCACATCTCGGGGCACCATCTCGATCGAGGAAGTCTCCTCAATCATGATCGTTGTGCCGCCCTGGACCTGGAGAAGCTTGATTCTCCTGACCCTGCATGATGAATTGACGATGCATCTTGTCAATGGGCTTAGTGCCCTCAAATACAATGCCCTGATTGTTGATAAGGGACTGTCCCTTAGTCCTGAGGTCACCATTGCGCATACGTTGATACGCGACTTTGTCGCTCAACGTTTTGGCCATGGGCATACACGGCATCACAGATGCCTCGCTCTCCACCTTGGGCATGGTACTATTGTGCCCATCCGGACCTGACATATCTGTCCTACAGTCTTGGTTACGCATGTGCGGGGGCTCCTCACGCCACCCTTGTCCTGCTGGAGTATAAAAAGTACTCACCGGTCTTACTTCGGGTACTTCCTGCGCCCGTGCTAGTGCCTCCACTAGCTCAATTCCAACGTCTTGATTGTGTTGTGCTGAGCATTCCTTGGATGTGTGGCTCCAGGGGGTCGAGACCCCCAATTGCCATGTGGCCTTCCGCTGCACATACATTTGCAGCTCCATCATGAGCACTCTCACCATCAAATCAGTATATTTTGTACTGAATACATTGGGCACTTTGTGCCCTTGTTGCCTAAGTGCTACTATATGGGCTGACACGTAGCAGTATATTTTGTACTGAATACATTGGGCACTTTGTGCCCTTGTTGCCTAAGTGCTACTATATGGGCTGACACGTAGTGCTCGAGTCGCGCTTGGGTGGTGTATTTCATCAACTCTGGGTGCAAGTCCCAGAACACCTGCAAGCGCACGGTGTACGCAGTTTTCAGCCGCTGTTCCTCTGCTCCGGCGTCGTCGTCACTTGACAACTCCATCACCTCCTCTGCA
Organism: Macrolepiota albuminosa; assembly: GCA_027475525.1. Taxonomy (NCBI): domain Eukaryota; kingdom Fungi; phylum Basidiomycota; class Agaricomycetes; order Agaricales; family Agaricaceae; genus Macrolepiota; species Macrolepiota albuminosa. The sequence continues at coordinate 915,323 of JAMWFC010000092.1, forward strand.
CGGTGTACGCAGTTTTCAGCCGCTGTTCCTCTGCTCCGGCGTCGTCGTCACTTGACAACTCCATCACCTCCTCTGGAAGCTCTACAACCTCCGGAGCTTCCTCCACTGCTGGTGTGCATGGTCGTCACTTGACAACTCCATCACCTCCTCTGGAAGCTCTACAACCTCCGGAGCTTCCTCCACTGCTGGTGTGCATGGAAATTGGGTTTCCGTGCAGGATACTTCAGGCCTTGCAGCCTCCTCCGGTACCTCCTCTATGCGGGCTTCCGCCATTTTAAAAGGCATTGAGCCCGTGGTGGACCACCTGGTCCCACTACTCCAGCTCGGAGGGAGGGCTCTCCCAGTCCGTACTGACAACTTGGCGTCTCCTGGGGCACCATAGGCGCCGGTTGACTGTCGGCCGTCCTCTGGGGGTTCTTTGGAAGCCAATTGGCTAGACTGTCGCAGTCCTCCTGGCAGCTGCATAACTGGGGGCATTAATCCCCTGGGCATCTTGTCCTGGAGGCATTGCGGACCGTCCTGCTGTGAGCTTTCAGCTCTCCGGGCCTCGCTCTCATTCCCGGCCAGGTTGGTACTCTGACCTCGGTCTCGAGCCTTGGGTCTTACCTGACCCGCATTGGACGCTGACGTGTCCTGGGTGTCTGCTGGGTCTCCCCGTAGGTCGTGGGCATTTCGCCCGCCGTCAGTGGGCACTGCAGGTATGGGATTACTCATCAATCCCCTGTTTGAAATTTGCATGGTGTGGCTGTGCAAGAAGCTCGAGAAGCTGATAGAGTTCTGTCAACAAACTCAGCGACTGACGTCGGATGCTAGGCAATAGATCCTAGCTGGCGGATTCAAAAAAATGTAACGAAGTTACGAAGTTTAGAGAGCTTAGTGTGCACACACGACACTGAATCAGACCAGACCGGTCTATTGACAATGTAGTATACACAAAAAATAAGCTGCTTTGTAAGCAGCTGGTAACTAATTTATATAGTAATGTAAATTAATATTATATTATAATAAATATAATATAATAATATCTACTGTAAGGTAAGTAAAGCTATGTGGCCAACGCCACATAGCAGACTACGCTACAGGGCCATCATAGAGGATGAGGTTGGAATTGTGGTGGGCACAGTGCATCAGTCATTGTTTTCCAGGGTGGTTTTGTTGATGTAGCACAATGTATCTTTGGTGCTTGTTATGTCAGCCCAGGATTTTGCAGAAGTTGCCTGGGGGAGTTGCCAGGTGTTGTCTGTTTGTGGGAGCAGTCTCAGGGGCCTCTAGGTTGGCTCCAGGTTTCAAAAGTACTGGGGACAGAATTAGCCCTATGACAAGCAGACAAACCTACTGTTCAAGCAGCAGGTTGGTTAAACAGCCCACCTGTCAGATTCAGAGACCAGAATATGGCCAATGTGCTCTTGCTGTCAGTCTTCCTGAGTTGAGACTATGGGGTTTGCCAGAGCTGGTTCTGGAGGCACTTGTCAGATGTGGATCAAGCAGCCAGGATTCACAGGATCATTAAAGGGTTGAGGAAAAGGAGATGCATAGACTTTCCCAAGTAATTGTTGCAGTTCCTCACAGAGAATTGTGTTGTGCCTATACTTTACCATGGTCTGTTCTGGGAGCTCACTTCAGGCAAGTCATTCTCCAAACTTGACCAGGCAGTGCACCCAGTCCTCTGGAGTGCCCTCGAAGTCATTGTGCCCAAATTCCGTGAGCAGCACCCTGATCCATTGTGCAAAGGTCTTTGGCAAGATCCTGAGTAAGCAGAGCACCTCATTGTGCTGGCACTTATATTCTTCAAAGCACCATTGTTCCATGGGTGATGGGGGGTCTGTGTGGGTGGGGCAACTATTGGGTAGTGTCAAGGTAGGTAGTCATGGCTGGGGGGTCTGCAAAGCTGGGGAGCAGGGTGGGGGCAGGGCAAAGGGGCCCTTACTAAGGGGAATAGAGCAAGGTCCCCTGGGGATGGGGGGAAGTTTCTGGTAGACCCCTGGGAATGCTTCAGTATGAGGGGACGTCCACTGGTCGTGCTATGACCAGGTTGGGTGGAAAGGCCCAACTGACTGAGGGCCCCAGGTTGTAGAGGGACTGGAATTTGAACATATGTGGAACAATCATGAGGGGGCAACAACAGCAATATATTTCATAAACTATGGCATGAGAAGCAAAAACTAAGAATCTGTCAGTTCAGTGGCACTATGAAAATGATAGAGTTGCCTCACCTAAGTGATACAGGAGGAAGGAGAATGACAAAAGTGAGTTAAGAAGGGCTAAACCAGGAAATATGCTTGCTCATAACTGCTAGACCTTTAAGAGGACCATGAAAAAGGTGAGCACTGGTATATTTGTGAGGGGACTAGAAACATGGTGCCATCAGGCATGGAAGAAAAAAAGGTGATGGCTCCTGTTGAAGTTGATCAGACTATTTAAGTCCTGCAGGTAGTGAGGAGAGGATTTTAGGACAGTTCAAAATATGTGATGAGAGCCCTCTATTATAGCTGAGGGTTATGGCACAGTTAGATTTCATGGTGAGAACTAGCACTTCTGGTGTCAGGACCTGTTTCCACCAGAAAAAGTAACAAAGAATGTGTCGTGCTATTTTTTGGCAACTTTTTGCTTTAGAAAAAGGCACTTTTCCATTGTCTCAAACTTTTTTCCCTTAGAAATATGTATGTTGGAAATGGCATGACACACTTCTTTGTCACTTTCTCTAATGGAAACAGGTCCTGGCACTGGCACCAGCAGTGTTAAACTGTTGTGAAAAACTGCTGTCTAAAACATCGGGGTTAAGTCTTATAGAGGTAACTAAGCTGCAATATCGCTAACGAGGCTGAATTTCACGTAGAGCATTGTTTGCATCGTCCTCGACTTGTATGTCTAGGTTGCGATCAGATGGTTTGAACTGACGCTCGTGGTTTCGGGTTTCGGGAGACGTCTGCAAGCCTTCCCACTTCTGCTCGCAACCATTCCACTTCCGCTCGCGACATCCCGCATCTTCTCGCGGCCATCCCACTTGTGCTCGCAGTTCTTTCACCTCTGCTCGCAGCTCTCCCACCTCTGCTGGCAGCTCTCCCGCCTCTGCTCGCAGCTCTCCCAGCACTGCTCGCAGCTCTCCCATCTCTATTCGCAGCCTTTCTAGATCTGTTTGCAGCCATGCCACCAGACTCGTCCGCCTGTTGTGCGTGGCCTCGGACCTCGCACGCACTTTACTTATCACGTCATTCAGTGTCGTGGCGAGCTGTTGGGTGGTAAGTCTTTTTGTTTTTGCCGCGGAGGCGGAGAAGAGGCGAGTTTGGTTGATAACTGTGGAACGACAGAATCGAGCAATCATTGTGTCCTGACAAACTTGGATGTGGAGCTGTGACGACTTGACGCGGGTCATGCCGAACGTTCCAACGTGACTACATAATATACCAACTCCTCGACTGAATCGTCCGGCCTTTGAATTTCCACATTACGTCAATCTCTTTGAAGATACTGGTTCGTGAGCTTCCCAGTTCTCGTTGCGTGCCGGTCTTTCTTCACATCCTTACTCTTGGCAGCCCCAACTTTAATGTGTCGATAACCGGATTAGTGGGTGCTGTCCTTGAGTAAGGCCCATTGCTTTCATATTGCTTATCCTCACATCTCGTTTGTTATTTGTATGTCCATATCAGCTTTCCTCTTTTGATATTTCCGACGTCGTTCTTATTCATTCAACTTATCATCTTTCGCTACTATCTGGGTAATGGAGTATTAGAGGGGTTTTGTCTGTCGGGTCATTACAAATACGCTAATACATAGTCAGACCCAACATGGCGATAAAAAGTGCGAACTGTAGCACCAAACATGACGAACATACAGTTTTTACTTCTTCTTATTTATGCGTACTTTATAGGCTTCCAGTTCCCGAAGACGCTCTGTCAGCGTCGGATGGGAATGATGGTATGCAGAATACCTAGCCAGAGAAGAGATCGTCAACAAAAAAACTCTCAATGATTACAGAACACAAGGTTAGATACGCACAGCCAATCCACCCAAACGGTAGACAAATTCTTGACATGGATAGTAATCAGTGCGTGGCCTAGACGGTCTCCCATATCCTTCATATCCTCATGTTGCACCTTCTCTTCGAGCTCGCATGCGAACCTGTCAGCTTGGTACTCAAAGGATCGGCTTATGGCATTCATGCCGATCGATACAAAAGCCTCGAGCGGCGTCAAGATCATCTATGGTTGGATACTAATTATGGCCCCGATAAAAACAAACCTGGAACAACGTGAACGCGACAATAGTTGGCGGAATAGCGGCGACTGTTTTGGGGAAATCAAAGGCGGCAAGGACAGGCGGAGCGTGGAGGAACGCGGGGAAGAGGGCGAGAATGGTAAAAATATGGAATTGGGAGATGGCCATCAGCTTCGCAGGGGAGCGTGGAGGAACGCGGGGAAGAGGGCGAGAATGGTAAAAATATGGAATTGGGAGATGGCCATCAGCTTCGCAGGATGAGAGTAATACCAGTGGCCGAGTTCATGGGCTAGGACAGCCTCGACTGAATATACGCGACAATAACTATTTGAACAAACCCAGGGAAGACCGAAGAAATATGCGTTACTGTGAGAACTGCGCTTAGAGCCATCAATTTCATACAGGTGCTTGAGAGGAAATTTGAGTTTGGAAGCCAACAATTCAATTCGAGAACGAAGCTCTCCAGGCTTCAAAGGTGATAGCTTGTTAAACAAGGGCTGAATGACAGTCGGATAGATGAAAACCATGATGAGCTGGAACGTGATCCTGTTGAATGTTTGTCAGACGGGGTGACAAACCACATCAAGCGACGTACATGAACGCCATGAGCCAAGGTACAAATCGATCACCCGCCCACTTGAAAATGTAAAGGAATGCTGCCAAGAAAGGCGAACCCAGGATAATGGCGAGGGCCCACCCTTTCAACAGGTCTGTGACGAACAACCCAGGCGTTGTTTTGTTGAAACCGTGCTTTTCTTCAAGGACAAACGTTCCGTGACTTGTAGTGGCAATGTCGGAATAGTTGATAGGAAGTAGAGCACGAAGACAAAAACGATAGATTGTACGATCTTCAGTCTCTGTGAGAACAAGGACGTCGAGTAATTGGTGATGTACACACTTCGTATTCTGGACCAAAGCCAGCAAATCCTATTAGCCATCCAGCCACGCGCCAGGACCAGGCGTGAAATCCGAAGTGTAAAAGGGCAGAGTCGAGACTTTGTTTCAACAAACCCGAAATCAAGGCGAATTTAGCCTTGTCCCTCCCATGATTTTGGGATCTTGTAAACACGTCCGCGTCGAAGTGACTGGCGAGAGCTGCCGGAGGTTCAGTTTTGGAGTAAAGGGGATACTGTCGAAGGCTGGGCACATAAAAAAGGTACGAATCGAGGTCAAATTCAACACGCACAGCAGATAGGTTTCGAAAAGGGTCACGGTCCAAGAGAAACCTTGAACAGCTAGTTTCCAATCAATAGGGTCGACAGAAACAAATGCCAGGTGTCGTTGTATATGATCTAATTGTGCATGAAGGAAATCCATTTTGACCAGTGTGAAAGGAACGTTGAAGGTGGAGGCAACGAAGGAACAGTATTTTTGGAACACGACGTGGCGACGTGTACTAGCACAGCCACCACTGATGTGGGAACAGCGTCTGTGACAGTGTTACCACAAGCTAAGAGTGTCTTCACACAACCGATAGAACCGGGTTAAGTCCTGATGATTGGGAAGAGGCTACCGTACTCTAACACTGTACTAGTTTATATAGTCCCGGCAATAGAGTACCCGGTAGCTACGATAATCACAATAACGAAGGTAAGGGTCAAATAGGAAGAGTGACGAAATGGGTCACGGCCGCTCCATACGCCCTCCAGGTATCAAGAGCGGGTGAGGGATACCTAAAATTGACAAGACGATTTAAGGGTGAGGAAAACGTGATCCATGAACAAAAAAATAAAGGATAGTGTTGGGTTCGAACGCGAGGCCTCTCGGGAGGCGGGAAGTTAGGAAGATAGCTGATAATTAAGCGACGGCCTCGAACGCGGAGTCAATGGTCATCTCTTCGAGGGCAGCAAGGGGGTCAGTGGTAACGGGGGGCGTCTTGCATGCGCGTTTCTTTTTGTTGTCAGTGAAGAACGGGGGTAACTCGAAACCGTCGGGCCTAGCGTCCTCCATGCGACGCTTTTTAAATTCCTTCTCCCTTCAACGGATCTCCAATCGAGCCTGATTAGTGTTGATATCACCTTTATCATTGAGTATTCCGAATGCACAGAGTTCAGCATAACGAGGGTCAAGATAGAGGAAGGTGAGGACCGAACGTGGGATAGGGAAACTGTCATAGTTCCAATCTCTGGTGGCAGGGTCACGGGTAATGAATTTGCAAGGATTGTCTCCCTTCGTGCTGTTGTATGCAGTAGCAAAGGAGTCATAACCGGTGGGCTCGATGGTAGCAGCGGTAACTTGACGATGACGGACTTTGTTGTCGTATTCGAGGAATTTTATTAACTGGGCCGGGTGAACAACAAGGTTAGGATCGACGGATGTGAGCTGCACAAAGCTATCTGGGCGTTGAGTGAGGCAGGGATGAGGAGTGTAGTGGTTTTTGGGACGGTGATGTGGCAAAACCTTTGTCTGCAATACTCTGGCTGCTGCAGTTCGTTCTCATGGAGATGTGGCATTATGTGTAGCATCATCTGGCATTGCTGCCTTATTGTTGGAAGGGGGTAGGACAGCTCATTCAAGATTCAAAATTCCCATTCCTGCTCTTGACACATCCATTGCCAATATCAAGAGAGGAACCCAGTTATCACAGCTCATACTTCGCACCAAAGTTGTTATTTGGGATGAAGTTCCAATGCAACACAAAAATGCCATTGACTCTGTCGATCGTAGCTTCAGAGACATCTTCGATAATGACATTTCCTTTGGTGGAGTCACTGTGGTTTTTGGAGGGGACTTTAGGCAAACTCTTCCAGTGGTTCCACATGGACTCAGACAGCAGATGATTGCTGCTTCACTCAAAAGGGGCCGACTTTGGGATAATATTCAAGTCCATTACTTGGTCCAAAATATGCGGTTGGAGCAGACTGTAGACAATATTGCTCATGCAGCTTGGTTGTTGGATGTTGGTGCAGGGAAAAATCTAGGACCTGGAGAAACAGTCAAACTGCCTGAAAGGATGATCTGTGATGACAATTCTATCACTGGATTGATTTCTTCCACATATCCTGATATTGGTCATCCTCAAAATGATCAGTATTACCTGGACCGGACTATTCTCTCTGGCAAGAACTCGGATATAGAGGAGATCAATGCAGAAGTTCTAGAGAGGTATCCAGGGGAAGAAAGGATCTTACAGAGTGCAGATTCTGTTCTCTCTGATAACAGGAATCCTGATGGCCTTGCATTATATCCTGTGGAATATCTCAACTCTTTGAAAGCCAGTAGTTTGCCTTTGGCTAAACTGGCTTTGAAGATTGGAGTTCCTGTCATGCTTCTCAGGAATCTGGACACAACCAAAGGACTTTGCAATGGAACAAGAATGATTGTCACTCATATCAGCACCAGAGTCCTCAGATGTCGTATTATCAGTGGAGATGCCAAGTTTGCAGGTTCAACTGTTTTGATTCCAAGAATCAATCTAGATGCCTCTGAAGAGGATATGCCAATACCATTACGCAGGAGACAGTTTCCAATTTGATTGGCCTTTGCTATGACTATCAACAAGTCTCAAGGGCAATCAGTCAAGCATGTTGGATTGGACCTTCGATCACCGGTTTTTACACATGGCCAACTCTATGTTGCACTTTCTCGATGCACATCAGAAGATCGTATCAAGGTGATTTTGTCAGAAGAAAATACATCAAGAGCGACTGCAAATATTGTGTATCAAGAAGTTCTTAATGGTTTACAAATGTAAGTGTGATTGTTAATTATATACTTATTACTAACTTTATATTTTAGCATCTAACTTGATACTGTACATATAACTTGGAATTGTAGCATTATTTTTTGGGTTTACAAATGTGAGTATGATTGTTAATTACCTACTTATTACTAACTTTTATATTTTAGCATCTAACTTGATATTTGTTGATACTGTACTAATAGAATATATATAACTTGGAATTGTAACATCATTTCTTGATAAATGTGAACTTTCTATTCTTTAACAACATATGCTTGAACGAGTAAGACATAATGAAAGTAAGTCATGATAGAAGTTGAGTTATGAATATACATATTTGGAACCCCTAACCGAACGAAGTGAGGTTGGGGTGAAGGCTGAGTTACTTATATACATACTTGGAGCCCTAACCGAACGAAGTGAGGTTGGGGTGGAGGCTAAGTTACTTATACATACTTGGAGCCCTAACCGAACGAAGTGAGGTTAGGGTGGAGGCTTAGTTGGGGGGGGTTTGGGGGCGAAGCCCCCAACGAGCTACGAAATTCGTGCCGAAGGCACGAATCGTAGCTCGTATTAGTTGGGGGGGGTTTGGGGGCGAAGCCCCCAACGAGCTACGAAATTCGTGCCGAAGGCACGAATCGTAGCTCGTATGTATAACGAAGGTAAGGGTCCCCGACTCTCTTACGTAAGTAAGAGAAAGGGTTCTTTACAAGCTCGAACGTCTCGAGTTCCTCACAAGTTCGTTTCAGATCACATGATGTTCTGGAATGCTCTAGAAGTTTCTATTAAGTTCCTTATTAGTATATTTTGTCTCGCTTACTCTTTTCAAAAATCATCATCAACGACTTTATCAACGAGACTTTAAACTTGTCTGTTTTGTTACCATGTCTTACTGTTATTCAGCAGCTATTTGTTATAAATAATAATACTATACCAACAGACATATAGGAAGTATCAAATTCATTTTCTATATATATATAAGTCTTCTCTCTCTCTTCCTCCTATGCATATATACAGCTATCCGGTAATATAATATGTAGTCTGGCTGTACATTATATGTAAAATACCAAATGAAATTTCACCCCCACCCATGTGTAAATAGAGCAAAAAACATACTAAACACCCCTTCTGTAAAGTGGGACCCCATAACTAAACAACCAGACAATAGGATAGATCAAATGGCTGCAGAGCCAACAGATGAAGAACTTCCTGAGACAAAGATGACTGACCCTCACATCACAGGGTCCAATATGTCTATACAGACTGATTGTGGTGGAAGCCGCCCTTTTTATAATATAGACTCTCTGATCCAATGCAAAAAAGTGTTATGGCTAAGCCTAAAATTTCCTTATCCAAGCTCAGGAATTTCTCATTGTATGTGTCTTCCCTTCATTCACAGACTGTAAGGATGTGTCAATATACCTTAGTTAAAGCCCGGGGTTATGCTTAAGCCCCTATTGACTGGAGCTAGAATGGTACTAGTTGACAACAAAAAGCAAATAGTAACACGGGACTATGGTGTAATGGTAACATGCGATGCAGGTTCAACCCCTGCTAGTTCCAGTTTTCCTGAGGTTGTCGGTTCCATCCTCTGGAAGTGTTACACAGCCTTGCTGACTGCAACGAACAGTGTATAGGTACCCCAATAGTCTTGAAGTTTATTCTCCTAGTCACAGTCTGAGTGTCTGTTACTTGGTTCAAAATCAGCATCTTGCAATTTGGCTACAGTATCATTCAATAGAACCTGATCTGAATCTGTGCTTTTTCTTTGTGTATAACTCTGAACTTTTGCCTGTTGGGATTAGCAACTCTTTTTGCACATTTTAATGTGCAATAGGCTCTCTCAATTTTTGAGTCTTCTTTCCTCTTGAAATCTAGACTGAGTACATAATAATACTCCCGAAAATTTTATTGTATTTTTATAACTTTCAAGGCTAGTTTTCTTTTAAATTTTTTATCACTCCGTGTAGGAAAATTACAGTGTTCTCAAATGATTACATAAGCGTTCGTCCAGACGAACGCTTACGTAATACGTAATACATTTATTATTAATGAATCATCATCATATGTAAGACATAAATGATTGATAATAAAAGAAAGAGAAGTTTTTTTATCACTCCGTGTAGGAAAATTACAGTCACTGCAGACCTGTTCTCAAATGATTACATAAGCGTTTGTCCAGACGAACACTTATGTAATAAATTTATTATTAATGATCATCATATGTAAGACATAAATAATTGATAATAAAAGAAAGAGAAGTTTTTTTTTATCACTCCGTGTAGGAAAATTACAGTCACTGCAGACCTGTTCTCAAATGATTACATAAGCGTTAGAAGTTTTTTTTTATCACTCCGTGTAGGAAAATTACAGTCACTGCAGACCTGTTCTCAAATGATTACATAAGCGTTCATCCAGACTTTTTATCACTCCGTGTAGGAAAATTACAGTCACTGCAGACCTGTTCTCAAATGATTACATAAGCGTTCATCCAGACAAATGCTTATGTAATAAAATTATTATTAATGATCATCATATGTAAGACATAAATGATTGATAATAAAAGAAAGAGAAATATAATAAGAGTCGGTGACCGGCGCATGGGTCGCTACGACTTAAAATATTATTATCGTGGCGGCATACATGTGAGCCGGTCCCCGACTCTTACATGTTCCTTTTTCTTTTATTACTTGTATTTTATTAATTTTATTTATTGTATGTATGTACTCTTCTCTTCACTCTTACATGTTCCTTTTTCTTTTATTACTTGTATTTTATTAATTTTATTTATTGTATGTATGTACTCTTCTCTTCATTCTTTATTTTCTTTATTACTTTATTATTATATATGGTTATTACAGTAATTTATGTATAGATATGATCATGATAAATGATATAATATGATACATACATTGAGTGGTACGATACAATATACATAATATATTATATAAAAGAAAAACACAGTTACATGCAAAAACAGGATTGAAAACTTCGCACAGAAGACCCTCACAACATTGTCTAATCTTTCAAATGAGAAAAAAATCAAGTATTATAATTTTAGGAGTAAGACTTGTTTCTTCTCACTCAGCTGTTTGCCCATACACAAAGTCTTACATTCCATTTGACAATCTTCAAACACATTGCAACGATTTATCGTCGAAAAAGCTGAGATCCATTACTTTGGCTACTCTTATCCACATAGGATGCTTGTGCCCAAGAGCTTGGAAATATTGAGCTAAACATAAAATTATTCATTGATATGTTGGGTCATGGTTCCGAGATATAGCATAGATAGATTGTAGATCGAGGTTATTCCTTGCATGTCAGAAAATGTCTTCAATTTTTGAAGCCACGTGTTTAAATATTTAAGCTTAAGCTTTTTAAGCTTTAACTAAGATATGTGCTACGTTATTGCTTATTAGGAATAGGAATATATCAATTAACTTATCTTTCAGTAAGTATATTCATTATTCAATGAGAAGGACTAGTAAAACATACCAAGTTCTGACAAATATCATGACATTTCGTCGTCCTTATCAGAGCTGCCAGTCATGTCTACTCGTCATAGTTTCAGAATAGAACGTAAATTCACAACCACTGCACTGCCATATGCACACTATACATGCATTCTTTAACAAATTACCTAACAAAAGATGAATTTTTGAAATCAATTTGACTCATTTACACTAGCAGCAAAGTATGACGCTTTCTTAACACTAGAGATCTTTATTTAATAATATTAATGAGAGTGCTGTGCCAACAGCAAAATAAACATGGTTGAGTACTCATTCTCAACACAATTTTTGGATTCGAACCAAAAGTCATTATCTAATTCAATATTACCTGCACAGCCCATCTCAAGATTGACCAGGTGGTACATCTCAGATCACACACTCAGACTATTAGTATGTCCAATTACCTCTTCTGCGCGATGACTATTTTTTGATGATGTGCCTCCAACAAACAACCACCAACTTGAATCCACAAATGCCTTCAACAAATCATGCAACAAAGACTCATCAATCCACTTTGTAAATCCAACGCCCTTCCATCCACCAACGTCTTTTGCAGTACCACCTCTTTGAATAAACACACCAAGTGCTAAGCGCTTATTTCTCAACCTTTTCGAATTCAGACCAAAAAGTCATTGTCCGATCCATCCGATTCTCAACATTACCTGCACAGCCCAACTCAAAGCTGACAAAGTGACATAACGTTCTCAAATTATTCAGTACGTCCATTACTTCTTCTATCTATATTCTAACTCAAGGCTAATCAAGTGACGTAAACTTCTCAGACTATTCAGTATGTCCATTACCTTCTTCTAACTCAGGACTGAACATATGGCATGAACTTCTCAGACTATTAAGTACGTCCATTACCTTTTCTGCAATTGCTATTTTTATAAATAAAGTTGAAAAATACCCCTTAGTATACTAGTAACCTAATTCAATTGACATTATCACCATCGATCTCATGATTTCTGTAGAAGTCTTTTGCAACCATACAATATACCGGTACAATGTACAAACATATCTCAATCACCGACATGAGGCAACCACTATTAAAACACATCTCAACACTCCATTTGCGACTCACATCTCCTCTCATGAATACAAATCAGAACCAACAATCTTCTACACCAGCCAACTCCTCATCTTCAATCGACGGAGATACGAAGATGGAGCTAAAGTTCATGACAGAAAAGTATCGTGCCGCGATGAAAAATAACAAAAGATGTATGTGACAATCTTATTTATTGCTTCTTTTGGATACGACCTTGATTGATTATTTACACAGTGTACAGCCTTCTAGCTCATGCAGAGAAAGCCGTTGATAATGCAGGCAAGCACCATTCTCAATATTAAATTTTCTACCAACATACTGACATTACAGCCTTACTTATCAGATGCAGCCATCAACGAAGTGAAAATGAAGAATGAACAGTTGACGACTCTAGTACAAAATATAGGTAAGTAACATCACATTTAAACTAAGTGATAATAGCTAATGCCGATTGCACTAGAGTGACTCTAGTACAAAATATAAGTAAGTAACATCACATTTAAACTAAGTGATAATAGCTAATGCCGATTGCACTAGAGTTCCACCACCAAGAGTTAATAAATGTCAACAAATATCTAATGGACGCATACTTGTCAGAAAGTGACGATTGAGATGACGATGACGGCACTACTATACTGACATACACAAGAACCATCATGTTTGTTCTATGCATATACAGTTATACCCGGTATATGTAGTCTAAACCGTACATACAAAACGAAATTTCATCCACACTGTATATAAATAAACAGAGCCAAAAAAAAACATACCTATGGCGCAGACTACACCACCAAACCAAATTTCATCCACACTGTATATAAATAAACAGAGCCAAAAAAAAACATACCTATGGCGCAGACTACACCACCAAACCAAACGCCACTCCAAAAAAAAAAAAAACAAAAAAAGACAATGTCAAGGTCTAACACCAAACCAAACGCTACTTCAAAAAAAAAAAAAAAAACAAAAAAAAAACAAAAAAAGACAATGACAAGGTCTAACACCAAACCAAACGCTACTCCAAAAAAAAAAACAAAAAAAAACAAAAAAAGACAATGACAAGGTCTAACATGCCTATACAAATACAAACTAATTATAACGGAAGCCGTACAGACTAATTATGATGGAAGCCGCTCTTTCCATAATATGGACTCCGACGCGAAAGAGTGCTATGGCGTTCCCAAATCTTGATATGATAGCATTGAATTGTACATCTCGAATGACTGGATTAGCATAGCAGACTGGAATACAACAACAATTATCCTTATGACGAGAATATCTACAGTCGCTTACAAAAACATGCTGTGTATGCTTTACCAAGAAATGATCAAGTATTTTGATCCATGTGATGAAGGACTGGATCTATTGTCAATGATAATGGCCCATCTGTTTATTCGCGATCTTCACGTGACGTGAACATGACTCTGAGTGTGAGCATCAGAGTGAGGCTTTGACTTTGATAGATGCGTCAAGTTTTGCTTTGACTTTAGTTTTGACAACAGGAATAAGAAAACAGGCACAGACACGAGCACCTTTCTCCACCTCTTTCGAGTCTTCTTCTCAGCGTCTATCCTGCTCATTGTACCAGAAACAGAGACAGAGACAGAGGCACCTACAGCTGGAGCTAGAGAAATGCCGGGAAACACACACACAAGTGCATCAGCCAACGGCGAGGTCACAGACAGCAGCACAAGCCACTGTGTACTTAAATGCGGGGTTGATGAGGGGTGAATGTTGAACGTTGACCTAGAGATGGCTAGAACGCTCACAGGATGAAACGGGCAATATCTCTTGAACTCTAGGACGTCATCATGTTTGTCGTTGATGAAAACAGCACAGCTGATATACGTGCCTCGTGCTCACATGTGTACAATTGTAGCTACTGAGAATAAAGTCAACAAGGACCTTAGTGTTGTCCAGGAGTCTCGAGTATATATGATGATGAAAGACAATATAACCATGGGAATAAAGTCAACAAGGACCTTAGTGTTGTCCAGGAGTCTCGAGTATATATGATGATGAAAGACAATATAACCATGGAACTGTGATTGAATGATATGAAATATAGATCACGTATATAAAGTTTGAACGTGTGATGTTGTCTTTTGACCAATTATTACATAAGTGTTTGTCCCCATGAACAATTACATAATGATTTTATTATTATTATTGTATATAATGATCATCATTATACGTAATACATTATATAATGATTTTATTATTATTATTGTTATTGTATCGTATAGAATGATCATCATTATACGTAATACATACGTCTCTTTCTTTCCTCTCTGTCTTTTCTTAAAATTTTCGATTTCAAACTATCTTACCGCTAGCTTGCTCATAGGTCATGTTACTGCACAACTCTGGGAATGCTATATGCTCATCGCTTCTTCTGCTAGAACAAACTGGTACCGTCAGTCTATGTTGTCGTGTACTCACTCAATGGACACCTACTGGAAGCAAATACTATCAATCACTGTGGTTCAACTTGGTACTTATTACTACTTGTTGCAAGCTAGAATGCTTCGATAGGTAAAATTCTGGCAATTAGTACAATGTAAGTATGACTTCAGCCTGTTCAATCTATGGATCTATGCGGCTTGAAACAAATCTTTTCTGCAAATGCAACCATGGAAAAACCGTTGTATTACTCAAACAACTATGCAATGAAGCCTTATATATACCAACCTGCTAAAACAACCAAGATGTTCAGTGACATTAAGTATGACTTTAGTGAACACTCACTCACTTATACAAAAATAACCATATGCGGTTGATATTTCCTCTCAACATCACTTCATATACGTTTACTTTTTTTTGGTGTATAACGTTGAACAATGTCTTCACACAACATCCATGTCTGAACTTCCACACATTGATGATATACAGTGTTGGTGCCTGCATACGTCTCCCTACTCCTTCCACGGAAGATGAATGAGAGAAATTGCAGACGTTGGGTTCACCATTGTCACTAGATGGTACCTCGACGTTTTAAGTGGTTATAACATCAAAAATCTAGTATTTTGGTGAGCTTTTCTATTTTACTTTATATTAACGCTTTTTTTACATATTGTATCTTTCTAATGTCAGCTCTTATACCCATCATGACCTGCACACATGACACCTCACCCTAAAAGGATTCAATATGAATCAACGATTAGTCACCGCTCTTATACCCATCATGACCTGCACACATGACACCTCACCCTAAAAGGATTCAATATGAATCAACGATTAGTCACTGCCTTTCACGTACATCGTAGCGATGACAATCAATACCTTGACGAAGCATTCACTTATGCATATTTGGACAATTCATACAGCTGGATGGCAGAAAATATCATTGTCAAGCACATCGTTTCCAGCCACGTAACTCAACACCATATTTTCAACACAGCTTCGAAAATCATTGTAAATCTTCATTTACTCTTCAAGTTTACTTCGAACTCATTTTATTACAAGTTTGCATATATTACAACACAAAACGATAATGACACATCAATAGGTAGTATTACTTTCTTTTCATAGGTAAGTTAACTTTCATTTTCATGATTACAATACGCTATATGTTTTTTTCAAACAGATTTTATTTTATTTACTTATTTTATTATATAATAATATAATATATATTACATATATCGTACCACTTAATGTATGTATTCATATCATATCATTTATCATTATCATATCTATATCTGAATATCGGAATTGCTCGAATGTGAAGGCGAGCTATGTATTCATATCATATCATTTATCATTATCATATCTATATCTGAATATCAGAATTGCTCGAATGTGAAGGCAAGCAATGAAATCTGAAAGTAAAGAAGTTATTGTGTCTCATATTGACTATCTATCAAATTGGAGTCTACCCGTAAAATAAAAGGAAAGAACAGAATGCGTGCTAGTCACCTGCCTTATCTCTTGCTGGGCTCCCGGCGTTGCCTGTAGCCTCAGCTTACAATAATGTATAACCATGTATAATAATAATGAAATAATAAATAAAGAAAATAAAAAACGAATGAAGAGAAGAGTACATACATACAAGTAATAAAATAAAAAGTAATAAAAGAAAAAGAAACATGTATGTAAGAGTCAGGGACTGGCGCACACGTGCACCGCTACGATCAAATAGGAAAAGTGACGAAATGGGTCACGGCCGCTACATACGCCATCTATATACAACCCACGAATGTATGTATACGTAGCTTGGGATAGAAAAATTTCTCTTGAATATGGATGTAATATTGTAGGCTATACTTGTGCAACTCTCGCTATCGCAATGCCTCCACTCGCTATCAACACATGTGATTCCTGATTAAGTCCAAGTGAGTGTCGTTGGTTTCCCTGTCCTCTTCTCAACCATTCCCAATATGGCCTTGGGCATCACACAAACATCCATTTTGAATATCCTTCTTTTCTAGACCACATAATTTTCGCAGCCTTGAGGCTTTAAGTGGAATGCAATTGCAGACAACGCGCTCCGGGAGATCGAGCGCGCGTATTTCAGCAAAAGCCCGATTGCGTTGACGGTAACGTGAGTACGTTGGAATTTGGGAGAGGTGAGGATTCAGGCAATCTCTACTGCGAGCTTTTGGACAGTGCTGTTGGAATAACCAATGGCGCCTGCAAATGCACCATCCGGATCCCCCATCTCGATTGCCCTAGTCTTGTCGTACTCTGCAAACAAGGGATCAGGGAGAACGAGACCGTCAAGTAAATTTGAGACAAAATATCCAACAGGTAGTATGGGCCAAAGGGCAAATAGCCATTATGTAGAATTGCCTAGACAAGTAAATTTGAGACAAAATATCCAACAGGTAGTATGGGCCAAAGGGCAAATAGCCATTATGTAGAATTGCCTAGAACACACCAGCTTGTTTGGAAGGCTAAGAAGTTGGATCGGCAAATACCATTGTCAGGTAAGGAGAAAATATACAAGGAAAGGAGTGAATTTTATGCCTTAACTATCCAGATCTTTCATCAGAAGAAATTTCACCAGACTCCTCGGTGGTTGTCATTGAGGGCCAACTTGAAGGGTCATTGTCAACTGACCTATTGACCAGCATTTCTGTTCCATTTCTGCCTTTGAGATCTGTGAATCTCTATAAAATCACCATAAGGTGAAGTATCTTGGGGACAACTTTCAGAAAGTTCTAGAGATAAGTTGGAAGACATGGGCACTCAGCCCTCACAACCTGATTTTCCTGGCATACCATGCAAACCCTGGCACTCTGCCCTCATTGTTCAACTGAGTAGCTAGCACTGGTGCCTACTTACAAGCTCCAGGCCCTGCTGATCAACCCTGGGACTCAGTTCTACACAAACCAACAGGCTCTGACTGATTCTTCTGGTGCCACATCCATATCTGGATAATACACTACACAGAACTTGCACTCAGACAATACACCACACAGGACTGACCACATGGAGCACAGCTCTGGAGCTTACCTAAGCAACCTGGACCTTAACTGCTGTGGGTATTTAGCTGGTAGCCAGCAACCTGTTACTTGCTTGTATGGGCCGTTGCTAGCACGGCGTGACCGAGATCTACACTTGATCAAAAGGTATTGGCCTGCAGCAGACCGAGGTCTACAGCATAGAGTGTTGAATCCATGACGTGGCAGTGTTAATGTGACCACGTTAGCATGATGTGCCAACATGGCACGACGCGGTACATTAACTTAGTGCAGAAAGGAGAAATACCGGCAACGTTTGTATAATATTCAATGTCCAATTCATATATAGCAGTATCCATAAACATAACACACATATATAAAAAAAAATAGATCCTTCATTTGTCAACGTTGTCCCTGTACGTGTAGAACATGTTGCCGTTGACACGACCGCTGTACAAGAATAAGTACATCTCTGTATGATGAGGCTTCGTATTCGTAGCCTGTAAAGGGGTGTTATTCAATGAATTACATTGAAAACTGGCAACGAACCTGTTCCTTGTTACAATTAAAATCCTTGACCCTCCCTATAACCCCTTTGATGTGCCCAAATGCTTGAATAACATACGCGTGCACAGATCTGGGCATCTGTGAGTATAACAGAGCCAAAAAAAAGGTGCAAATATATGCACTTGATGCTCTGAACTACACCAGTCCTTCTGCTTTTGTTTTTTCCGATTTTATACAACAAATCGCTGTCGATAGTTTGGGAAACTGTGTGGGATGATTGTTCGGAAGTTGATAAGCAAATCATGGACGTTACAGGGTGGGAATGAACGTTCAAAGCAGCGTTGACACTGAGCAATGTCTAGGATGCCATGACATATCGAATACATGTGTGACAGTCACATATACACATCAACATCGCTCCTGTTGGCTTTAAACAGCCAACGTTACCCCCCCCCCCTCCCCCATGTCATCCTTGGAGCATCCGCACACAGCTGGAGGCTTTGCTGCATGACCTAAAGTCGAAAAAAAAGAGGTTCAAAGTACAATCGATAATACCGACATACCAATTTAGTACAAATACCTGCCCATGACACTCTCGTTGGCTTTAAATGGCCAATGCTGGCCCCCTCATCATCCTTGGAGAGTCCAGACATGGCCAGAGGCTTTGCTATACATCCTAAAAAATACTAATAATAATAATAAAATTGTTTGATCCACTACTGACCAGCCATTATGACACATATTCGGCTGCTGCCTGGAGCTAATATAATGCAACGTTGTAAGATGAATCTTCACCAGTGTGAGTATGAACACCGACAGTATGGTTTGGATAATGTGAAGCAACGAACTATACAAGCTCTGGCATAGAGTCAGCATCAAGATAACAGTCCTGGCTATACCCAAGGCTTATGCATGGACGAACAAAGATACTGCCTGAGACGTGTAGAGTGTTTGGTGAGGGACTATCTGTTGGTAAAGGAAGGCAGACAGTCTTTTGCAACTTGGCTGCATGTAGACCGTTTTATTGGTTGTAAGATGAATCTTCACCAGTGTGAGTATGAACACCGACAGTATGGTTTGGATAATGTGAAGCAACGAACTATACAAGCTCTGGCATAGAGTCAGCATCAAGATAACAGTCCTGGCTATACCCAAGGCTTATGCATGGACGAACAAAGATACTGCCTGAGATGTGTAGAGTGTTTGGTGAGGGACTATCTGTTGGTAAAGGAAGGCAGACAGTCTTTTGCAACCTTGGCTGCATGTAGATTGGTTTGTTGTCATATATTGCCAACACCGAGTAGAAACCAACTTGTGGAATGATTTTGGAGGGGCAACAAATAGAAGCAATGAAGTCGATGCCTTGATATAACGAAACAGAGCTTTCCAGTTTTGCCTGAATCAGGTTCGATGACACACTGTTGATTTGCATCGTAGTCCTAGAGACATATATAGCCCTTCAACTATCTGCCGACTTTACCCACATTTGGTTTTGGCTGTATGTGATCCACTCGTGGGGCTATATAAATTTTTTAGAACATATGGTCATGCGGTTGGGAGGAGACATACCTAGCACTTTGAATGCCAGCAGCGCATGCTTGAGCGACTCCATGAGAGCGGATGCTGACAACCAAACTGCTCAGGAGTTGCACAGAGATTGCCGTATATCTAGCAGGTCACGTTATATAAAATATTCCACTTCATTCTAGAATAAACTGCTGGTTTCAGAAACATGTTCCATCAGAAAGCCTGCTTACCTATTTAAGGTGCTTGCACATGTGTTAAGTAAACAGGCCGTCCAACCAAATGCTTACATAACATTTATTATTTATTTATTTATTTATTTATTTATTACTTTTTTTTATTTGTTTATTTATTGCTTTTATTTATTTATTTATTTTAACATGATTTTAAAGATACACCTCTTCTATTGATATCAACATCGGCGGGCCCGTCAGAAGGAGAAGGGTCATGATCATTGAGAGAATATAGTGGAGGAGACACAAAAGACGGATGTCTGTTTGCCGCATCACGCCCACCAAGTCGTCCAGTTTTGTTCATCAAATTGCTCGGATTTTTACTGCCAGCATTGACATTATCATTGAATGGATTGTCAGTAGTATTCCGTAAAGGCGACATATGTGTCCTACCTACAAGTATTGCAAGAATTGTCATCATTGATAGGTGGATAATACAGATCGCTACCAGCAGATCGAGAAGGACACACATCTTTATCATGAAGCCCATCGTTATCGAACTCGTTAACATACGTAATTGCAGACAAACAGGAACCGTTGGGCACAGGGATGTCAGTACCAGAGGCACTTCTGGTTAGTAAGGTCAGGAGTAAAGAATTGTCAGGAAAAGGTAAAACATCGGAATATACCACCATATCAAGCTGATCAATTACATCGGATGGCAAAAATAGGGTAGCAGGGATGCGCCAAGACCCATTAATGAGGTTCAGCCAATGAGGCACGGCATCCCTCACCACCTCCACCAGATGTTGAAATGCAGATCTGAGTTCCTTTAGAAGGTTCCCCCCTAGAGCTGCAGAAAACAACACCTTCCACAACACCCGATCTGCTTCTACTACAGCAAGAGGTTGTTCTAGCCCTCCTATGTGATTCCATAACTACCACGTTAATGATACAATTAACTATCGATATGGCATGTGAGAGAACAATCACACCTTGAACACTGTTTCCTTCATGCCCACTTTATTATACTCGTGAAGATTGAGTAACATGAGAGGCAATATAGCCAACGCGATATACAAAGAATTATGAAGAACAGTTGTGCGACCTTGAGGAGCTGAACCGTGAACTTGGCAAATATGCATGAGCCCAGACTGGTCATTCTCCAATCTGCGGTATCAAAATATAAGATGTAAATAACAATCAAACCGAAAAGTATCGTACCCAGAAACTATCATACTTGCGATGGACTCGATGTCAGTAGGCAGAAATAAATTTCCCTGATACGAGCACCGATATTTTCAGCATTAACAATACACACACAATATAGACATTAACGTACCTTAGGAAGACATTCCAAATGCAGGGCCACAGAGGTCAAGTTGATGAGTGTAATGACAACATTTTTTTTCCCAATGTGCCAAGTGAGACTTGAGTACAAACAAATCAAGGGACCGCCTTCCGATGAATGATATGCGGAAGAGTCAAATTGTTTATCTCTACACACCTTAGATCGAAGTGCACGTATATGAGAGTTTAGGGTGTTCTGGGATCTCTCCAATAAAGCAGGAATATTATTAAGGCTTCCCATAGGCTAGGTAATACATAAAATATTATACTTGACCAATTGATAAAAGCCAATAGAAACAATGACACGTACTGCTTTGTAGTTGTCAACTATGGGACCAGATGAAGAGGGTCTCCGAATAGCCCCCCCATTCATCATCTCAAATACGTCCACAACACGATAGGCCATGAGAATCCAAAATCGAGCATTCGTCAGGATCTTTTCAGGTATCATGGGCACATCATCTCCCACCATAAGAGCGTGAAACAGAGAATACTGATCATCCTTGCGGGCAGGAGAAACCATAGCTTCCTCTGTAATTATCCAGCTAACAAGTTGCTACAAAACGACAACAGCATGTACTTATGGTATCATCAACAATTAGCTTCCTCTGTAATTATCCAGCTAACAAGTTGCTACAAAACGACAACAGCATGTACTTATGGTATCATCAACAATAAACAAGTCAACAACATTCACTCACGTGGATTGCCGTGTCTCGTCCATAGTGGGTAGCAAGATCTCCATCCGATAGCAGCGCATCATTGAACCAGGAACAGGACACGAAAGCCTCGTTTGATAAGCGAGGATGCGGGGAAGTCACAGACATATAACAAAAATATCAGAAAGTACGTGTGTATGTGGAGAGGGCAGGAGGGAGGACAAGATGGAGGTTTGAGGGTGTCAACGTGCCACATATATATATGTATAAAATAAAAAATCAACATTTTCAGTAAATAAAATTATATATATAATAGCGGCTCATATTTAGATTGACAGCGGATTAACTATGGACGAATTCGAACAACAAGGATTAGTCATACAAAACAGACGACACAACCTTCAGCAAGTAAAACAATCAAACAGTAAATATGTGCTATAATATCAATGAATACAAAGGTCATACTGAGTTAGTTTTATCCGTCCAAAACACTCTTACATGAGACCAATGGCACATTGCAAATAATGTATATTTTATTTATCACTCCAAATTTTATAGTCAAACAGAGTGATGTATGCAAAAACGGTACAAGATAGTTCAGCAAAGGGATCAGAATGCGGCAAACAACAAAATCAAAATTATATCAACAAGCGCAGAAAATTGAAGGAACTATATGTGGTCCACGTGCCAGCGATCAGGTTGCTTCTTTATTTTTACCTTTCCCCTTGGGTAGCCTGGCAGAACGAGCCAGCTTAGAAGTAGCACCCCAATTTTTGGCCGATCTACCAACACCAGATCAGGGAGAAGCAGTCAAACCAGCATCGTGAGACGTCTTGGAGCTAGCACTGTGGTGTCTGGAGAGTATACCACTCACAGAACCAGAAGAAGAAATATCTTTCAACCCTCCCAAAGCACCATATTCAGACCCTTCAAGACCACTGGGTCTCAACAAGGATGCCATGTGCCTGGTGCCTGCACCACCAACCACAACAAGATCAGGAGTGTGAAGAACCATGACGAACTTGATGTTAGTCAAAAGGAAGCTACAAATAAATAAATAAATAACCAATAAGAATATCATAATAAATGGTCAACATACATTGAAGAGGACCCTTCAAACCATCCAGCTGTGTAATCCACGGCAACAATGGACCCCTTGGGAACATCAGACATGTTACCATTGTATGAGTGCCAACTAGCGATAGCATTGAAGTCAGCAGCTGAAAATTGAAAGGCAGGTCCAGTTTCTGAACGACCGTTGTATACAGGCACTGGAAATAAATAAATAAAGAAGTCGACAAATAATGACACAGAAGACACACCCATCGATTCATAATTTATTACCGCTTCCATAGAATTCTTGAATTTTCGGGGTCGGTACGATAGGAGCAGATTTGACAGAAAACATCAAATCGTCTGTAAGTACAGGAGGCTTCGAAAGGGCAGGCACTGAGTAGCCACCCACTACAAAATGATGTCAACACGAAGGTATGCTACATGCAAGTTGAAAATTTACAGTTTTTGAAGGACACGCTCTTCCCTTCGCCTCTGGTTACAAAGGCCATTCCATAGCTTGAATAAGAGCCCATGGAATCAGAACGCAAACCCAACACATTTCCAACATTGGCCATAGAATGTAGGAATTCTTGCTGGAATGGCACAATCATCAAATGTTTCTGTTTATAAGGGGACGAGTAACTGCTGACTTCTACGCTGGAATCGAAGAGATGAGAAGCAGATACAATGCCGAACATGACGTTGATGCAAAAGGCATTACCCCCATGGTTTAAAGCAAGGTGATGAGATTTGGCAGTAAGATTATCAGGATGTATGCGAGCTGAATGCACGTATAAACCATGTTCAACCCACAATAGGCCTCGAATCAAAGACCTATACACATGTGTAATGACAATGCACATGAACAAGACAACATAAGCACTTACTCTGCGTTTTCTTTGGTCATCTTCAATGTCATGGCCGATATACGTGCAAATCGCACTGATCCATCATTGATTTGTTTATCATATCCATACGGTATAATATTGAACACACGACTGTGCAAAAAATATGTCAATAAATAGAAACAGACTGGTACATATTGCGACGTGGATACTATAAACAGACATATGGAAGATAAGGAAGCATACTGTATGTAGAGGAGAACATAGGATCCTGTACGTCCGGCTGCATAACCGGAGGATTAGTAACCATAACAGTCAGATCAGTAGCACCGTCAAATCTAACCAAAAAAAAATATATATATCAGAATACAGAAATCAATCAAACAAATAATAAGACACTACTCTTCAATATCATAGTGTTTACCAGCACCAACATTGACAGGATCATCATGTTTAGTAGTGACGCCATGTACATAAGTACTGGTGTCTTCCATAACACAACAATCTTCGTTATCATCAGCACACTCTTGTTCATCGGCGGAGGCAGCAAACACCAAGGATTCATTATCAGAATTGACACATGCAATCAGCGCACTGTCTGAGAAAACTAAGTCTGCCGTATCAGCTTCATCATCAGGTAATTTCAACAACTCAAAGCTACTCCCGTTGACTCCATTGTCAGATGCGTCTTTATTGACAATAGGTTCACTAGTGGCATAGAATTTGTCGTCCAATGAATGGGCAGGCAGTTTACGAACACAAGATGTACCGATACCACAAATAAGAATAAAAATAAAAGACACAATGCATGAGCAGTATTTACAATAAAATTGAAAATAAAATACTGACCCTTCCAGCAAACCGTCACTTTCTGCAAGAGATATGATGCTATTTCTATTATCCAGGGAATTGTCAGACATGGAGTTATTGTCTGAATCAGCCTTTATGTTGGGAAGGATATGTGTGGTCAATTTCGTGACCCCTGCAACCTGAGGTTTATCTGAAAGGGTGCAACTGCACCTGAAGATATATAAGAAACAACATTTTCAGGTGGGTCATACTACAAATAGTGTAATCTGACTAACATAGTTCACCCAGTTGGAGTGGACAGTGTATCACCTGTACCGGCCGAAAGCTTCTCCAAGGCATGTCTAAATAAACAATATGCAGTCAACCGAAGGTCAATAACATAACATTAGTATGCACATAACCAGGGACTCAACGCTTGAAGGGCCACCGGCCCTCTTCTTCTTTGGCAAAGGCATACAGAGCATACTATAACTACAAATAATAAGCAATCATTGACATCAACATGATATACAAGGATGTACACATCATGGGCAACACCAATTTTGCGCTTGACTGAAGAGGAAGATGCAGAATCGGTGTTAACAGGCAAGTTGCCGGCTAACACAGCTGCAAATATACTGATAGCACATGTCAAGGTTGTACATACAAACAATTACATAATGCACACGTTCAATTGGTCTGCATTCCTTAGTCAAATATATCAGTATAATAATGAGACGTAGGCAGGTAGATATAACTTTACAAAGCTTGCAGCTGTTCATACAAAGGACACATCATATCTTCCAGGTTATCTGTGGATTTCTTCGATTTTTTTGTGTGGGGGCATGGTAGTACCAAGTATAACAATGTATATAAACAAATATAGGGACAGATAGATAGAGCAAAAGATTTGAGGATAAGGAAGCCTGCAGCATGCAGATTTTATGGTATCCCAGCAGACTAACGGACACGTAAACATCAAAAGCAATGAAGGTCGAATAAACCAAATATATTAGTACGAGTACCCATGGTTGCATGATAAACTGAATATACAAGCCAAATATAGGGTAAAAAATGTTTAAAACAAATAGAAATAAAAAATAAAAAGAAAAATAACATGGAGTTAATGATGGGTCAGAAGCTTTGAGCTAGCCATTCGGGAGACAGATAAAGAACCATTAATACACGCTTAGACAAATAAATCAATACAAATTGAACGACAATGCCTGTGTAAGAAACTGCCACTTCACACAAGCTCTACATGCGCCAGACTGGCAAGTCTGAACATAGAAAGGCGAAAAGGCGGAAACATCCAGATACTATGAGAAATGTAGCCATAACGGTGTAAGAAGTAAGGGATACCAATAGGCAAGCCAAATTGTCAATTTGAATTAGCCTTGTTCAATCCCGTAGTAATAATAGAGTAATATGTAGGTAATATGTAGGCAAACCAATCAGTCAGTTTGAATTAACCTATTTCAATCCTAAAAGATGTTAGAAGCAAAGTAACCCACTCAGTATCCAGGGAACAGACAATCTATAAGCCAAAATCAAATAAAATCTAAAAGATGTTAGAAGCAAAGTAACCCACTCAGTATCCAGGGAACAGACAATCTATAAGCCAAAATCAAATAAAATGATATAGCAGAATAAATATATCAATGCAGAAATGTACATGCTTTGAACTAAAAGGAAAAGAACACAGTCCTGTGAGACAGGAGAATCTATGGGAAAGAAGTTGTCTGTGAGACAGTTGGAGGATTAGCATATAGGGAGATCCAATAAATCGGGTTGATCTTATTGTTTTCAAACACGTTGAATAGGAAGGATAAAATATGTCTGCTAAGAAGCCAGACAGACAGTTGACCTGTAAACGTTGCCTGCATCAGACCAATGCAACGCGACATGAGAATAAGAAGCAATACAGATAGTTGACCCTGAAAAGTTGCTTATAATAGATGGCTGCAACGCAACACGAGACAGTATCAGCTCACCAGACATTCTGTAGCCTATCTTATCATTGCATACACATATACAAAAAATGGCCAACGAGTACAACAAAAGCAATGCAAGTGCATACTAAATGAAGCCTTTTAGAAATATAAAAAGATATTTAAACGGACATTAACATAGGAAGTACCTTGGAATGACATGTCAAGTATGACGAGCATTGGGGGGAAGCACGACTCCATGACATTCTTCAGGTGAAATGAAAATATATATGTATCATGTCTACACATAGAGTTAATGTCTTGTGAAGAACCCAGAATAGAAAAGTATGGTAGTCGTACAGCAGTATGAAAGCCCAAAAATATGGAGAATCCTACTAGCAGATCAGGATGGCAAGGTGACAAATGAGGAAGCAACATTCACAGTGTATGGTGCAATATCAGACATAGATCTACCCCTGTTTAAGATAGAAGGATCTATAAAGTGAGCATTCAATGACGCTACACATATTGAAGATGGCTGATAGGGATGTAGTGAATTCAATCGGAAGTGTAAATATCTCAAACAGTCAATAAAACTGGACAGGCTTGGCACGCAGCAATTTGACGACGCCATGGCTGCGGCGAAAACAGTATACAAAGCATTTGACCGGGAGTTCAAAGAGGGCAAACTGGAAGAATGGTCGGAAAAAATGTCAGATGAAGAAAACAAGATATTGTACGCAAACAATAGGGTGTTTACACCTGCAAAGGACTCAGACAAACGAGAAGTTCACATTCTGTTTGAAAAGGATACTGACCCCAATGGATTGCTCGAAAAAATTGCACGAGGGGGGTTCAAGAGAACATCAGACAATGTCGTTGAGTATGCACAAGCAAGGATAACACTGGAAGGAGATAAAACGTAAGAATATATAGACAATGACCATAAAACATAGATGCTCACACAAATCAAAGGTTCAAGAGGATCAAACCGCAGACCTTCCGAATCAGCGATATAGTTGCGGCGCAGGTATCCTATGCAGTCGTTCCATTGAGGGGAGGGAAGTACAAGATGTTAACAGTTTTGAGATCAATAATGCTGCTGGACGAAACATTTGCACTAGTGAGCAGCCATATAAACAATAAATGTATTGTTCTCACTCTGACAATTACCAAGAAGAGGAAGGGGCAACCGCTCAAATGCAAAGACTACAAGCTGGTGAAAAGGAAGCTCTGAACATATGAAGACGACGGAGAACCTCAACAGAGGGCTGGCAAGGTGGTCAGTACCAGCAATTTCGAGCAACAAATGTTGAATTACATGAACATTGATGACTGATATCTTACGATGGCTTTCATACTACCTCTTGAGACATTGAGCAACAAATGTTGAATTACATGAACATTGATGACTGATATCTTACGATGGCTTTCATACTACCTCTTGAGACATTTTTTACCCAATGTGGTCCGTTATATTTTCACCGAGTTATCCTATTTCTCACATCTGGTCAATCGGTCGTCCCTGAATTGTTCCACAAGCTCTCATCACCGTTCCCTCATTGCCTTTCTATATTAAACTGAGTACCAAGCACCCACATATACCACCGTCCATAGCACCTAACATACAATATACTACCACCCATATCATGTTGCGTCGTTTGTTTTTTTTTTTTTTTTTTTGTATTTTTCCCAGTTAATATAGTAATAAATAAATGTCATCATCAAAACAACATGTTGTATCACATCAAAATAATACATCAATTATATAATTGACCATATGGACGAACGGTTTGGCAATACCTACCAAAGGGAATTATATGTATATATTATTATTATTATTATCATTTTTCTCCCTTAATGCTTGATTAATGAATTATCTAAGTACGATACCTTTATAAACCGCGGACCAAGAAAAATTAAATACGACATTGATGGATAAATAGTTATATCATCTCAAATAATACGTGAAGATAAAAACAATATTACACGGTTTAGATTCAATTAGATGGTTTCGCACTCAAAAGAATGTAATAATATGGAATACATGTAGCAATCACGGAACTCGTGGCTGTGCATCAATAGTAGACTCAAATGATGCACAGCCACAATAACACGATTGGAATAAATAATTAAATACAGCTGTACGTCTACAATGCTATCTACTTCCGCTACATAGTAGCTAAGGACATATTGGATAGGAAATGCCTCAGTAGACCCACAGCTGAACAGTATAGGCATAACTAAAAGGGTGCAATTGGGGTAGCATCAAAAACCCAGTGAAGAAAGCTTGCCACCACCATGAGCTAAATCCACTATTTACATAAAGGAAGAGTTTGAAGGATCTGTTAGGATGTGACCAAGCCAGCAAGCGAGCATTGGACCTGACCCCTGGTGGCTGTATATCAGTCAAATATACAATTGATACACAGCCACTATATGCATGAAATTGCACGCTAATACTATATTGACAATAAATAATTAAATATATAATATAAAATATATGTTCATGATTATAGTGGCTGTGCAATGGTCATATATTCAAATGGTACACAGCCACAATGACAAATAGATTCTATATTTATTTATTTATTTATTTATTTATTTCTTTATGAATGAGTGAATACTTCTGAGGAGGCCGACATCCTATGCACCTCTTCACCTGGATGGCTGCATACCTGGGACCAAAACAATGTACTAGAATAGTGAAACAAAGTCACGCTTGCCAATAATCGGCAGTCTATTTGGCGATCACTTTCCATGTGGATCAGCTGAATGAAGGTCACGCTGGCCGTTAATCGACAGTCTATTCAGCGATCACATTCCATGTGGATCCGCTGATGCTGAGCATTCAATATTCAGCAGTCTATTTAGCAATCACATTCCATGTGGATCTGCTGAATGCCAAGCATCTTAGAATCGACCCTGTATGTGATTGGTGATCTATTGTACCATTTGAGGCTTTGGAACGACACACTGTGTAAATCTTATGCAACCGGCAAGGAGTCTAAGTGAGTAATGACATTCCTATACATCTTTTACGTTCATTTTTTATGACCTTTATCTTGTATAAGCGGTGCATATGCCATTCATGACACATGAAACAATAAATAACAAAAACGCACTTGAAAAGATTAGTTAAAAATACATGAACTTTGCAGAGGACTCAAAACTATCTGTATCGACACAACACTCTTATTGTTACTTACGTACAAACTTGGGGTTTATTTTTATTTATTCATCTAAGTGATGTGGCGGTGGCTATGTATTCATAGCGGTAATAGAAGTAGAAGCTTGATGCCATTATAACAAAAGGGTAGATAAGAAAAACATGTTGACCATCCATCTTTCTTTGACTATGTCACGCCACTCTACCCCTAACTGTTCGCCTACACCACCCCCACCTGGTGATAACTCAACTGCTTCATGGCTACGCTACAAGGAGTGCTGAGAAATATATGAGCACCGTCTAGACAAGCGGCAGATAGCAGACCTTTTCCAGCAGCGTAAGTAGTTTCCCGGCATGTCTGCATACTTACCAGGCACGCCCCCCCCAGAGATGGCAGGCCGGTCTATGGGGTCAATTTCATTGACACTGACATCCGGCCCATTGGCACCAGAGAGGAGCATGCAGATGGCCGGCCTGAGCAGCTCAGTCCAATCAGCACCTGCTGTGAGCTTGTCGACACATACTGAACAGCCTGTTCTTGGCCCTGGTCAGGTACAGCTAGTCCTGGCAACAAAGCGGATCCCTCAAGCTGATGTGACACTGGAGCAATTTGCTGCAGCCCAAAACCGGCACTATGGCCCTCCCATCCTCAAGTGGTGTCAGAACAAGGGTCCTGTGAGTGTTCTCCTAGCCCGGTTGTGCGTCCTAACCATCACCAGTGCTCGTTATGCTCATGTCGAGGTGAACTATATGAGTTCAAGGCGCCGGTGGCAAAATCTCGCAGGGATAATTCCGTTTGTGTTTCCTGTCAAGCCTGGCACGAGCGATGCTCTGTGGCTCAGGCATGGAAGGCATCTTGCATGAGCAAAGAACAGGGGTGGGACATGACCTGGGTGCTGACCCAGTTGGCTAGTGCATCCAGATCGAGGGCCAAGTGGGGCACAGGCTGGGAGTTCATCGAGAGAAAGGAAGGCAAAGGTGTCGACTACACGGCAGGAGAAGGGGAAGCGCAGAGCTTCATCTGCGTTGATGGAGGAAGCGCCGACAGCTCGGCAGGATAAGGAAAAGCACTGAGCATCACCGGAGCTGTACTTCGGGGAGGCAACAAATTCAGGTTCAATATTATTTAATCATGCATGCGGACATGCAAATACAAAGTCATTGAGTGCAGGTAATGTGCCCAGGTCAAAGAGTGAGGAGTCAAGTGGAGCACGGCCTGAGGGTGAGGAGTCAAGTGGAGCATGGCCTGAGGGTTCATTGAAGGATGTGGAGTTGGTTGAGGCACAGACTGAGGGTTCATCGCAAGAAGGAAGCGTGGAAGCGTCGTCTCCGCAACAGGACAAGGGGAAGCGCTGAGCTTCAACCAAGTTGGTGGAGATAGTAGGGTACAAGCGTGCGTGGAGGTCCCCAAGTTTGGACATGTCAGATATCCATGAAATCCCCCCGATACCTGCCCAATCATCTATTAATGAGGAAACATGCCAGCATTTGCAGGAGGCCCTGGCAAATGAGTACCAGGTAACCTTACAGCTGCACCATACACGAGAGGATCTTCAGTGGGAACGACGCGCTTGGGAGGCCATGTGGGAAGAGAGGAATAGGGCTATTTGTGACAGGGACAGAGCATTTGGAGACAGGGATGCTGCTTTAGTGGCACGCGTGGCTATCAAAGACGAGTTGGCTGGTTTGCGAGCGTGAGTAGAGCATATCGAGAATTGAGGGTCGGACAATGCGGCACCCGGGGCATCGGAGATAGAGGACATACGACAGATGATACGGCAAGTGGAGGTGGCACAGCCACGGATTTTAAGGAGGAGAAACTGGCTGTTGAACGTGTTGGCGTCGTCCCATGAAGATGTTATGCGTAAGTGACCCTATGTCCCATACTATATACCTGATACATCTTCATGCCCAGGAGTGGTGCATGAGTACCAACTGTTATTGGATGGTAGTTCCTCGGTGTTTGCCCTCATCCAGCAAGGGCTGCCCCCGCAGATCCCACCAGAAATTACGCAAGGAATTGATCAGTTGGGAGGTCTGTTAGCAGTGCACTGACACAAGAATGCAGTGACACCAGGAACTTGGATGGAAGTGGCAGTGGATGCTGGCCAGCCCATGCCAACATGGAATGAAATAATCACGATGTTGGCATCAACTTTAGAAGAAGAAATGACAACAGCGGAGGTGGGTGAAGCCGCAGTGATAGCAGCAATGACAGGCAGAGGAGCAGTGGCAACAGCGGCGATGGTTGAAGCAGCAGCAGCAGCAGCGACGATGACCGTGGGAGAGACAGAGGAGGAAGATGAGGTTGGGAGGAGGCCCCTATCGTAATTTCTTGCTTGCAACCCTAAATGTTGTACATTTTATATATCGTACTGTATATGGTTGAACATTGTATATAGTGTACTACAGATGTAGATAGTGTACTACATTGGACTACTGGGCTATACATCAGGATGGTGTGATACTGACAATGTTTCATTGTGGACATTATAAGTGATCGGATGACTTGTACATGCTAATAATCAATTGTATTTAACAAGCCTACGTTATCACAATCACAATTTCCAATAGAAAAAGTCTTCAGACAAAGGAAATTTACCGGTTTCTATTGTAAAACCTAGCTACAAAACAGGCAACAGGTTTCTTTGCCCCTTTTTTGATAAGAAACAAATTATGGCCTCAGTAGTGAAGTATTAATGTAATTATTAGCTGCACCGATACCAATGATTAATAAAGGGTCTTCTACTATTATTATGAAACCATTCCACTAAAGACGTTTAATTGATAAGAGCTTTACTGACAATAGAGCAAAGACGAGGTACCATTCAATGTTCCTCATGATAATTGCACCTAAGGCTCCAATGACGGTGGACACCAAACACCGCATAAACCCAGCAGTGTGTGTTTAGTCTTGACGTCCAGCTATGGGTATAGAATGTATATATAGATATTCTACTAACTACAATAAAAATAACTAGAAACAGAACGTTTAGTATGAGTGTTTCGATATGCATAAAGCGAACATACCTCTAGTCGAGCATGAAAATATTGGCCTTGACTATGCCCAGATCTACTTGATGAGGTATCATTACGTTGCTGCACTGCGCATAACATTGAGCAAGTTCGAACGTCAAGAACACTTCACGTACCAAATCCTTTCCACATGAAGTGAAATCAGGCTCATTAGGCTCGCGGTGTACTATATGTTTGGCGACAATGAGCTTTGCATTCCACTTGACCTCTTTCAAAGCATCTGAGTAAGTCCAAACTTCATCAAGCCATTGATTTTCATGAGTATGGAATGCGGCAACAAGAATTCCTCATCCATCAAAAGCTTTCATTGTGAGATGGGTCCGTTTGTCACAATGCGTATAGCTCCTGACTCAAGGTCAATGAATGAGCAAACCAAGAGGTCAAAACATACAGAAAAACGAGATGAGCGGGTCTAATATGATACAGCACATCTGAATACCTCTCCGTCATCTGGAGAATCCCCTGACAAGACATGGTGCGCATCTTGATTCCAGAGGGGCAGTGGGAGGATGTGTGAGGGCGCCACAATAGGATATCACGGTAGTGCTCCATGTGGTAGTAAATTGAGGATGAAAGAACTGGGAGGATGTGTGAGGGCGCCACAATAGGATATCACGGTAGTGCTCCATGTGGTAGTAAATTGAGGATGAAAGAACGTGTTGGGTGTCTTTGAACGTATGTCTTGCTAGTGCAAACAACAAAACCTCAGTCTGTAACAGCATTTGAAAATGCTGAAGTCCATAACATCATTATATGAGCATCCTGGGAGCACTCTAGATTATGGCTTGTCGACGCACAACAGCCGCTTAAACAGCAAATGTCTTGCTGGTAAGGGTTGTAGCGTGCCGAGTCATCTCTGCCATCATACTTAGAGGGAGGAGCACCATGAAGGGACACACAAAGAAGCAGAGAAGGACATAAAGGAAAAAATAGTGGGACGATGTAGAGAAGCTTGGATTGGAGAAGACATCAAATTGAGTAGTACGTGCCTTGGTTTTGAGGAACAAAGCATATAAATACCTCTGCTTAGGCAAGGAGATACTTGGAATCATGATGTCAATGATACGGTGGTGGCAACCTGTATTTGTCATGAACACATCAATAAGGGATATAGAAACAGTGACGGCAAATGACCACAAGAAAATGCATACGATTCGGAGTAGAGTCTGAAGTAAGTAGTATGGGAATCCAAATCACTGTCGGAAGAGTCTGAATAAGAATATTTAAATTTGAGCATAGCCCATTGTTGCTCCATGTTAAGCCGTGGCACATTAATAATCGGTCATAATGACGGCTTGTCACATGGAAGACTGTCAAAATTAGTAATTGCCATAATCTAGTAAATCAATGATTTGTTGTCATATATCTATTGCACTGGATAACAGACCTCTCAAATGACAATAGGTGTTCATTAGATAGTGGCAATATGCCGAATCTTTCGGGGTATCTCAGCCCTGGTATTCAGGGATCGCTCTCCACAGAAGGCAGCCAAGGAAATAACTCATAATGCATGTGTCTGCTCCAATATATGATTTTCGCATAGTGGCTATTGTCTGTGATCTAATATCATGTCCTATTGTGCCTGTACCAGGCTGGACATAGAAAGACTCACAATTAGTCATCAAAATAGGCCCATTTTTCAGAGACCGCTGGATCTATGGGTCGACTGGACATCCAATACATCTGGCAAGGAAAGAACGTCAGCCAAATAAAACATTGTTTAATTGGAACATTACGGACCGAGTAGATGTAGAGAATGTGTTAAAACAGACCCAACCATGGCTATATTCTGGTGTATGTAGATATCAAATATTAACATAGTAAAGCTACAGAACAAATGACGTTAAAAAGGGAAGACCCTATTCCCACACATATATGTAACCGTACTAGTATCACATGACGTTAAAAATTGAAGACATTATTCCCATGCATCTCTGTAACCACGTAGTATGGTAGTAAGTATCACATGACGTTAAAAAGTGAAGACATTATTCCCACGCATCTCTGTAACTGTACAGACAAACAGTAGTATCACATGACATTAAAAAGTGAAGACATTACTTCCACATGTACATAGTCTACTGCTGACTAAGTAACTGTACAGACAAATGGTAGTATCACATGACGTTAAAAATCGAAGACATTATTCCCATGCTTACCTGAAGGAAGTAATGAGAAACAAACACAGTCACATGACAGCAAAAATCAAAGACATTTTTCCCACACATAGTCTACTGCACAGAAAAACCTTGATCTATTCTAGATCTCGGAACAGTAGTCTACTTCTGCCTCTATACTCATCTGTCTATCTCATATAGCTTGCTCAATCTACTTTCTTCTTTTCACAAGTCTCCCAGTTCACTAAGTCTCACTTTAATCTTCTCCTCCATTTTCTGGTCTCAGGCTCTTCTCCAATCACTTCTTCATTGTCTCTCTGCCTTACCTGGCTCCATCTCCCTTTGCTGTATCTCAGGCTTAGCTTGGACTTCTGCTCCTTCACCTCTTCCAATTCTGGCACCTTGCATACTCTCTAGAGCATTCTCACACCTCACCCAAAACTCCAGATCTCACCCCATCATTGCCTGGAGATACTTCATAAACTTCAAGTTCATCTAGTAAGAACCTGCTTGCCATTGAAAGTTCCTGTCATCAGCAGAACCTGACATATTATCAAAACTCTTCCTTACCATGTTCTCAATATCTACATACACTACTGTCTACCACCCTGCAGGCTACCAGACTGACACCTACAGTTGCCCCTTACCATGTTCTCAATATCTACATACACTACTGTCTACCACCCTGCAGGCTACCAGACTGACACCTACAGTTGCCTAATATCTGAACAATACAATTACAGTATCTCCCAACCCCTATACCTGCCCCCAATATCCAAGATCTACCTGGCACCCCACCTTTTGGCTTGCCCTCGAGCTCACTCAGTATCCAACACCTTCCACTCCTGGGCACATGCCATGGAAAACCCACCCCCAAGACCCTCTCTGGCAGCCAACTGGGATGACCCCCAGGGGAACACCCTCTCCTACATCAACAAACCCCAGAAACCCTGACCCCCTGCTAGCAACCTGGGTAACCCACCCCCCAAATTCTCCCATAACTGCCTCCCTCACATGGAACCAAGACCTCCTTGGGCCTGAGAAGGACCCCTGAGGCCCCATGGCACTGCCTAACTGCAGTATGGACCAGGACTGGCTCACTCCCCCTATGAGCCAGTTCCACTTCAGGCCCCTCCCAAGCAAGGACTCCCTCGGCCTCCAGGACAACAACTCCCCCAGACCACCAAACCAACCCCTCTTCAACCCCTTTCCACAGAGCACCCCCCCACCTGCTCACAAACCCTATGGGCCTGGCAGCTCTCCTCTATCCCCATGAGGAGAACCCCTCCTCAGTGGATGCTGAGACCACTCTCTAGGGGTTACAGAAGACCTCTGAAAGGTGGGCCACCTGACAGGGAACCCCTGGGAGGATGGGGCCCTATCACGGATGCCTTCCTGCCTCAATAGAGGGGAGGGAACTATTACTACTACTACTACAATGCTGCTCTGCCCCCCCAAAACCCGATCCTCCAGGATGACACCTGGGATGCCCTCCCCCAGGAAGGTAAGTTGGACATCCAGAAGCCTAAACCCTTCCATGAACATGACCCCAAAAAATGGCAGACCTTCCTCATGCAGTGCCTCAACATGTTCCAGGCCAAACCTGTCATGTTTCAGGCCAAACCTATCATGTTCCAACTCAAGAGCTCCTGAGTGGCATTTGCTGCCTTGTACCTGCAGGGCCTAGCCTTTGATTACTAACACTGCCCTTCTCTGGTTCAACTCCAACAACCCTGTCCTGTCGCAATGGCCAGCCTTCATACAAGAGTTTTTGAGCTGGTTCAGTATCTTTGACACTATCACAGAGGCTGAGGACAACCTCTTCAACCTCCAGATGAGGTCCAAGAAATGCTTTGCCACCTTCATTGTCCAGTTCAAAAAAGAAGCCTACAAGATGGGCTGAAACTACAACACTCTCCAATTCATCCTCTGGCACACACTCCTCCATCTCACCTCCAAGCAAGCAACTTACAACAGTTATAAGGCCTTGGTAATCCAGATTGACCAAAAATACTGGAAAGACTGCAACAAGTACTCCAGATCCCAAATCTAGTGGAACTCTTCAGGAGGACTCTTCTGAAAGACTGCCACCTCCAGAGCCTCTGACCCAGTACCCTCAAACTCCACCTCATGCCCCACCCTGGGACGAGGAGTTCCTGGACCACTCTGCACACTGGCCCTGAGACCCCCAGCCACCCTTAATGCCACTGACACCCATGACCTCTCTAACCCACTTTCCAGAAACTCCAATGACTACGATACTTCTGCCAGTGACCACCTCAAGGACAATGAGGAGGCTCTTTGTGCAAACCGAGTCCAAAACTCCAATCAGCCCTGAATTGATGTCCCCAAAAAGGTTCAGGAGCAGTGACAATGGAAGGGCACCTGCCTCCTCTGTGGGGAGCTCAGTGAACTCTTGACAAAGAAGACTGCAACTTCCAATTCACAAAAAACAATCTGGTGATTTAGAAATGGAAGATGATCTGAATTGCAAACTGACCAACAAAGTGACTCTGCCCTGATTTCATATATTTGTGCTACAGCTAACTCTCTTCTGGACACCCTCTTGATTCACCCCCCCTTGCACTCCTCTCAATCCCTACTCCTTTGGACTACCTTCACCTTATCCCCAGAGCCTGTCAACATGCTCATAGACAGCAGTGCCATCAACAACTTTATTGACAAAGTGTGGGTGGCCCTAGCTCCTCAATCCTCTCAATGGCTCCCCATCTCCATCTACCTCTGACTCTTCACTGGCAGCACCTCTTTGGCTGGCAACATCACTCACTTTGTTCAGATGCCAGTGACCTTCCCCTCAGGCCACCACCAAACCCTCCAGCTCCTGGTCACCAAGCTCCACACCGCTGCCTCCCTGATCCTTGGACTTCTGTGATTACACTCCATGAATTCCTGGATCAACTGGATGACTCTTACTCTCTGCCTCAATTGTGGCACTGCCCTGAATTCCATCCCTTTCAAACCATCAGGCCCCAACTTGACCTGGAACATTCCCAGCCAATGCCCTGGAGGAACCCTGGACCTCCACTCTCAGTTCTCTCAGTCTTTTGTCATCCACATACAACTCAGCAACTTCTCTAAGGCCCTTCTGGCCCTTGTCAACAGTGGGACTACCAGAATATTCATCAGTGACCAGCTGGATCTTGTGCACAATGACCTCCTGAAGCCTCTTGAACTCCACTTGTTCAATGGAACTGGCATCCCTGGACTCATCACCCAGAACCATTCCACTACACTCATCCTTGACAATGGACTGACATTTCCTGCTAACCTCCTGGTAACACAGCTCCCAAAGTCAACCCCCATTGTCTTAGGTCTCTCCTAGCTTCATGAAGTCAATTCCGACATCTACTGGAGAGATCTCACAATGACCTTTCTCACTCAGAAAGCCACCCTTGCTGCTGCCATCTCTCTCCACCTCTAGACCCTCTTGTTTGCCCCAGCAGGACCCCATCAAGTTTCTGCCCAATGTTCCCCAGAACTGCATCAAGGGAACCCACTACTCAGCCCAGAACCACCCCCTCTTGCCCTGATGCTGCTCCAATTTGGACACCCCTGTGGACCCACTTGAACCCCTGGACATCAAGATTATTGGCACCACTCCCATTGCTCACATTTTCCAAGATGGTACTCTGGCCTTCCAGCTTCAGGGCTCTCTGCTGCTGTCTGAAGAACACCTCTGGAGAGAAGACAACAGCCCTGCCAAGGCTCAGATCCTTGCTGAGGTCATTTCCCCTGAGTACCATGAGTTTGCTGATGTCTTCTCTGAAGGTAGCACCAAGGACCTCCCTCCACACTGTCCTTATAACCATAAGATTGATTTTGAGGACAGCACCACTCCCCCACCTTGGCAAGGTCTACAACATGTCTGAAGTCAAACTCTGGGTGCTCAAGGACTACCTTGATGACATGCTCAGTAATGGCTTCATCTGTGCCTTGATCTCTGTGGCCAGAGCACCAGTCCTCTTTGCCAAAAAGAAGGACAGGTCCCTCTGCCTCTGCATTGACTACTAGAGCTTGAACAAGATCACCAAGAAGAACTAGTACTCCCTGCTCCTCATCAGAGACCTTGTCAACCAACTCTGCAAGGCCAAGGTCTACTCAAAGATTGACCTCCAATCTGATTACAACAATGTTCAGATTGCTCTGGGACACAAATGGAAAATGGCCTTCCACACCTGCTATGGCCTCTTCAAGTATCTGGTAATGCCCTTTGGAATGACCAACTCCCCCATAACCTTCCAGTACTTCATGAACAACATTTTCCATGACATGAACAATATCTTCATCATTGTCTATCTGGACGACATCCTGATCTACTTTGACTTTCTCGACAACCACCAAACCCATGTCCAACAAGTCCTTGAATGGCTCTGGAGTCACAACCTCCACACAAAGCTAGAAAAATGTTTGTTCCACACTATGGAGGTCAAATACCTCAGAGTTATTGTCACCCTGGATGGAGTCTGCATGGACCCCTTGAAGGTTGAAGCCATCCTCAACTGGCCCACCTCAAAGAACATCAAGGAAGTACAGTCCTTTTTTGGCTTTGCAAACTTCTACTGACGCTTCATCAACAATTACTCTGAGATCACCAAACCCCTCAACCAGCTCACCTGGAAGGATATTCTGTGGAACTGGAACAGTAAGTGCCAAAGCATGTTTGCATTGCTCAAGGAAGCTTTCACCTCAGCGCTGATTCTCCAACATTATGACCCAACCTTTCTAGTTGTTCTGGAATGTGACGCCTCCAACTACGCCATCACTGGTATTCTCTCCCAGATGGAACTGGATAATCAGAAACTCTGGCCCATGGCCTTCTACACCTGATTGATGATTCCAGCTGAGCTCAACTATGACATCTACAACAAGGAGCTCCTTGCAATCGTTGAGGCCTTTAAGCAATGGCAGGCCTACCTCAAGGGTACTCCTTACCAGATCCAGGCACTTCGGGGCATGGCAGAGATTTCTGGAGAAACATCCATTAGAAACAGGTCATATGACTTCCAACAAGTGTTTCTCCAGAAAAACTAAAAGTATAAATTGAGAAATAGTAAAAAAAACACTTATTGTGTTTTTTGTGTGTTTCTTGAGCTATTTTTAAAAATTTTCTTTCTCTATTTCTCAAGAAATACGTGGGGAACACAAATTGTGTTTCTAGACTGTTTCTTGAAAAATATGGCACATGTATCTTTTGGTTTTTCTAAAGTTATCTTTGTAATTTTTTTATCAAATGTTTTTCAATAAACTTTCTTTGTGTTGTTTTAGAAAAATAAATTGTAAAAACATGATGTATTTCTAAAAAAAGACCGATTAGAAATTCTTTAAATGTTTCTCAAGAAAGATCAATTAGAAACACTGTCGTGTCAATGAGCATGGCGCTGATCACATGATGAGCACACACTGATCTTCTTCCTCATCAGTCTGGTACACTCACGTGCAGCTAATGTAGCGATAGGCAATAATATATTGTACATTAAATGCAATAGTAATGACAAAAGAAGGTGCTTGTCTCCCAATACCAGAACCTTCATCACACCCATCACAATTCACCTACTATCCTCTGTATCTTCCCTGTTCATGAACCCTCCTACCCCGCCAGAAACAATAAATCCTCCAGTAATCTGTTGATGACCCTCGCTCAATTGTTCAAGCTTGTGAGACACCAAAATGATCTTGCTCAAAGTGGTATTAATCTCATCACAGCATTGAAGGAGGCACTTG
This sequence comes from Macrolepiota albuminosa, assembly GCA_027475525.1. Classification (NCBI taxonomy): domain Eukaryota; kingdom Fungi; phylum Basidiomycota; class Agaricomycetes; order Agaricales; family Agaricaceae; genus Macrolepiota; species Macrolepiota albuminosa. The sequence goes on from JAMWFC010000092.1 coordinate 956,086, forward strand.
TCCAAGTAGATGGCTTGTAGAAGAGCGTACAAAAAACCTTACCTCTAAGGATGTCCAAGGTGCTATTTTGTTCTGATGATGGAAACTCAGGTGAGGAAGAATATGAGAGTACAGCTGATTAGCTGATGATCCATAGGACACAATGGGCAACGCCATGATGGCAGAACACTCAACGTCTTTCACAACAGGCTTTGACGGACGTGGTACTAAACAGGCAGGTGGTGCTGGATGACTTGTGGATGAAGCTGACACGTCTGGGTCTATTGCTTTTTTGATGGAAGCACAATCAGCGGAAGCCTGCCCATACAGAGAAAAGTTCTCTCAGGCTCTCTTCAAGATAGTTCTGTGGAAAGCCATTGGACACAAGGTCAGCAAGTTACTGATGTAGAGTGTATTAATCTGCTGTTTGTGAGTATATTAAATACATAGCTGAAAAACGAACATACAGGAGGATTCTGGTCAACACCGTTCCTCAAACTTGCACCAGAGGTGGGCAAAGGAAGTTGTGGTGAGATCTTTCTGCTGTCAGCATTAAGGTCCAAAGCTCCAAGCACTCAGGAAAGCTCTATATCCCCAACATGTCCATTGCTACCCAATCCAGAGCCTTGGCTTATGCTATGCAGACCACCTACAATGCTGAATGCGCTTGACTCTGAACAAGTATGGTTTTGAAGGGAGCCATATTGAGGGTCATGTCGAGCTTGCTCAAGCAGTTGATGGGACTCAATGGGAGAGAACGACCTGGGAGGAACATCAAAAACACTGCCATTCAATGGAGGCAGTGAATTGGAACATTGAGACATCATGCTGCGTGGAATGGGAACGGCACAATTTTTAATGTTGTCCTAAGGACCAGCAAACTCTTCCTGAGCTTGCTGGATAGGGTGGGAAGAAACAAACACAGTCAACAGTGGGCTTGTCCCAGCTGCGGGCTTATGATCAGTCATCCCAGTACCATTTTGATTTGCTAACTGTCTTGATGAGTTTGTGAGAGGGGCATTACCAGGAGGGACAGAGTGGAAGGCTTCATAAGCTAATAAATTGCCACAAAGTCGCACCATATCTTTATCCTTCCTACAGTGCTCTCTCTCATCATCTTCTGTGTGCTCACAAGCACCATGTGTAGAACTGCCAAAGGCACCAAGCCCACCCAGACCAATTGAGCCATTAAGAATGACTCACCTCGCTTCTTCCTTGCGATCAGGAATAGCTCCACCATTTGTAACAATAACGTTGGAAAGGTGATGATCCTGTTGTTGGGCCTGCTCTCTCCATTGGTTCAACCGAGCACTACCCAGACCCATACCACTGAGCCCAGCCAAATCTCAATTCCTGGAACTCAATGCCTCATTTTGGCCCAGAGGAAAGGATTGTACCCCTTCAATAATACCATTGTTCAAAGATTGTTGGAAGCCTGAAGCGGTCGTGGCACCAGCAGATGCAGCACCAGAGGTTGTGGAACTCAAAACCGTACCACCAGGTACAGGGCTGGCTCCCCGCTTTGTGTGTAGATTCTTCTTCGCCATCTCTGCCTTCAATACCGCACCTTTATCAATGTCAACACGCCGCCCTTGAAGACTGTTGTGAGCTGCCAGTGCTGCTTGCTGTGTCTTGAACTTCACAAAACCAATTATTTGTTTCCAGAGTGGCACGTTGATTTCCTGAGCGTTTCCAGCGGCACCAAAAGGTCTATTAGACTCCTCTCCAGGCACAGCAGCAGGCCAGGACACCATAGTCCCATCCCTTCCTCCATCAACGACGACACCATTCTGATTGAGAGTGACAATATTGTAAGGATCGTTGGTGCCATTATAACCTGGATAAGTGCCCCTTAAGCTCAGTGTATTGGCAGGACCACCTCCAGCAATGCTGCCATATGCGGTGTACTCTTTGTTCAAAATCTTTAAAGTAGCGGCTTCAAAATCTGTCAAGAAGGTGAACATGTTCGGAAACTCTTGTTCCTAAACCAATGTCAGTGAAAGGTTGGACCTTGCAAACCTGCATGTCCTCCAGAAAGCCAACCACAAAAATCGTTGATATCTCTTCTGTGTTCCTGGATGAGTTCGAAGAGTTGGTTTGTCATGAAGGCAGAGTTGGATGTCATCAAGCGTCAGAAGACCGTCAGTCACAGCAGTGAGTAACAAAGGCAAGGTCTCCTCAATATCAGAAGAATGGGTATACAATGACTTAATTAATACGTTGTGAACATAGACAGTCTTGCTACTACATGGGTCAGCCACTGAAACACCAATAACAAGGAACAGGGGCAAGGGGGATTATCCAAAGAGGGTATTGATAAGGATGGCAAAGAACAAAGCACCATAGGCTACATAAGTCAAAATCGTCAGAATAAATATAGTCACTCCGAATGGGCTTCCATAGTATTCCTTGATTTTCAGAACTAACATTAATGATCAAAATAGCAGGCAGAAAACTCACGGAAAATTGCAGATAGTTCATCCCAGACAGGTGGAGGGTCGAGATAAGTACACAAACCGCACAGGAAAAGGAGAAGAGTAGCAAAAACTGTGCAATGGTCCCTTGAGGAATTGCCATTGCCCCAAGATAAAATCTGTGGATAATTGAAACTTGTGAAAGGGTGGTAGCAATAGTACCAACCCTATTGTGGCTACAGACTGGTGGAAGTTCAAAAAGAGAGATAGGTTATGAGGTAGATTGCTCACCAAATCCAGCAGTTGGCTAAATCTTTCCTTCCAATGCAAGTAGATAGCATGCCTCACTTCCTCTGTCTCTCCTTGCTCTAAATCTGGCCAAGTCTTCCTCAAAAAGGGCCTAAGCAAGGTGGTAATTGGTAAGAACATGTACATGGTGCAAGAATGAAAGATGTGCAAGTGCCAGCAAACAGGTGTCATGTGTGTTTTTGCGTGCTGCCACACCTGCTACACCCAACTATCAGCAATCACATACTCATTCTAGATCCATATTTTGTCCATGTTGATGCAACGAGCACGGACCTACACCTACCGAAGTCCCTGAGCCGGTTTACATTCCAAGATAGGAACAGTCTGAAAGAACCTGCGGAGTCGAGGGTTCTTTTTTGATTCGCACACGTTCAACCCAACATCGCAGAGCCAAGAGAAGGACGAGGAGGACCAGGACTACTTTGCGCAGATTCAAACGGCAAGCAGTAGCCAAGATGTCTGTCGCACAGACTGAGCACATGCCGGATTCCAAGAAGATAATGGTTGGGAAGACGAAATGACGGAGCACACAACGATCTTCAAGCAGGCAAGTATACTCCTCGTCAAGGCATACAGTCTCTTATGGCCAGCTTTTCTTCTAATCCAATAGATGTCTGGATCGAGATTGGACCTCATACGACAACGCTCCCCATGTTGAAAGCCAACTCGAGTCTCTGGTGAGGTAGTATTCTCCTCGGCTCTCTGCACAAACAACAGGATGGGTAGGAGACTTTAACAGGGAGTCTAGTCCAACTTTACCTTAGCGGTGTGAATGTTCAGAAGAGTGGCTGGAGGTTGTGGTTGTGGTTGTGGTTGTGGTTGTGCCGGCGTCTGTGATGGTGGTTGTGGTCGTGCCTGTGTGGTTGTGGTTGTGGTTGTGGTTGTGCTGGTGTCTGTGATGGTGGTTGTGGTCATGCCTGTGTGGTTGTGGTTGTGGTTGTGCCAGCGTCTGTGATGGTGGTTGTGGTCGTGCCCATAGTGAGCACGTCCTGCTGTCTGTTGCACAGACTGAGTGCATGCCGGATTCCAAGAAGATAATGGTTGGGAAGATGAAATGACGGAGCACATGACAATCTTCAAGCAGGCAAGTATACTCCTCATCAAGTCTGGACTGCAACTCTAGTGGTTGTGGTTGTGGTTGTGCTGGTGCTGGCAGAAAATTGCTGTTGTGCTCGTTGTGGATGGCTTGGCCCTGATGGACAAGAGGGTGCTGGACATTCTGGCTATGGTCAGCGCATACCAGGATGGTGTCATGAAGAAGCAGGTTGATGGAAAGGACACAGTGGCACATATCTTTGAGGTGCGTTGTTTTTCTGACTTGTCTTCCCACTGATGTTCAACCAATCTTGTGCATGCATAGTATACTTTCTGTCAACCACAAGCCACAACTCGTCCTTGTGCTAGATGTAACCCGTCTTGGCAGTCTTGACGGCAGTATAGATGCAGATATTATGAACAAAACCACAAGACGAGACATGCAACGGGTATGATATCTCTTTGAGAAATAGCTTGTGGGGTGACGATAATGATTTTTGGAAGGCAAGTTGATGTACATGTCAATGAGGTTGTTTGCTAGATGCTGCCTTGAGGTATGCCTTGGCCAAAGCATGCCACCTCTCCTGTCAAAGCCATTTCAATACCTAGAACTGGGTCCATGCCTGAGAGTCGACTGACACCAACGGAGTCCGGAGAAAGACCGGTATCTGGGTATGCTTCAATCGGAAGGTCAAGCATGACTGATTCAGGAGAACGACAAAACACCCTCTAACTGCAGAGCTGAATATCACAACCTTGAAGTATGTACATTCTTCCGTCACGTACCAAAAATACAAATTCAAAAGATTAATATTCATTCTCATTCTCATGCCATTAAATTCAGCGACATAGATATCCCATTACTCTACCTTTGGCTTTTGGTTTTCTTTATGTGTAGTAATAGCAAACTGCTGAAAGCCATAATGATCAAAGACATTTTATTTGTGGAAGTATGTAAATGTACTAAGTAACCATTTCATGAAACTTATTCTCATCAGTAACTCCTGAAACCCTAGTAAGCCCATAACTTGGCCTTACAATTTTCCCTACCATCCACTTCACTCGACCCCCATCTGAAGCGTAGAACCATCATTGCCTTTTGCATTGTTACCAACCCTACCACTGTCATCCTCAAGGACGAGGATTCCCACATGTTCACGGATTGAGACCATACCTCCACATGAATATCTAGGAGAAGTGGCAAAGGACAACAATGGAACAGAAAGTGATGGGCCAGGACAATCAGATGGTGAGGGAGTGCTAGATATCACAGGGAACTTCAATAGCCGCTGAGAACGGCGCAGTTTGTCAATCACCACATAATTGTCTCAGGATCGGCAATTCGAATTCCTTGTTTGTCTGCCCATGATCGCAGAAGTCAAACTGTGAATGCCACGCTCATACAGTGTCTCTTTAGACTGCACTTGTTTACTGATGGATGGACAGCCACTAATATACATGTACTGTATCGATAGAAGAAGTTTAGTCCAAAGTGGAAAAGGATAAGAGCTTGACTTCTCTTATCACCGAACAATCTATCCATCAAGTCTAAGTCTACATGTGACAGTCTAGTTTGCTGTCTTCCTGCACAAATGTGTTGCGGTTGTTGGAGCTGGGCAAAAGCCATGGCTGGATTTCCATCAATGACCATGTCTTCACCACCTTGAGGTGGACTCCAGCTTGGCGCAGATTCTAGGTTGTCTTGGGCGGGCTCTTGTGTAGGAACCTATTTATAAACATGGAGACAGAAATCAACATAATATGATCACAATCTCACAGATTCTTGTCCATGCATAACTACATCTTCAAGTGTCACCGGCATACCCTGGAACATCTCCAACTCCAGTATTCTGGCCTTCTCAGCTTCAATGGCTTGCAACCGGGATCGCGCGTCCTCTAATTTAGCATCCAGTGAGTCCACCTTTGCCTTGTACGTTGTTAAGGACTGGCGGGCCATAATTAATGACTGTTCAAGTGTTGCCTTATCCTGTTGTTCGTGAAGTTGAGCTGCTATAATGGAACTAGATAGAAGTACTGACAGCCGACAATTTCTCGACAGAGGCATCTGATGTTCGTATTTCTTGCTGCTGGCAAAGAGACTTGGAAAAAATTGATAGACATGAGCTTACAACTAACTTACATTGGCATGTGCTGATGCCAATTCATCTTGCATAGCCAAAAGCCTGAGGAGTAGAACCTCAATAGTCTTGTCCCTGGTGGAGACCTTGTTGTGAGCAATAGTCAATTTGTTCTTGAATTCCGTGCTCAGAGATGCGGAGGACACCTTCTCAGTTCGCAATTGGTCTAGAAGAGATATTTTTTCTGCCTTGACAGCAGCAACTTTGGCATCTTGTGTTTTTTGAAGCGTTGTCTGCATTGCTAGTGCCTCATCTTTCACCTCCTGAGATGAGACAGTGAGCATAAAGACAACAACTCGGATGTAAAATAGCATACCTTGAGTAAAGCATTGAAAGCCTTGTCTTTCTCATCCAACGCAGATTGTATGCGGTCCTTATCGCACTGCAGGGCATCCAGAGCACCTGTCACCCTCTGTAGCTCGATGGCTTTGTTACTGATCTTGTTGTGAGCCATAGTCAATTTGTTCTCAAATTCCATGCTCAGAGATGTGGAGGACGCCTTCTCAGTTTGCAATTGGTCCAGAAGAGATATTTTTTCTGCCTCGACAGCAGCAACTTTGGCATCTTGTGTTTGAAGCGTTGTCTGCATTGCTAGCGCCTCATCTTTCACCTCCTGAGATGAGTCAGTGAGCATAAAGACAACAACTCAGATGTAAAATAACATACCTTGAGTAAAGCATTGAAAGCCTTGTCTTTCTCACCTAATGCAGCTTGTACGCAGTCCTTATTGCACCGCAGGGCATCCAGAGCACCTGTCACTCTCTGTAGCTTGATGACTTTGTCACCAATTGCCTTCATCGCCGCCTCCTTTGTTTCCTGCAGAGGTGGTGAGATACAAAAGAAGGGTAATGGAAAAGCAGACCTTGATAGCTTCTTCCTTTTCCTGCCGCAGAGCATCAAAGGTGGTTGTCATCCTCCACAATTCATTGTCCTGTTCCTTAATTGCTTTGATTGCCCCATCATTTTCTTCCTGCAGATAATCCCTCTGCTGTCGCAGGGCATCTAAAGCTCTTGTTAGGCCCTGAAGCTCAACGGTTTTCTCCTGGATAGCCCTGGCCTTGGCGTCATTGACTTCCTGCAGAATGATGGTGGTGAGAGAAGAAAAGATGTATACGGGGTTAAACCTACCTTCAGTGCGGCATGGAAGGCCATGGCTTTCTGTTCCAAAGTAGCTCGCACTCCGTCATTTTCTTGTTGTAGGGCTATCAACGCAGTTTCTGCTTTCTTTTGTTCTTTCAATGCTTCGGTCACCTCGTCTTTTGCTTCCTGCAAAGCAATAGAAAGCTCAGTATCTTTCTCCTTTCCCTATGACGGAATAAGAAACCATAATCAATAAGCTAAGGAGTAGACAATAGATTTACCTTCATAGTGGTCTCATATCTGTCAAAGGACAATTCTCTTGCTTCCAACATGGCCTGATAACTCTCGCTAGCATGGATCATTTTGCATCTCATCCTTTCTAGCTGAACATCCTTCTTCTCTATCATCTTTTGCGCTCTCCATAGATCCTCTTGTAGACGAGAGAGCTGGTCAGGGAGCGCACTTTCTGGGGCAGCGGCTGAGGTACCATTTCCGAGGTTGTTCTTGTTTTCACAGGATCAAAACTATTTGAGTTCAGTTAGCGTCTTCCTTAAAACTCAATCTCAACAAACAGACACCTCCTTCTGCCTTGTGGAGGCCTGATCTGGAAGCGGGCAATCAGTTTGTATTTTGCGGGTGATCTGCTAGTTGAAGTCTCAATTAGTAAATTTTGAGAACTCGTCCACATAAAACCCACTGTAATTGGTCCCAGACTTGCATTCCAATGGAGATGTGGCATTATGTGTAGCATCATCTGGCATTGCTGCCTTATTGTTGGAAGGGGGTAGGACAGCTCATTCAAGATTCAAAATTTCCATTCCTGCTCTTGACACATCCATTGCCAATATCAAGAGAGGAACCCAGTTATCACAGCTCATACTTCGCACCAAAGTTGTTATTTGGGATGAAGTTCCAATGCAACACAAAAATGCCATTGACTCTGTCGATCGTGGCTTCAGAGACATCTTCGATAATGACACTTCCTTTGGTGGAGTCACTGTGGTTTTTGGAGGGGACTTTAGGCAAACTCTTCCAGTGGTTCCACATGGACTCAGGCAGCAGATGATTGCTGCTTCACTCAAAAGGGGCCGACTTTGGGATAATATTCAAGTCCATTACTTGGTCCAAAATATGTGGTTGGAGCAGACTGTAGACAATATTGCTCATGCAGCTTGGTTGTTGGATGTTGGTGCAGGGAAAAATCTAGGACCTGGAGAAACAGTCAAACTGCCTGAAAGGATGATCTGTGATGACAATTCTATCACTGGATTGATTTCTTCCACATATCCTGATATTGGTCATCCTCAAAATGATCAGTATTACCTGGACCAGACTATTCTTTCTGGCAAGAACTCTGATATAGAGGAGATCAATGCAGAAGTTCTAGAGGAGGTATCCAGGGGAAGAAAGGATCTTACAGAGTGCAGATTCTGTTCTCTCTGATAACAGGAATCCTGATGGCCTTGCATTATATCCTGTGGAATATCTCAACTCTTTGAAAGCCAGTAGTTTGCCTTTGGCTAAACTGGCTTTGAAGATTGGAGTTCCTGTCATGCTTCTCAGGAATCTGGACACAACCAAAGGACTTTGCAATGGAACAAGAATGATTATCACTCACATCAGCACTAGAGTTCTCAGATGTTGTATTATCAGTGGAGATGCCAAGTTTGCAGGTTCAACTGTTTTGATTCCAAGGATCAATCTAGATGCCTCTGAAGAGGATTTGCCCATACCATTACGCAGGAGACAGTTTCCAATTTGATTGGCCTTTGCTATGACTATCAACAAGTCTCAAGGGCAATCAGTCAAGCATGTTGGATTGGACCTTCGATCACCGGTTTTTACACATGGCCAACTCTATGTTGCACTTTCTCGATGCACATCAGGAGATCGTATCAAGGTGATTTTGTCAGAAGAAAATACATCAAGAGCGACTGCAAATATTGTGTATCAAGAAGTTCTTAATGGTTTACAAATGTAAGTGTGATTGTTAATTATATACTTATTACTAACTTTATATTTTAGCATCTAACTTGATACTGTACATATAACTTGGAATTGTAGCATTATTTTTTGGGTTTACAAATGTGAGTATGATTGTTAATTACCTACTTATTACTAACTTTTATATTTTAGCATCTAACTTGATATTTGTTGATACTGTACTAATAGAATATATATAACTTGGAATTGTAACATCATTTCTTGATAAATGTGAACTTTCTATTCTTTAACAACATATGCTTGAACCAGTAAGACATAATGAAAGTAAGTCATGATAGAAGTTGAGTTATGAATATACATATTTGGAACCCCTAACCGAACGAAGTGAGATTGGGATGAAGGCTGAGTTACTTATATACATACTTGGAGCCCTAACCGAACAAAGTGAGGTTGGGGTGGAGGCTAAGTTACTTATACATACTTGGAGCCCTAACTGAACGAAGTGAGGTTAGGGTGGAGGCTTAGTTGGGGGGGGGTTTGTGGGCAAAGCCCCCAACAAGCTACAAAATTCGTGCCTTCAGCACAAATTGTAGCTTGTCACTCAAAATGGGCTCAAAAAGTATTATTACTTAAATGCCCGAAGACAATTTATTTGCGTAAGGCCTAAGACGTCCGCTTCCTGAGGACTCCGAGCCATGGCAAGATGATTGCTTGCCAGGCCTCCCCAAAATCCTACTCCTTTTATACCCTTTCCACTACGCACAGACCAACATTGTATCTCGCATGTTTCTACACTGGTTTGTGGGATTGCCGTGCCCAGCCAGGCAGTTATAGCATTACCAAGCCTGGGCACTTGGCTAATCGTTTGTCTGAGCCTTGGTGCACATGGTCCCTCTCTTTCCCTGGCTAAACCTTCTTCCACTGCCATCCTGCCCCTTCCTTATCTGTCCTTCTTTGTCCTTCTGTCTGAGCTTGCATCGCCGTTGTTCTGTGGCCACGGTGGGCTGTTTTCGTGGAGGGAGGTCATGGTCAGAAAAGTGCAATGTATTTTCGGAACGGAGTGACAGACTGCTGGGTGTAGTAAATTAAATGATGCTGTGGGTGTTGGTCTTCCGTGCCTCATGTAAAGCATCATTTGCGTCGTCCTCAACTTACATGTCTAGATTGCAATCAGATGCGATGAGGAGTTTGAGCTGACACTTGTGGTTTCGGGAGACGTCTGCAAGCCTTCCCACTTTTATTTCCAAACTTCTCACTTCTGCTCGCAACCATTCCACTTCCGCTCACGAAAATCCCACATCTTCTCACGGCCAATCCACTTTTGCTCGCAGCGTTTTCAATCCTGCTCTCAGCTGTCTCACATCTTCTGGCAGCTTTTTCACCTCTTCTGGCAGCTTTCCCACCCCTCCTCGCAGCTCTGCCATCTCTACTTGCAGCCTTGTCACCTCTGTTTACAAACCTGCGACCCGCCTCGTCCAATAGTCATCCGTGGCCTTGGACCTCGCACGAACTTCACTTATCATGTCATTCAGTGTCGTGGCGAGCTGTTGGGTGGTAATTCTTTTTGTTTTTGCCACGGAGGCGGAGAAGAAGCGAGTTTGGTTGATAAATGTGGAACGACAGAATCGAGCAATCATTGTGTCCAGACAAACTTGAATGTGGAGCTGTGACGACTTGACGCGGGTTATGCCGAACGTCTGTCTTCTTCCAACGTGATTACATAATACTTATACCCGGCCTTTATATTCCACATTACATCACTCTCTTTGAAGATACTGGTTCGTGAGCTTCCCAATTTTCGTTGCGTGCCGGTCTTTCTTCACATCCTTACTCTTGGCAGCCCCAACCTTAATGTGTCGATAACCGGATTAGTGGGTGCTATCCTTGAGTAAGGCCCATTGCTTTCATATTGCTTATCCTCATATATCGTCTGATATTTGTATGTCCATATCAGCTTTCCTCTTTTGATATTTCCGACGTCGTTCTCATTCATTCAACTCATCGTCTTTCGCTACTATTTGAGTAATGGAGTATTAGAGGGGTTTTGTCTGTCGGGTCTCGGGTCATTACAAATACACTAATACATAGTCAGACCCAACATGCCGATAAAAAGTGCGAACTGTAGCACCAAACATGACGAACATACAGTTTTTACTTCTTCTTATTTATGCGTACTTTATAGGCTTCCAGTTCCCGAAGACGCTCTGTCAGCGTCGGATGGGAATGATGGTATGCAGAATACCTAGCCAGAGAAGAGATCGTCAACAAAAAAAAACTCTCAATGATTACAGAACACAAGGTTAGATACGCACAGCCAATCCACCCAAACGGTAGACAAATTCTTGACATGGATAGTAATCAGTGCGTGGCCTAGACGGTCTCCCATATCCTTCATATCCTCATGTTGCACCTTCTCTTCGAGCTCGCATGCGAACCTGTCAGCTTGGTACTCAAAGGATCGGCTTATGGCATTCATGCCGATCGACACAAAAGCCTCGAGCGGCGTCAAGATCATCTATGGTCGGATATTAATTATGGCCCCGATAATATGAACGAGTCAAACAAACCTGGAACAGCGTGAACGCGACAATAGTTGGCGGAACAGCGGCGACTGTTTTGGGGAAATCAAAGGCGGCAAGGACAGGTGGAGCGTGGAGGAACGCGGGGAAGAGGGCGAGAATGGTAAAAATATGGAATTGGGAGATGGCCATCAGCTTCGCAGGATGAGAGTAATACCAGTGGCCGAGCTCATGAGCTAGGACAGCCTCGACTTCGCCAGGTTGGTTCTGCTGGATCAATGTATCAAAAATGACAATATGTTTGCTCTGCCGGACAATCAGAATGAATATACGCGACAATAACTATTTGAACAAACCCAGGGAAGACCGAAGAAATATGCGTTGCTGTGAGAACTACGCTTAGAGCCGTCAATTTCATACAGGTGCTTGAGAGGAAATTTGAGTTTGGAGGCCAACAATTCAATTCTAGAACGAAGCTCTCCAGGCTTCAAAGGTGAGAGCTTGTTAAACAAGGGCTGAATGACAGTCGGATAGATGAAAACCATGATGAGCTGGAACGTGATCCTGTTGAATGTTTGTCAGACGGGGTGACAAACCACATCAAGCGACGTACATGAACGCCATGAGCCAAGGTACAAATCGATCACCCGCCCACTTGAAAATGTAAAGAAATGCTGCCAAGAAAGGCGAACCCAGGATAATGGCGAGGGCCCACCCTTTCAACAGGTCTGTGACGAACAACCCAGGCGTTGTTTTGTTGAAACCGTGCTTTTCTTCAAGGACAAACGTTCCGTATACTTGTAGTGGCAGTGCCGGAATAGTTGATAGGAAGTAGAGCACGAAGACAAAAACGATAGATTGTACGATCTTCAGTCTCTGTGAGAACAAGGACGTCGAGCAATTGGTGATGTACACACTTCGTATTCTGGACCAAAGCCAGCAAATCCTATTAGCCATCCAGCCACGCTCCAGGACCAGGCGTAAAATCCGAAGTGTAAAAGGGCAGAGTCGAGACTTTGTTTCAACAAACCCGAAATCAAGGCGAATTTAGCCTTGTCCCTCCCATAATTTTGGGATCTTGTAAACACGTCCGCGTCGAAGTGACTGGCGAGAGCTGCCGGAGGTTCAGTTTTGGAGTAAAGGGGATACTGTCGAAGGCTGGGCACATAAAAAAAGGTACGAATCGAGGTCAAATCCAACACTCACAGCAGATAGGTTTCGAAAAGGGTCACGGTCCAAGAGAAACCTTGAACAGCTAGTTTCCAATCGATAGGGTCGACGGAAACAAATGCCAGGTGTCGTTGTATATGATCTAGTTGCGCATGAAGAAAATCCATTTTGACCAGTGTGAAAGGAAAGTTGGAGGTGGAGGCAACGAAGGAACAGTATTTTTGTAACACGACGTGGCGACGTGTACTAGCACAGCCACTGATCTATATACAACCCACGAATGTATACGTAGCTTGGGATAGAAAAATTTCTCTTGAATATGATGTAATATTATAGACTATACTTGTGCGACTCTCGCCATCGATGCGATGCCTCCACTCGCTATCAACACGCATGATTCCTGATCGAGTCCAAGTGAATGTTGTTGATTTCCCTGTCCTCCTCTCAACCATTCCCAATATGGCCTTGGGCATCACACAAACATCCATTTTGAATATCCTTCTTTTCTAGACCACATAATTTTCGCAGCCTTGAGGCTTTAAGTGGAATGCAATTGCAGACAACGCGCTCCGGGAGATCGAGCGCGCGTATTTCAGCAAAAGCCCGATTGCGTTGACGGTAACGTGAGTACGTTGGAATTTGGGAGAGGTGAGGATTCAGGCAATCTCTACTGCGAGCTTTTGGACAGTGCTGTTGGAATAACCAATGGCGCCTGCAAATGCACCATCCGGATCCCCCATCTCGATTGCCCTAGTCTTGTCGTACTCTGCAAACAAGGGATCAGGGAGAACGAGACCGTCAAGTAAATTTGAGACAAAATATCCAACAGGTAGTATGGGCCAAAGGGCAAATAGCCATTATGTAGAATTGCCTAGAGCACACCAACTTGTTTAGAAGGCTAAGAAGTTGGATCGGCAAATACCATTGTCAGGTAAGAAGAAAATATACAAGGAAGGAAGTGAATTTTACGTGTTCACTTTCCAGATCTTCCACCAGAAGAAATTTCACTGGACTCCTCGGTGGTTGTCATTAAGGGCCAACTTGAAGGCTCATTGTCATCTGACCTATTGACCGGCGTTTCTGTTCCGTTTCTGCCTTTGAGATCTGCGAATCCCCATGAAATCACCATAAGGTGAAGCATCTCGGGGACAACTTTCAGAAAGTTCTAGAGATAAGTTGGAAGACATGAGTAGAATCGCAATTTTGAAGGAAAATTGATTCGATCTATATCGTATCTTCCAGTCACCAGAGCACGTCAACGCCTACAGATATAAATAGCGCAATTGCTTCAGCATCTGTTGTACAATGAAGCCGTGTTCGGGGGAATGATGTACATAGTAACATGAAGACTATGGTAGCAAGGTGGCAGAGAGGACTGAGCAAGAGTACACACCAGAACTGTCCGACGAGAAACTAGATTGGCAGATAAAGTACAGAATATCATTCATACAAGATAGTTGAATGGTGTCATGAGTTCCGGGCTAGCCAAAATCCTCCGCCGAGCTGATAGAAGTTTGAGCCGAAAGTGATGTGAAAAACGAGACGAAGCCAAGCTCACTTGTTCCAAGAAGGCATCAATCTGATCTCCATCTTCCATACCGAGCTTAAATGACAGATTACTGCCAGATTGGAATAAAGGACATGGAAGGACTTACTGAAGCAGGTGTGTCGTCGGGCTGTACACGTTGACCCTCAAACGTGAACTTGAATGTACCTGTTCCATCGAGAGAAAAACAGCGAAATACGTTAGAGCCGCCTTTCAGTTTATGGACCACGTTAACACTAGCCTGTCTCCTTTTGAAACTTTTGCTGTAAGAACATCAATCGCGATAAGTTCGCGTCAATCAAAACCTTTGTAAAAATGAACTCGCCTCAGCAGCAGCAAATATTTTCGCGAACTTCATGTTTGCTTTGACTTTGACCGTAATCTCTATTCAGAATGGAGAATGCAAGTCAATACATGCCTCAGGCCCGAGTTGTAAGTAGAGTCGACAAACGATTTCCGTTATAGCTTATATTTAGGTTGAGTTTGGGCTTTTCTTCGGGCTCTTGAGACATTAGCGTCGTCTTTGAGATTGTACAAGAGCGATTTCACAGACAAGAAGGCGCAAGCGCGGCCAACAACGCGTGGAAGATGGGGAAAAGTGGAAGCGTGACAGTCACGGGTGGCAATGTTGTAAATGACGCTCCGTGGGACATGACTTTTTTATTATGTCTATTCTATTTTCCTCACCGTGAAATATATAATTCTTTGAGTTCTTATTGATCATATACTATCATTGAAATGTTCCGTATCAAAAGTTATGGAAAACAGTGGGATAACTACAAGGTGGGATGGCAGGCGTCACAAATGACATTCCTTTGGAACAAGCATGGGGTTACCAGCATGCTCGGCACGCGGCGCCATGTGCTGATTAGATCAGTTGTGTCTGATCGGTCACGGTCAGTGGGTCATTTGGGTCAGTCATTTGGTTGGTGAAATTCTGAAGGATCAGTCGAGTCAGTCAGAGATAATTCCGTATTGGGCATAAAATACCAAATGGACATATGTAATTCCATTCAAGCTCTCTTAAGCCATGAAAGCACCCTGAATGCTTCATGGCTCGTCAAAAGGAGTGGGTATGGATCACTTTCATCAGGATGAAGAGAAGTGCAAGTTGACAAACTTTAGTGCCCGCTGCAAATTTTGTACTGGCACCAAACTGACAGAAATCTGACTGTTGCGAGACGGGGAGTACTACATCAGTTGTACATTACGTAAGCACTGAACAAACGACACTTCCTCCCAGTCCAACTGACTTATAGTAGATTGGAAACTCAAACTTTTGAAAAGGATCTTCATCTTTATTGCGATTCTATAAGCTGGAGCGCAAGAGAAATCATCGAACTCTTTGTGGTTTCAGGCGTTCCAATGAGAACTCTGACCCCCACGTTAATTCGTTTGCTCTGCCGGAAAGTGGTACGAATGCCGGGCTAGATTTGTATGTGCAAGCCTACGAAGCGGACATTATTCGCGGATCAGCAGCAAAAATCTCAGCCGCCTCTCTTGAAGCACCTTTACCGGGTGTTAGCGATACTGGAGGTGCCCTGATCAGATGGGGAGCTCAAACACAACTTGCGATTACTCACGATGAAGACATAGTCTGCACGCAAGCCAATGGCGATCAGGACGTCATTTGGGTTGACAGGTACGTCTACTTCGGAGTCCTAGTACTGCCAGGTTTCATTGTTTGTGGTCTGTGCTCCGCTTCCGAATCTCTCATGGCTTGCCAATAACTGGTCTGAAGTCAATTCTTTTCGTTTCTTCTTTTCCTTAGACATGCAATCTGACGTGAAACATGAACAGATACGATGCTCGACTATTACTGGATACTTTACCGGACCCCTGCGGGACCTTGCAAATGATTCCTGACTCGCCTGGTGGATGGTCTGACGTGCCATCTGACAATGAAGATGTGTTCTTTCTCAACCCAGAGGAAGTTGAAGATTTTAGACGTGATAAAAAGAGGCGACATCTTGAGGAGCTCCGAGAGGAGCGGCTGAGGGCTCGGCGTGAGGAGGATGGTGAGTCTAGTGATGAGGAAGCTTGGGGAGGAAGTGATGAAGAGGTGCAATTTCATCTAATTCTTAAAAATTCAAATCCGTTCTAAACGTTGTCTCCATTGACTTTCACAGCCGAACGATATCCAACGTGACCTAATGGAAAGAACGGCTATTCATCTTCTGGATTCACCCAATTCTACACAGTTGGAGGCACGTATCCTGGCCAACCATGGTAATGACATTCGTTTTGCCTTTCTGCGTGGTCGATGGAGTCATGCGTGGAAAACTACTCAAGAGAAAGTGTCAAAGAAGAAGGAACAGAGGAAGAATATGAGTGGACTGGGTGGATTAGCGGGGTATGGCAGTGATGCGGATAGTGATGAGGCGGAGACCCCTGCTCAGCCTGTGGTACTACAGGCTGACGCAACAGCGTCGCCTGCTTCGACGTCTCAAGTATCTAGTACAGGTACAGAAGCCCTTCAAGAAGCACGAAGGGCACGTGCGAAGGAATGGGTGCAGAAGAGGCGGTCACGCGGGGATTAGCTAATAGTTATTCAACATTGTCTTCGACTCACTTTTGATTGGCTTTCTCCGAATCAACGCCCGAGAATTTTTCCACCATTGCTCGGTATGCAGGGCTCCTCGAAGCGCTGAACTATGACTTTGCTGGGCAATATAAGATCGTGTTCATGCAATTTCAATGCTTTGACATGAAATGGGCCTAAAAGCCTGTCCAAGTGCTCTCCTGCATTATCATCCTTCTTGCCTATCCGAAGCAGCAATACCTAGCAAGCTCCTGTGTGCTTGGCGCTTGTCTTTAATTAGAACACTGTACATCACCCGTTCGCAGCGTGCAAATGCTAGTGGTTTTCGTGAAATGTTAGAACGATGGCCAAAGCTCCGAGTCGCTGGTTCCCGTCACAATTGTTCGGCTAAAAAATGGGCCCGCCATGGCCACAATGGGATGCTTTGATCTGAATTCTACCCTATATATTCCTCCTCCGATGGACGAACAGTACCCAGTCCCTCTTAGTGAACAACATCTACTGCATCCCATATTTAACGATCTCAATGGCTCCAAATCCCAATGACGCCGACCGGAAGTTGGACTTCTTCGTCAACATAGCAGTGATGCAAATTCTTGCTATTCTGCAAACTATTGCAGGTATAGCTGGCTTCACCGGAGATGAATACATCGTCTTTTTTACACGTCTTATCGCACGCATGCACAGCAGGTGAGCACTCTATCCCTCCACCGGACGTTGCGATCGACAACAGACTGTAATTCAGCGTTGCAAACTCCAGTGTCGCTTCCCCCGCTTCTGTCAACGAGCCTTTGTCGGGCTCTGCTACGTCTTCAAGCGGCGTGACGTCCTCTCACTCTATATCACCCCAATCTGGAGACAGATTAGGGGTTTCTCCCGAACTTTCGTCCGCTCCATCCCCCATGGATACCTCGGCCTCTCTATCCTTTTCTACAGTGGCTGCCTCTCGTGCCCCTGTCGCCTCGACTACCCTTCTCGAACCTCAAACTACACTTGCCGCAGATATCACTTCCGAGTCCACTCCCGCCATATCAACTTCTTCAAATGACATTTCAACCTCCGAACCTGAAGCCGCACTGGCTGCTTCCCCTCGTATCGCAACTGAGGTTACAGAAGCTGTGACCCCTCTAGCTGCCTCTTCGTCTTCGGCGACGCCGACAGATGATCGTTCTCTTTGGCTAACTTCCATTGTACCTTCCAACACTACACGAAGGCGCCCACGCCCACTAAGGCGCGAGGGCGCTTGTATATTTCATGACGTTGCCGGCCAGGTAGTCCCAATATCATTTGCCCTTCCTGCTGCTCCCACCATTGTCCCATACGCTCCTGCTGCCATTACCGCCGCCACCACCTCCGCACTCGACCCCGTTTCTTCTGCTACTATTCCCGTTTCTTCTACTTCTGACACGGCCTCTCATCCTCTAACTCTTGGTAAACCTGTCCCTGCATCACCGGTTCCCAGTTCAGCTTCATCTAAACGTTCTCGGGACGAAGTTGATTTCAAGGACGATGATAACGAAGCTGCTCGCTCCAGCTGTAGCTCAGCGTCTCCTCCAAAGCGCCGGCGTAGCTAAACCGAGTCTCAATTCGTCAATTTTGGTCACTTGGTATGACGCGTAAAATTTCCAACGAATGACTTCGAAAAGTCGCGAGGGAGTGGGCTGGCTCTCAACATTGTCACTGCGAGACACTAACGGCCATCTCCACCATATTATAATAGTGGCGACTTCTACATCATAATTCTACATACTCTGCACCCTAACTTCTATTTCCTTCGTGTCCTCTTTTTTTGATCTCTCCCACGCTCGCATTGTCCATATAAATTATAGTAGCCGTGACTTGTGGATCTGCGAGCGCAGTGTGAGTCGACGAGATCGGCCCCAATCTATGTTCGCTGGTTTAATTGAAACAACGAAGAAAGGGACAGTGAATGTGATATCGAAAGGAGAGTCAAGATACAATGGTACGGTGACTTAAATTGGACCCGAATTAATCCCATGCAACCCCTCCACTCTTACTTGCCCGCTCCATTAATCAGTAGAATGAATGACAAAGATAAGAGCAAGTAGGACTGCGGTGTCTGACTATCTGTAGATTTTCGAATATCATTGAATCCAATCCGAAACGCGTACCTATCCTATTGCAAGTACTGTAAGAGGGTAACTATTACGGATGGCATGCGTAATCAAGGAATTGAGCTCTAGTGGAATAGGTAGTTAGAGATCACATAGTAATGACACTGTAACAAATCGTACAGGACATGTAATGAACAAGGTATAAAGATATATGTCGTTAGACACATACAACATCTTCCGAGCTTATATCCATGTCGAACACTCATCCAGATAACGAATACCCGACATCGATATTCTCCTTCTTCATCTCAATCAGCCTATCCAGCATCGCCTTTCCCCTCTCATTCAATCCCTCACGAAACTGATTATCTTTCATCCAGTTCAAACCATGCTGGAGTATATTTCTTGCACGTGTGGAACCCCCTTTCACGTTACCCATAGTAGCGTGTAGCGTCGCACGTTTTTCTGAACAATTGTATGTTGCGCAATGTAGTATATTCGAGTTATAAAAAACAGTTTCGCCGGCTGAGGAACGAGAAATAAAGTAATCAAGCTGAAGTGTGTGGTGCAAGGTGAATTACGCACGTTGGAGCGTCAGCTGGACAACACCGGGCATATCGAGTGGGTCCCTTGGAGGCTCCATGGTCTCACTATGCTTGCGCTGTTCGACTGTTCGAGGTACTCGATGTGAGCCCGGTACAATGTACAGGCAAGAGTCACGGTAAAGAGCGCTACCAAAAACGTTAGCATATCCCAAAGCCGTGCTGTATAACGTGTTCATACGTGTTCCATTGAACCTGGGGGAAGCATTGGCGTCAAACAATGCGAATCCTATACTGACGTAACCGACGTACACCAAAGTGCCATTTCTGCAGAGCTTCACGTTCTTCTTCTTCACTCGCTTTTTCACTCACATCATCACGATGCCAACGAAGTGCAAAGTTATGTCCCAATGGATTGATAAGAAGATTGAACAGCTCTAGAACAAGTTTGGGCTAAAGAGTCAGTAATCCACGAAACTACTCACCCATCTCCAGATTATCCTCTCCACACTCAAGCAACTCCATAACGACATCTAGCAACTTCTGCGAGGTATACCATTCCGCAAACACTGGTTCCCCGAGTCCTGGATGCATGACATGTTGAACGCCCCACGAATCAGGGTTATCGTCACCGAAAGGCGGAAACTGCTTCCCTACGGTTCTGCGATAGGACCACTTGCCTTCACGGGTAAGGGACACGATGCGATCGCAGGCTTCGCGTAACTGTGTCTCGTATGAAGGACTAGGTATCAGGCCAGGGACCACGACAAACCCTTGTTCGTCGTAAAGGGTCTTGAGCTCAGAGGGCATCGTGGTTCAAGTCAAGAGGGAAGTGACACGGGAGCTACATTCCGGGCGTGATCACAAGATAGACGAAGAAAGGTTCGACGCATGTGGTGCATGATCATATGTTCTGCACAGAACCGGCCTCGTTCAATATTAAATAACTTGAACCTGAGCCACAGGAGTTGTTTGCGTGTCCATCTTGACGACGACGCACTTTGTGGCATTCATTGGCGGCTACCGGCGGCTACCATACCCAATACTTAGTGATGGCGGTCCGCTTTCAGTTGTTGACTTGAATGGTTGACTTGACACTCCCACGCAAGAATACCAATTTGTACTAAATGATGGACAGCGGCCCAAGGGTGGCCATTCACTGCGCTTGAGAGTTGAAACGTAGATCAACCATGCAGGAACTTCCGCCAGATACTTGGGCTTCAATTGCTGGATATCTTCCCTCTCAAGCCCTCCCGGACTTGATTTCTGTGAATCGTGCCCTTTTCAATCTCGTTCTGGATACACGATATGGTGTAGTGGAATGGGGAACGCTGGATAAGAAGCTAATTAAACTCCTTGAACGTCTCCAGTCAGTCCGATTCAGACGTGTCCTCTGGTTTTATACTCATACAATTTATGTACTAGAGATCCTTCAATAGCAGGTCGCGTTCGGCGTCTCCACATCCGACCATGGTTCATTCAGTATCTCTTCGAACGAGAAGCACTTTTCCAAAGATCATCTCTCATGGAACGACAGACCTGGAGCTATACATTTGGACAGATAATGAATTACTTCTATCCTAACGAGCTCAACACCACCTCTGATGATCGCCCTCCCCCACGTCCCCCCGGTTTTATAACGTACCCTCCGACAAACCAGCTTATGAACTCCATGATTAAGGCACTCAAAGGCATGACGAACGTAACAGAATGCGAGTTCCAATGGAGAGATATGCCAATAAACGCCGAAACGCTCTCCTTTCTTTCTTCCGCGCGGGCGGCATTTCATTCCAACCTCTCCAAGCTCGTCCTACGCACCCGCGTGTCGAGGTTTGGCCAGATCTTGACCTTCGCTGATTTTCCCCGGTTGACTGAATTGGAGCTCCATTTCGAGTATGATCCATCCACCGAACGTGACATTGGTGTGATCAATGTAGACATCCTTATCCAGTCGGTTGCACCTTTCATCAACCAACTTCAAGACACTCTACACACCTTGACTATAGCGTCTGTCGCTAGATGTGATCACTCCACATTCCTCCGCTCATTAGGGCCATTGCCGTATCTTCGAACATTAACCCTCCAGATGCAGTTCGACGATGCGCAGTATCTCTATAGCCCCTCTTCATTGAGCAATATTCTATTACGCCATAAAAAATCCTTGACTACGCTGGTCATACGCCCGAATTATGAAGAGGGACCTACAAAAGCTCTAGCAGCATGGCAACCTATCAGCGATGCATGTACAGCTGACTTAAACGGTCTCGATAGTCTGAAATCACTAACGTTCCCGGCACCTGACTTGTCTACAATGAAGTCTTTGATACACCATGCACCTGCCCCTTTAGATACGCTTTGTTTATTTGGTCGGTACCTAATGCCTGATGAGGTGGCGTCGATTATTGGTGCTCTCGGAAGTCTAGCAAACCTGAAGACATTGTCGCTGGACGTTCAGATGCTAAATTCTGAAATGTTTTCGCTTTTGGCAAATGTGCTCCCTGCACTACACTCACTCACGATCGTACTTGGAACTCCCCCGGTAAGCCGTGTCAGTTATACTAGTTTGAAAAATGATACTGATACCCTAAATCCATATCAGGATTCGTACAATCCGCACATTTTTGTCAAGGAGGGCTATGCCTGCCAAACTGATTGGCAGCTGTACGACCTTGCAATATACCACAAATATTACAAGGACGATTTGAATAGCGCCTCAATAGATGCGGAACAGGACTTAATGTGGCACGTTGCGTCTCATATCCTTCCTAATGTGAAAAGTTTCAAGGGGACGGGGCATAAGCGTTCGCGTTGACGTCAAAACGTTTTTTCTCATGGGTTTGACACAGATCACTTACAGTCATCCATGGACGTGATGCTTATTAGTCTTGGCGTTTTCAAAGATCTTGATACTCAATGTATGCAATCTTCATTCATGCTTTTGACAGTAGAAAAGACGAGCACAGCGTGGCCTCCTTGTCACCATGACGCAGCATATCGCAAACGGGATGTATTTAGCGTATAGTAATACAACTCGAGTCAATCAATTGAAGGGTGGTTTTAACTCCAGGCGAGCATCTGTATATAAGCAGTCGTACTAGTAAAACACACGGAAGCTTACTTATCACTTTCGAATAGTCAAGTATGTAGTAAAAATAGAGCGAATCCAATGACTGCACTTAAGTGAGTTACTGTTACCGGGATAGTCGGAGCGAGTTTCTGGAGAGCCTGTACGGCCTGTCCCAACTCCGACGATTATATCCATTAGTTCCCTTCAGGAGTAGTGTAGTGGGTCGTTACAAAAAATACACTACCTCGCTCGCCCTATGCTCGGGTCATCTCGTGTAAACTCTCTTCAGATAAAACAACCTACCTAGAGAGTGGTCGTCGAGGTGAGACTCCCTTAGGAACAGGTCTCACCTGACGCTCCTCTCTCTAGGTCCACATGTGATAACTGACACTCCTCAAGCACTTTCATTGGCCGCGTGAAAACAAGGTTTTAACCGCTATTAAAGAAGTCGCAGATCAAATAAAACATACGAGTTATGACAAATGCTCATGACTACTGACGTCCGTTTTGCCGAAGCCACTTAGTCAACTTCCTCGACACTTGGCATCAGACCCATTGACAGTCATTTCGCGAGATTATGTCTGGTACAACTAACCGAGACACATGCTCTTGTCGATCTTTCTGGAGTTCCCGAAATCTGAATACACATCATATCTGTGTCTGTCGATTCTCGACCAACACATCGACTAAATACAATATGTCGTGTGACTGTGAAGCAATGTGTTTCACGCCAAAAACAAGATTGAGCGTGATGGAGGAGCTCGTGAGACTAGTACAAGCAGGATTGAATCACAAGGACCACATGACACCAGGTATCTGTGCCACACGTTTCTAGACCAATTATGGGAAAGGTGGTTGAGTGATGATTGATACAATTTTCGTCGTTCGACACCAATTTATGCCCATTGGTTGTGTCTACATGATGATATAAAAAGGCGATGCATGCTTCTCATCGTCTGTTTATCATCGTTGTGCTTCGTTTGGACTTCGTTTCACAATTTCTATTTTCACGAACCCGCATTGTCTATGTATTAGTATATGTCCATCATTCAGATGACAATCCTTACAATGGTTCTGATCGATCTAATATCAAGAAGTGTACAGTGTGATATATACTTTGTTGCAGACATCCGAATCAAGCTGGTCAGTGTCCTTGCCCTACCATGCGGTTGATCCTGACCTATGTATGCAGTATATACTTTGTAGGGTAATCACTGAGATTCATGCCACTCCCCTTACACATGGCTGATATTGTCCTTGATGATACCTCAAGCCACCTGGTTTGTAGTCATTCGCTCTCGTTACATTGTAACTACTCCAGTGTGTACTCTAATTCCTGGCTGAATGGCACCGCTGTGGAAAGTGTCAAAGGTCCCCTTACTCTGACCTTTTCTGGTACGTCGCCATCCTTGTAACCTTTATCACTTTCACCGTGACTAAAAAGGATGAATCCAGGCATTTCAGCAGCTTTCTATGGTAGCGGAATATTCAATAAAACTGCCAATGCTACCATTTTCATTGATGGAACAAAGACGGTCATGTCTATCTCGTCATTTCAAGACCCTTGGTTTTCAACGAAAATCCTCCCGGATAGTCAACATAACGTCACGTTCGAGACTCTTCCAGATGGATTCGTGATCGATTATATGGCAATCACACCAGGCAACGACACATTTCTTGTCGGGGAGCAGCTAATTGTAGACGACGCCGACACCTCTCTGACATACACCGGACAATGGATAAGGAACACCACTACCACCATTCCAGTCCGTTCGAATTGGGGTACTCTTCTTGGTCCAGGACTTTCTGCTTATAATGCTACAAGCTTTGGAGGTGGGTTTCAAGAAACTGAAGACCCGCACGCGTCTTTTAATTTTACCTTCATCGGTACGTTCCATCTCATTCCAAGTTACATGTTCTATATATGTATATTTGTCGTCAGGGTCATCTGTGAGTGTGTACGGGTTCTATGACTTCAAGTATCCGTCTCTTCCTGCCACTTTTACCATCGACGGAGAAAGTGATACGGCAAAATCATATTCCTCCGGCTATTTGGAGCAAGCAAACTATCTCTGGTTTGAATCTGATGGACTATTCCCCGGAAGCCACGTCCTGTCTGTTACATTTGACCATCCATCCTCTGGCATCCCAAATCGCGGGGGTAGGTTCACATTGGATTATATCATATACACCCCTTCCTTCTCTTCTCTTGAAACACAAGGAGACTCCACTAGCGTGGTTTCCTCCAGCATCGGAACACAACTTTCAAGCCGACAAATTAGCTCCCCTACTACCACCGCAGTCAGTCATTCAGAGAGTACTGCCGTCCTCATTGGCGCTCCCATAGGGACTATTTTTGGTGTCCTGGTAGTGGCATGTCTTGTTTATCTGTTCAGGAGAAGGATCATTAACAAGAAGATTCAAGCCATTGCACGCTTAGCTCCAGATCCGTATCGGAATGTTTCCAACAGTTCCCAGATTTCCGGGGAACCACTCATTGTACCAACCGTCGAATCTAGGAAAGGAGTACAATCGTCTGTTCAAAGAAGAACTAGTGAGGCCTCATCGACATTCCCGGGAATGGACACTAATTAACGTTAACAGATGTGGCGCAAGAACCTCCTCCATATCAACCATGGTCATTACTGTCTGACTTGCAACAACAACCATCACCTGCTGAAGTCAGAACTTATAACATAGCAGCTATGTCTGTCAATCCGGCTCAACATATATCAGAGCTTGCCGACGAATTGCATGTCGGGAGGTGGGCATCTCCGTAAAGCTACTTGCCGCAGACATGCAAATACATGGGCTGGAGGTATGCAAGGCTAAGTATCTAATGTATGAATAATTCCCATGAGTCTCGCCGTATCTTGACTTTACTTGACGGAAAAACCGTTGCCGATAGCGTGGCGAAAAGAGAAGTTCGGACATTCTAAGTCACAATGATATCTGGTAGTTATTCTCGATATACTAGTCATACAGTATATTATTAAGGATTTCACGAGGTAGAAAACTTAAGGAAACAAGGGCTACTGAGTACGTGTCATGCACATGAGAGTAATGTCCTGCGACGATGAGATTTTGCAGCCCGATAATATCGTTCCGTAAAATCCCAATTCGGGTTGTTCATTGTCCAATCTACTGAATATTGATACACTTGTCCGTAGCAAGGCTATTGCGCCGAGATATATGGCAGGCTGTACGTTTTTTAATGTCACATATCGCCCCCATTCCCATAGAAGACTGACCGGGAATAACCGTGCGCGATAGAAGTTGATCAAGATGAATTTATCCTGGTTACTTGACGTAGAGGTCACACATAATCTGCTCGAATAGGTAGCGCACGGACATGGCTCATATCAGCCTTGTCCTGTTCAAGAGTCTGTTAAATCAACTGTATCCAATGGAAACTCGTGATTAGGAGAGTACATTGTTATTCAACTCTTCGCATCAAGGCACTTTGTCATTTGTGCGATTAGAGATGTCGTTTTAGGTCATACATAGCATCCGGCGTGGTTCCAAGGGCGACAAAAAAGAACATTTATGATTTATGACATCATCCTCAGAGACCTGGCGATCATGACATTTGATGTCATGAATCACACAGAATAAATGTTGTAGACCAACAACGAAAAGTTAAATCTTTCTATCGAATACATCGAGCTTTATATACCTAAAATAGAGAATCATATGTCAAAATATAAAGGAGTCTATGATGTAATGAACGAGAGAATACAAGGGTCGAATGAATCAATGACAGGGATAAGGAGAACGAAAAGGGATGGAAAAGGGTACAGGCTGTACTTAGTCCGAATAAGTCCGATTGGGGGTCGATTCATGACATTTGACTGGACCTATCATCAGTGTAATGGACTATGACCTGAGCAGAAAAACACACGCACATGCACAGGAGCAGACATTTAGTGAACTTCGGTAATCGATTGATTGACTCGGATGGTATCTGCCTGAGATACACTCAGAATGGTGTGGTTGCCACTTTTTTTGTATCTCAGCCGACTCTTGATCGCCTCCTAAAAAGTACTGTGAAGAGCCACTTTTTACCTTTGTTAAGTACCAGTCACAATACGAAGAAGTAATGTACTATGATTCATCTGTCATACAGATCAATCTGTCGATTTCATACAATCAAAAGAATATATTTAACTCCAAAAGTCACGAGTCGTGAAGAAAGCCACCGTTTCCGTAGTCTGACTGATCATTCGTATGAATTGACGATATACTGAAAAAGAGATGTAACGGCATCATCATACATTCCACACACTCCTCCCAATCAGCCTCTCACGTAGAATTTACACATGGCTGGTATTGTCCTTGATAGTGCCTCAAGCAACCTTACGTGCAGTGAAGTGCTGTTACAATGCAACTTTTCCAGCACGTTCTCCAATTCCTGGCTGAATGGAACCGCTGTGACAGATGTCAACCCAGGTCCTGTTACTCTGACCTTTTCCGGTAAGTCGACGTCTGTATTTTGTCGCTTCTCTGTTAGCGACAACAAAGGGGTTTGAAAAAAGGTACTTCAGCGGCTTTCTATGCAAGTGGAGTTCTTGATCGCACAGCGAATGCGACGATTTTTGTCGATGAACAACAGACAGTGTTGCTTCTTTCGTCATTTCAAGACCCGTGGTTTTCAACGGATACACTCCCGGATGGCCAACATAATGTCACATTTGAAAGTCTTCCAGATGGATTCATCATCGATTACATGGTAATCACAGCAAGTGAGGACACGCCCCTTCTCGGGAAACAGTTAATTCTGGATGACACCGATCCCTCCGTTGCCTACACTGGAAAGTGGACTGAGAATACCACCACTCTATTAATCAGTCCAGAGTCGGCATTATTATCTCCAGAACCTCCTGCTACTTATCATGCTACGTGCTTTGGAGGTGGTTTTCAAG
Organism: Macrolepiota albuminosa; assembly: GCA_027475525.1. Lineage (NCBI taxonomy): Eukaryota > Fungi > Basidiomycota > Agaricomycetes > Agaricales > Agaricaceae > Macrolepiota > Macrolepiota albuminosa. Next base: position 983,368 of record JAMWFC010000092.1, read on the forward strand.
AGACGCAGGACCAGCAAGCTTCTGTTCAGATTACCTTCATCGGTGGGTTTCCTCTAGTCTGGGTCTGGAATAATAGCCTCTGATCTCTTCAGTGGCACCAGGCACGTCCATTAGTGTCTATGGTATCTTTGATCTTGAATTTGCCCCTATGATTGCTACTTTTTCCATCGACGGCGAAAATCAATTATCAAATTTCGGTCTCTCAAGTAACATTGTACAAGCAAACTATCCCTGGTTTCAATCCAGATCAAACCTTTCCCCTGGCAGCCATGTCCTTAGTATTACTTTCGGCAGTTCCATTGCTGCCCCATTCTTCAGCACCGGGGGTAGATTTACGCTGGATTACATCACATATACCCCTTCCTTTTCTTCTCTTGAGACGCAAGGAGAGACCATTCATTCGACAGACAAACGCCCCATCCTGGTCGATGCTACGATAGGGGCTGTCGTTGGTGCCTTACTAACTGCAGCTATCATTTTTGTGCTTTGGAAAAGATTCAAAGCCAAGAAAGCCTCAATCGCCGCACGCTTAATCCCAGATCCGTTTCAAGGTGCTCCTGATGATACTGTTACTCCCGGTGTTTGGCGGCCACCAGCGATGCCGGTTATTGCAGAAGCGAGAAAAATTCCAGTATCAAGTGCACAAAGAGGACCTAGTGAGGACTTCCTATTCATCGGTCAGACCTGAATAGACAAATAGTTTTGAGCAGCTGTGGCGCAGGTATCCCGGTCGAACCGAACAGTATCGAGAATTCTGGATGAACCCCAGCTTGCTGCTATCAATCTCACTACTACGGCTGGTCCATCAAATACCAACGCCCAAAAAAACCGACCACTATCAGGAAGTCCGGACGAACCCCAGCCTGCTGATGTCAATATTACTCCTACGGCTACTGTTGTCACTAGTACTACTGCTACTGCTGTCGATATCAGTACTATGGCTACTGCCGTCAATATCGGTACTATAGCTGGTCCGTCAAACTCCAACAACGAAAATACTTCTGATTCACCTCCACCTTATGAAAATTGACGAGATTATATAGATAGACAGGAGCGTTGATCGATGTTTGAATTAATTACACTCGAATCCACGTCCTATCGTCGTGTTTTGGCTTTCGCACTAATCCTCCACTTCATTCTGCTGACCATCAGCTATGCATAAAGGTGTGTGGACTCCTTGAATAACGGATGCCCTTTATCACGAAATGAATGGTGGTACACTTGTTATGGTTTTGATACAACTTCAAATTCAAACAAAACCAGGCCTGACCGAGAGATTGAACATGTTCCAGAGCAGAATAGAGGATGAGTATACTGATAACGGGTGTATGGATAGGAGATCATTTTTTAGACGGTGATGCAAATCGAATGAAAACCTCGGAACATGTACATGCATATGTAACGAAACCGTACTGGGTACGATGCCATTCCTGTTACGTTCATCGACCTTCTGCAAATCTCCCCGCAAGCTCAGTATACAACACATCGTTTTCGCCATTCATACCTCTGCGTTCCTTTTTGAAATGATTTGAGATGAGGAACGCCACATCTGTATTTCAGATCAGCAACGGTACAAAGATAGACCAGTGGCTCACATACCCAGCGACTGTTCAAAATTCAACCTTGGATCACAGAATGACTGATTCCAGAAGATGGTCAGCTGGTATGTCGACATTTCTGTAACAAGGTGAGCCTGACCTGGTACCTGAGCCCGAGCTCTTCTTCCCCAAGCTCCATACTTCCACCAACGCATTCCGTCACGCTGTAACCTTCTTCATTGAGCTCGCCGGTGAATTCAAGAGATACTCCATTAAGACGCGAATTGTTTGCGGCGTGAATGCGAAGACAGTCTACGATCTCTGAGATGATAGTGCCGAAATGACGAGTTTTCAACCCGGAGCTTGAGGTCTGAGTGCTTGATTGCAAGCTTAAGTTTCACGGATAGCTTGTATAGTGGAACAACTTACTTTCCATGCATTGGATCACAAACCCAGACGACAGGATGTCCACTGGCTTGGACACTTCGAATATGCTCAGCAAGGTGGGTTTGTATCTAGTTTTCAAATTTACGAATTCAATCATTGTGATAAAAAGCCGGGAGATGCATTATCCACCTTGGTCGCGCCGTAACGTGTAATGAGGGTGATTCGTCCGGGCTCGCGATCTGGGTTGACAACTAAGAAGACAGACATTGAGTATTGGAACTTCGACAGGTGAGATAGGATAGTTGGGAAAGGAAGGGGTATATATCCGTAAAGCAAATCGCAAATGCGCACTTTCAAGGAGCCGGACAAGCTCATCACCCATCATGCTGGGCCCAACCTTGATACCAATGGGGTTCCGGATACCCCTAAAGTACTCAACATGCGCTCCCGTAAGCTGTCGTGTGCGATCTCCAATCCACAGGAAGTGGGCCGAGGTGTTATAGTGAGCGGATTCCGTGCCAGACTCAGCTTTAGAGCTATCCGGCTTAGGCAAAGCACGCGTGAGCGCCCGCTCATAGTCCAACATGAGACCCTCATGACTGTATCAACGATATTTGAAGTAGGAAATTGAGTGAACGTTGCAATGCGTACCTGGTATAGAAATCTACTTCTTCCAGTGTGTTGCGTGAACCACCGCGTTCGTACGGTGTTGTATTAGCATCAGCACCAATTGTGCGGGAAAAATCGAGAGCATCGCCCAGAGCGTCGATTATCTGGGAGAATTCGCGCCTGTAGAAGAATAAGTCATAATGAAGAGCTGTAGGGTAAACAACACATGGATTGGCGAATGAAATGGAGATGAGGAGAGATGTCAACACGAACATACGGAATTTAGAAGAGTAAAGTGAGAAAAGATGAATCCTTACCTGAGAGCAGGTGAGCGCACGTGAGCGAGAGACCAACCACGGGGATGGTGCAGAGAGGCAAAGCCTGAACTTAAGAGGCCACGCGTGTAATTAAGCGTCGTTGCGGAATGAAAATATGCTCTGTAAAAAGTCGGTCAAACAAAAATCATCCGGAGCATGAGGTCGTACTTCAGAAGGCGCTCCGGATCTGGAGTACGGTCGCCCACGTCTAATCTTTTGTTTCTTCACTCAGTACTTATTTGGTAAACACCTAAAGATAGGTCTCACCCATTCACATTGTCACCACTGATCCAGCAGGAAGAAAACGGATCTCATCGATAGAACTCTTACCACGGTAAAAAGGGCATACCGGAAGCTCAAGACCTCGTGGTCACCAACACGTTCATAGGAACTACTGCGTGGTTTCGCATACTGCCCTGCGATACGACCAATGCGCACCTGTCCAAAAAGTATTAAGCCAAGCGATTGAAAAAGTGAAAGTCAAGGTACAATAGGAAGACGAGCTCCCCACACGAGGATTAAGGAGAACGAGAGAATAAGCCCGATTTTGGCAGAGATATTTTCCTAAATCATTGTCCGCGTTAAGTATTGAAGTGAGGATGGAGTAGTGGAAAACGTCTACGTTAGTACAAGCATCGAAACTCTCGGCACAGTCGCCTGCATGCAGAAGGAAGGCTTCGTTACGCTGCACTAGACTGAGTTGGTGGCGTAGCCGCTCGATCTGAAGTATCATCACATCAGTACCTGCTTAGTTCTTCACGCTGCACTCGAAAAACAAGCGCACCTCGGAGGGCGTAACTAGAGGAGGTAGGTTTGAGATCTTTGAGAGGACCCTGAGAGTAATTTTAACGAATCAATTCTACGTGTCAAATGTAGTGACAGTGTACTTGTTGAGATGTGCTTCGTCAGGATAGGGAACCAGCTGTAAACAGTTGGCAACAGTGTCTCTGAACAAAAAAGGATCTCAAGCTTACTTGTGCAACGGGTTTCCCTTTCCATGAGTCTGGCGTCCATTCAATTGTGGGCGCTGGCTGTGAGGGCATGGTTGTTCAAGTTCGTTGCAAGGCGGCGGAGATTTGAGGCGATCGAATCGATTGATATCAATGGTGATCGAGAGATAATCTGGTAGATGTGATTAGTTCGACCCAGAAGAAAGAATGTAAAATGCCAGACTTGTGCACAGAAAGCTACCAGTTTGTATGACTGGGGTTAAAGCGAAAGCGATACATATACGCAATTCAACTTGGACAATACTAATCATCACTACTACAGTTGGGATCATGTACATACACAGTAAAATCGACAGAGGGAAGGTAATTCGCACCCCGGGTAAGAATCTTGACTTTCACCATGCCGGTAGAATCTATTCGAGGAAGCGCCTCACGAATCATTGTCTCCATGACGCGATGTGTCCCTTCAACGACGTAAATATATACCACGCATGGGCCTACCTGGTCGTTGACCATCCTGAGCAGCACTGCATCAAGGTGCTCGAAATTACGTGAATTCGCTTCGAAGAGACATTGGGTGAACGCTGCGGTCATTATCACGCTGATACTCTCCAATCGTTTGTGGAATCGATTTCCAGCTGCCCAGGTCAAGAAATTCCAGCCTAGACGGTCTGGCTGCCGCAGAAACAAAGCGAAATCTCGCAGCTGTTTCAGTATGGTTAGATCCAAACCACGCGCTGGTAGTAACTCTTGTGATGCGAAAAAAAGACGCCCATGAGTCATTATATACACTTGAAAGAAGAATATGAGCTTACCTGTTAGCCAATGATCTAATCTGGTGGGTTGATAAACCAGAATTCGTTCCAGACTTAGGCTCGAACGATCGGCGACAAGAGATACAGCGGCAAGAGTACGAGGATCCATCGAATACACCGTTAACTGGTTTAAACTGGTTACGTTAAGAGTGCAGTACGGCGTTTGCAAAAAGTCGAGAACGTTCAGTGACTCTAGCCCACCGAGGCCCAGAGATTTGAGAGGATGTTCCTTTCGCTTGGTAATCGAGGTAGTAAACTCCTTGGTTTTAGAAGACGATACAGAGTCAGAGAGGCGTCGTATAATTGACTTTCGTCTTCGGATGCTTGGCACCGGTGTTAGGTTTCCTATGCTTTGTGAGGTCCATGCCGCTGCCGGACTGAAATCAATGGATTCGTTGTTCTGACCCGTTCCCCGATATTTACCACCATGAATCGCAAGAATCGAGCCTTTCGGTAGTTTATGTCGCCGTTCATACTCAACAAGACCATCATCTATGCACCGGAATCGGAGGGAATGCAAGGACCCATGGGTAGCTAAGATGTTCAGGATGTAGGGTAGGGCGGAAGAAGTCAGGGGGCATGACTTCTCGTTACAGCAGTCTTTGTCGAGTATGTAGAGCTCCTTCACGTATTTCTGGATGTTTTTGTTATTGAGCAGAATGAAAAGGAAACTGAGGCATCGCTTGCGTGAGTCGATGAAAACGTGGGAAAAAAGGAAAGGTTGAATTATCGAGCGAAAGCTTCGGGAGACTAGGACGCATTGGCAGACTGTCCGTATGGAGTCCCTGGACATTGCTGGTGCGTAGTGATGACTGAGAGTCTCACGAACAATGACATCAATGACGTCGTATGGTAGTTGTACATGCACGTTCGATATCGAGCTACAAGGAACAGCGAGGTGCGCTTTGAGCGCTTTGTATTCGTAATCGCTAACAAAGGTGACGTACGTGAGCTGAGGTTTGGTCTTTCTAGGTCTACTCGATACTGAGTGTTTGACGGTCAAGGCATTCTTTGCCCATGACATGGAGAGTTTGTGTGGCATTCTCGGGATCTTGGGTAAGGCCTCTCTGGTATAAGACTTGCAAGACTTTGTAACAGGGTGGATGAAGAGCGAACCTGACTTGACCTGTATGAGCGCGGAGTTGAGTGATCACTTCAAGCTGCTTTCGTATCTCAGGACCCTTGCAGACAGATGCTCAGCGGAAAAACTGGAATAGCGGACAACTTCTATGGCATCTGTCGAGACTAGAAAGAAGGTGGAGCAAGGCAGGCTTATCGAAGGGGAATTGCCGAAGAACTCTTTTTAGCCGTTTCCAAGAGCACTTACCGCTCCTCAAGGCGCGGTTATCGCTGATATGATAGCCTGCTGTAGTACCCCAGGTTCGGCACGGTCAGCTTTCCCACCACACAGTGCTGATAATACTTATAGCCGATTTCAAAGAACAAAACCAATGACCATGCACGTGCACCTTTGACACTGTATTTCCTGCAAGCTCAACCACCCAACCAAATCCTTTCAAACTCGCTAGATGTCCATATTCATTGTTATTGATAACATACATTGAGTTCTGTCATACGGATATGGAAATTCCATCGTCATTTACAGATCTAGACAGTCTGTCTTAAAATACTAACCTATCACCCTCAATCATCACCCTTGCAGTGGCTTGCGGCACCCTTGATCTGGTGATCTTTGCTCCGTTATTTTTAACATGTATCAGAACCTCAGTCGAGAATGCTTCCAGCCACAAAGGGACTGTGATCCATCAACAACTTTTAAGAAAGCTGCAAGGTCTGACTGCTAAAGATGTGTTAGTGAGCTAGTTCCATTACTCTGTATATGGCATGTGTCTGGTTACGTTGATGCCAAGTTTTACCAGGAGTAGTAGAGCAAATACTTACAAGATCTAAACTGTGATTCAGGAGTTCAATGTACTTTCCAAAACTAGCACTGAGCAACTCTTACAGGCATACGAATTTAGACCTTCGACGTGCTGTGCAAGGCAACGGCCAATGTATACACGTCAGCTAACAAGTATCATTCGAAAAATAACTGTCCCATCAAACACTTACGCATCCTTACCTTGGTTCTTCTTATTTGGTTCTTATCCTAACTTACAAGCACGAACCGACAAACGGACGTCTGTCAAGAACGACATTCTTCTTCATATACACTTACAATTCAGAACACACAAAAAAGGGAAATATAATACAACTTTTCACACCCCGCCCTATAAGAAAACACCAAACACTAATGCTCCATCTCCTCCCATGCCCTGCCCACAGTCCTGCTCAGATCCTCCTCCGTCACACGCTTACCGCTCGAAAAATACCCTGCGGCAATCTTGGCATCGATCTCGACGCGCGAGTCGGGTGGTATGAGGTGGTCTGTGCGCGTGCGTGGTACAGTCTTAGAGCTTGAAAGGATTCAAACGAAGGGAGGGACTCGACGTACCGGGGATATCATACCGACGTAAAATTGGTATTCCGCTTTTCACGATCGCTTCGTATTTCCTATTCGAAATCGTCAAAAACTCCGCATGGGAATAAAAGGGGAAGGAAGGATGACTGACATATCACTCATTGAGACCATCGCATCGACCTTCTTAACACCGAGCCAATGAAGCACATCCGGCATCAACGCCTGGAACCTCATGTCCTTCACGCCCGCGATCATCTCCGTACTCTTAAAGTACCGATCCGCACTGTCCCCGCCGCGCTTGCGCAGGTTATACACGAGGTACTTTGTGACCTCGCCGAGCGCGCGGCCCTCCTTGCGGAAGTAGACTACGATGCCGACGCCCGAGCGCTGCGCGCACCGGATGCATTCGAGGATCGCGTAGGTCAGGTATGGCTTGCAGGTGCAGATGTCGGACCCGAAGACGTCGGAGCCGTTGCCTGTGTGTGAATTACGATATAGGGGAAGTGGAGGGGTGAGAGGAAGGGGGACGTACATTCGTCGTGCACGCGGAGAGTGAGTTCTTTGGATTCGTCAGAGACGTATGCGGGGTTTCCGACTGTTGAGTGTGTAAGTGAAGAAGGAGAGACGGAGAGAAAGACGAACAGATGTAGACGGTTAACCCGCCGATGGGGGGGAGGAAGACTTTGATGTCCGGACGCGTGATGAGTTCCGGATACATCCCTCCCGTGTCTTCAAAAAGTGCGCGGCGGAGGAGGCTTTCGGAGCTGGGTGCGTGGGGGCGTCAGCATCGGGGAAAGCAAAGAAAGTAGACAACGAACATCCCAAACCGCTCGGCGACGCCAGGGAGATACCACACGGGCTCAACGGCGGCTTTACTTACAAAAACCTCAACACCACTATCAATCGTACTCGCCGACCCATCCGGGTTCATCCCGGGCGGGCTTTTGAGCACGATCTTACCGTCAATTTCGAGCTCTCCGCTTTTCACGTACTCGTCTAACTCACTCATCTTCAAATGTGCCTTGGTTACCGCAATACTGGGCCTCGCATCGAGCCCATCCCGGATCTGCTCCGCAAAAACCGTGGGGACGAGATGACCGTAAGGGTCGAGCGAGACAATCTTGGAAGGATCGGACCACGCAGGCTGGGGCGGGATAGACACAGGTGGCTCTGTCTGTGAGTAGTCGGGCTTGTGGGAGGGCGAGAGGGCACCCATGGCGATGGAGAGGGCGCGGTAGATGGAATATGAGCCCGAGTGGGCACCGATGGCATTGCGGTGCTTGATGGAGGAGGGAAGACGCGAGCAAACGATGGGGCCGCGCGTGGACGCGTCGGGTGCGCCCCAGTGGAGCGGGTACGGCGTGATCCCGTGCTGGTCGGGGTACGCTGTGTGGCGCAGGTGAGATCTGACAGTGATGAGAGGGATCTGAACATACTGGTCAGGTTGACGCGACCTGGGTAAAGTAGCTTTTCGCGCTCCCTGTCTGTTGTGCGGGCCGGGGGAGAGCCAACCGGGAGCTCAGAAGATGTCAGCGACGATTTGGAGCTGGGTATCGGTATCGAGGGAATGTCCTTGGATGGAGTGCGCGAGTGGGCTGGCTCGAGTGGCATCGACGGGTCTTTGGATGTACTCGACATGGCATCAAGCTAGATCCGGATGTTAGTGGTAGAGAGTGATCTGCAGCGATGGCAAGTACCTTGGCCTGCATAGTCTGTTGTTGGACCTGCAGCGTGTTTAGCTGCGCAAGGATCTGCGTCAGGACAGCGTCAGAAGTGGACATAATTATTTGTAGTGGGAGAAATGAGAAGGTTGTCGTCTCTTAAAAGGAATTCTAAGTGACAGGTATCATCTAATCAATCACAACGCGGACGCCACGCGACCCCTGACCGCGTCTTCACTTACGTCATGGTTCTAGACCGAAGGCTACCTCAGATAACCTCAATGTCAATCTCTGCATTTTAAATTCCAAGCAAATTTGGAGCACAGCTAGAACCAACTGAATACATATGCACACCATCATGAACTTTGCTCATTGTTTTTTCAAATTTAGTTGCCCTTATGCTGTGTATTTTTGTATTTCCTTCTTGTTTCTTTGTAAAGTTGAATATTATCAATGAAATGCATAAGCTTCAGGTATCATCAAGTATCTAAGCATGCCAGCCACCCTTTGACCTACTACATGTGTTATAATGTGACAACATCAAATTGAAGATCTCAGATGGGATAGTTTCTGGTTGGAGCTCCCACTGGCTAAGTACACCAATCATATGCCCTTGTCACAAGCAAGATCATGCTATAGCATCTTCATCATTAAAAAGATTAGCACCTCTTAGTGTCTCTATTGATGAGTGGTCCTTGGAGAATGGTCTTCTCACCTTCCAGGGGTGCATTTATGTTCCCAACCTACCAGACCTCCAGAGGCAGATTGTTGTGCAGCACCACAATTCTTGGATTGCAGGCCATCCTGGCAGGTGGAAGACACTGGAGCTGGTCTCTCAGAATTACTGGTGGCCTCAAATGTCATGGTATATTGGCTCCTACACCTCCACTTGTGACCTCTGCCTTTGGACTAAGCCTCATTGCCAGCCTTCCATGGGACAACTTCATCCTTTACCCATTCCAGCTGAGCATTGGAGTGTGGCCTCAGTAGACTTCATTGTTGAGTTACCAGACTCTCATGGATACAATACTATCATGGTGGTAGTAGATCTCTGTGGCAAGCATGCTCATTTCACTCCAACACATACCACCTGCTCTGCCATGGGTGCTGCTAACCTGTACTGGAAGCATGTCTGGAAACTCCATGGGTTGTCCAATGCCTACATCTCCAACCATGGACCTCAGTTTGTAGCAGAGTTCACCAGAGAACTGTATCATCTTCTCTATATCAAGCTACAAACTACCACAGCCTACCACCCTCAGTCCAATGGCCAGACTAAGCATGCTAACCAAGAGCTAGAACAGTATCTCTGGCTCTTCTGCAATGAACAACAGGATGACTGGGATGACCTATTACCAGAGGCAGAGTTTCAATACAACAACCATGTACATGCTGCCACCCAGATGTCTCCTTTTCTTCTAAACACTGGTCAACACTCTTGGATGGGATTTGAGCTCATGGACAACCTTCAGAAGATGAAGCTGTTAATGAGTTCATAGATCAGATGAAAGCAGCCCAGGAGGAAGCCAAGGCAGCCTTAGCTAAGGTGAAGGACAGCATGGCCCACTACTACAATCATGGATGAACTCCAGCTCCCAAGTACAAGCCTGGAGATCAAGTCTATCTGGATGCCTCTGACATTGCTACTACCCAATCTTCTCAGAAGCTCTCTCATTGCTGTCTAGGACCCTTTCCTATAGTAAGGCAGGTAGGCCCACTAGCCTACTGACTCAAGCTGTCTAGTGGAATGAGTCAACTTCATCTGGTCTTCAATGTGGTGAAGCTCTCCTGCACCAGAGGATCCAATTCCAGGTTGACATCCACAGCCACCATCACCACCAGTTCTGGTAGATAACAGGAAAGAGTACGAAGTGGAGCAGATCCTAGACAGCTGACTTTTTAGGAACAAGCTTCAGTTCAAGGTCAAGTGGAAGGGCTATGGAATTGAAGACATCTCCTGGGAGCCATAAAAGAATGTCCATGCCCCTGCCTTGGTCCAGGAATTCTATCAGCAGCATCTCAATGCTCCTTGGGCAATCAGAGGCCTCTATTCTCTTTCCAAGATAGATCAGGCCATCCAGAACTACTTCTATCCAGCATGTTGAGATGCCACACTCTAGAGGGGGGGGGTGATGTCAGGAGACTCCTCATTTTTTTCTGCTTTCACTCTTCATTCCTTCATTCTCTTATTTCTGCTGTCATTCTTTTACCTTACTGTACTGCTTCTACTCTTTTAACACTATCTATGGTACTATTCTTAGCCCTTGAGGTGCTCTGGTTCTTTAGCTATCATTCAGACAAGTGTGGGCCCTTCAGTATCACTTCCAGACTGCTTATATAACTGGTAACCATAAGGTTACTCCCAAGACATCATTGACTACTCAATGAAGGCAGTTGTGCATAACTTTGCAATGCATATATATGGCCTCTTGCTGGCCTGAGAATCTAGTCACTAGATCAGCAGCTTGAAAAAGTGATTTCTCTTGTCCACACTGTGGCAGACATCTTGAGCCTCCATGACTCAAGGCATAATTGCCTTCTTCTCAGAAAGTTGGTCTAGAGCACTCATCCTGGCATCTACTAGGGACATCACATCTTGTGGTGCCATCTTGATTGAGGAAGTCTCCTCAATCATGATCATCGCACTGCTCTGGTTCTGAAGAAGATTGATTCTCCTGGCCCTGCATTATAAATTGACAATGCATCTCATCAATGGGCTTAGTCCCTCAAATACAATGCCCTGATTGTCAATAAGGAAATATCCCTAAGTCCTGAGGTCTCCATTGCACATTCATTGATAAGCAACTTGGTTGCTCATCAAGTCTGCCATTGCCACATGCAGCATCATAGATTCCTTGCTCTTCACCTTAAAAGCCATATTGGCTTGCCCATCCAGACCTGAAGTATCTGTTCTAAAGTCTTAGTTATGCATGTGAGGGGCTCCTCATGCCACTCTTGCTCTGCTAGAGTATGAAATGTACTCACCAGATTTGCCTTGGGCACTTCCTCTGAGTATAAGTCTCAGAACACCTGCAAGCACATGGTGTAAGCAGTCTTCAACTGCTGTTCCTCTGCTCCAGTGTCATTGTCTATAGAGAATTCAGAAGCCTTCTCTGAGAGGTCATCATTCTCCTTAATCTCTTCTACAACAGAAGTGCATGGAAAGCAATTTTCCACAGTCTCTGCTTCATGGGTTGCAGCCTCCTCTGGCACCTCCTCTATACAGGCTTCTGCCATCCTGGTAGGCATCAAGCTCACTGTAGCCTGTCTGGCCCCAGCATTCCAGTTTAGAAGCATATATCCTCCAGTCTGTACTAATGAGTTGGTGACTTCTGAGGCACTCAGGGTGCCTGTTGACTGCCTGGCCTTGTCAGAGGGCTCTTTAGAAGCCAGTCAGCTAGACTGTTGAGGTCTTCCTGGCAGCTGCATAACTGGGGAAGTTAGTCCCTCTGGCATTTTGTCCTGCAGCCATAGCTGGCCCTCATGCAATGAGCTTTCAGCTCTTAGCTCTCTGAGCCTCATTCTCATTCCTAAAGAGGTCAGAACTCTGACCTCAATCTTGAGCTTTGGGCTCTGATGGCTCCACAATGGATGCCTGCATGTCCTGTGTGTCTACTGGGTCACCTGGTAGGTCATGGGCATTTGTGCTGATGATGCTAACTGTGGTTGGATGCACTAGACATTACACAATACAATGCTGTCTCCAGCACCTGGTGTGCATAGTGTATGAAGAGTCCTGACAAAGTCTCAGTGTGCTCAAGCAAGTGAAATAAGGCAATGTGCTAAATAATAGCACCTCAGATGCTACCTAGCAAACTGTAAGCACCGTAGTTTAGGCAAAGATATTAGAACAAGAAATAATAGTGTGATGCAATATGCCTGTAAGTGGCACCATAAATAATGAAGACAATAAAGATGATGCTAGCATCTAACTTAGTGATGAAGTTAGGTTAAGCTAGCATGATTTGAATGCTGAGTGTAATGAAGTACTTGATAGGTTACGATTTGTTGTTATATACATGTAAAGTAGCTATCTTTTATACTATGTACTATTCACTACTGTATTTTCCAGATAAGTCCATTTGGGATGCTACCAATTAGTGCCTCCCCTTGTGATTACAGTTAATAGTGACCTGTCAACAGCAACTAGCAGCACATAAATGATAGTGACCAACAGCATTATAGCTTATTGGCCATGGTGAATTTAAATTAACTTAGAATTGTATGAGTCTGCTTACTTTTTAGTTTACTTCCAATTGACCAGGCCTCTCCAGGGTATGGTTGGAAAATCCTCAACAGATGCCATGAGTACTAATATCAGCGCTAAACATTGTATCAATCTCTGATAGGTCAAAAATATCAGACTTGAGTAAATCCTGTTCTGTCTTCATTGATTCTTTAGACTTCTGATTGAGGTGTCTTGTCAAATAGCAGCACCTAATGCTAACTCCTTTTAGAATTGATCAGGGTTTGGTCAGAGTCACCTCTCTACCATTGTGCTAGCACTATGAGCTCTGAGCCTTCTAAATTCTTGAAGTCAACAAATAGTGTGTGCTGAAGAACTGATAAATATTGAATGAGACTGATAAGAAAAGCCTGTGGCAGGATGCCAAAGCCAAAGATGTCCTGAGTCCAAGACAGTTACTAGAGTCTCTAGTCTGTCAAGTATTATTAGGCTTATAGTATCCCTTAATGTGCTCAGCCTGAGTAGAAGCCTATCAGCACCTACTGTCTGTGGTGACTGTAGGTACAGAGTTACTCATCAATCCCTTGTCTAGAATTTACATGGTGTGGCTGTGCAAAAAGCTCAAGAAGCTGATAGAGTTCTATCAGAGAACTTTGCAACTGATATTGGATGCTAGGCAATAGATCCTAGCTGGTGGATTAAAAAAAATGAAACAAAATTACAGGTTTATAATAGCTTAAAGGTCACACTGCACAGAATCAGACCAGTCCAGTCTATTGACTATATAATATAACACAAAAATAAGCTGATTATTCAGCAGCATGTAGCTAAGTATATATAATAATGTAAATAAAATTATATTATAATAAATATAATATAATTTTATTTAAGTCTACTAACTAACTAAAAGCTATGTGGCCATGGCCACATAGTGCACTATGCTACAGATTGTAAGGCATATTGAATATACATGCCACTAATGCAGAGAGAAAACATAGAAAACTGATAAAATAAACAACTTGACTTGTAGATTTATACTTTTAAATGAGTTTCTGTTTTTATTGCATAATCAATATTTTTACTTGCAAGATTTTAGCCTTTGCTCACTACTCTTTTTACTCTTGCACTTACTTATTATGCTGCTCAAGTGTCTTTACATATTGACTATTATAATCAAGTACTTAGTTGCCTTCTATTTTGTTCTGTTCCTTTGCAAATCTCATTATCATTGTTCTACTCATCTTGACTGCCCTGTAAGTCTGTATCATTATTAGATGTGCTGTAATAATTTACTCTATCTATATATATAGTCTTCTCTAGATTTAGAATCAATGACAATCAGTAATAGAATTTGAAGCTAAAAAGTGCTTGATAATGGAAAAGAAGCTATTTTCAAACATTTCCTTCATTTTACAAGCTTGTAATTTAGCAGCTTATTACTAAGCCAACCAAGTCTTACTAAGAAGCATTGCAGAAACTTGTATTTTTCATAGAACATCATTTACAACACTAAAAAAGCTTGGTTATTACATATATTAAACTACTATGCAATGTATCATACAAATTAGCCCTTGAGTTTTTTTTTCTGTGAGCCAGATTTTATTGTTATTATATTTAAATAGTGACTAAGTAAATAGCACTAAGAACAAATTACAAGTGGTAAAATTTATTAAAAAAATACAAAAAGAGAACTGATTAAATTTTAACTAGCCTGAAATGTGTTACCAAAGCATGAAAATAAATAAAAACAAATAGCAAACTAGGAACTCTGCTAGCTCTGCTGTGGGCCAAGACAATAAGCTTGCTTTTAGTTTCAAAGCATGAATGCAAGAATTGCTAATGCTATATAATAATTCTATACTCAGAAGTAATGATATCCTTCATCTTTATGCTTTAAACTTCTATATGATGTTATGCTATTGTACTAAGGAATTGTCTACCAAGGGTATCCCTCTTTTCTGTATGCAAAGTTGCAAGTTACTTTTATTATACCAAGTAGTAGTGCATGCTTTTTTTCAATCAATTTACATATCTGATGCCTATGTTGCACAGTACTACTGACAAGAAAAGAAATCCACAAGGGCCTCAGAATTTCACACTCCTCTGTATATATGGAGAATGAGTAAGCTAGTGGATTTCAGTGCTGTCTTAGGAATATCCCCTCTGGTGAAGTAGTCAATGGTTGATGGTTTGTTTGCTGAGTGCTTTTGACAAAAGCCTGCATAAGCTAACAGATGTATTAGACAAGCATCTGGACTAGGTCTATGTCTAATTTAAAGAAGTCAGTAGTTAGGCAGGCCTAGAGCTGAGTGCTATTGATAAGAAATATATGATAGATTATGGGTTTATAAGCTTGGTTTGGTGTAGGTAATCTAAGCAGCAGTGAGTTGTGTGGCTGAGACTGGCTATTCCATTAGTAGCAGAGCATGTCACTCTGAGAGTTTATAGGATGATAAAAGATTTTAGTGTAGTTTGAAAGCATTTGATTGCACAAATGTATCTGAGTAGGCACTTCAGGCCAGATGTGGAGGAGAGGAGGATAAAGAGGGACTCAGCTTTGCATTTGAACAGGAATACTGTAGTACTTGAAGTGCAAGTATTACTATAGTTCTGGGGCTTTCTTGCAGTCTCATAAAGTCTCCTCTAATCTATATTGGTTCTTGATAATAACTTGATGTGTTAAGGTTACTTCTCAGAATATTTATAATACTCTGAAATGTAGAGGTGTCTTAACAAACTCCAGCCTAACTGATTCACTCTCTGGGAACCACCAAGCCTTTGCCTATCAATTGCCTGTTTATTCTTTACTTTACTTGGGCTATTTACACTTCTTTTACAGTGCACAGACCATCAGATACACATGACTTTTGCTTCTGACCTCCCAGCATTCCTAACCTAATTTGTTGTTCCATTTTCCATTTTTGTGATGCCTGTTTCAGTGCCTCTATTCAATTTTTGTGCCACTATTCCATTCATCTCTTCTTTGTATTCTTCCTCCATTCATCTCTCCTTTATCCTCTTCTAGTCATATTTTTCCTTTCATCATCCATTGATCCAGATCACTCCAGATTGATACTAATCCACTCTATTTGCCAGCCTCATGCTTTCCCTCCCTAAAACAGTGGCTGGACTATTGTTGAGTTGATAGCCTAAGTTGGTCCTTGCTTCTGGTGCTTGTTATGTCTTGGACTGCTGGCACAGCATTGTATCAATACTAAATTCAGATGGCATTTGCATTCATACTGAGGACATTCAAACAGAAAGGACTGCTGGCACAGCATTGTATCAATACTAAATTCAGATGGCATTTGCATTCATACTGAGGACATTCAAACAGAAAGTACCTGATTGATTCAATGGTTAGACTACTGCAGTGAAGATATGATGGGGATTTAGTGCTGCCTATTCAAATGAGGTGAAGGTTGAGGGGAAGTACAGAGTTGCATGAGAGTGGCAGAGTAGCAATGGTCAAGGAATTTAATGAGGCTGTCAGGGGACTCCTCATTTCTTTCTGCTTTCACTCTTCATTCCTTCATTCTCTTATTTCTGCTGTCATTCTTTTACCTTACTGTACTGCTTCTACTCTTTCAACACTATTTATTGGTACTATTCTCAGCCCTTGAGGTGCTCTGGTTCTTTAGCTATTATTCAGACAAGTGTGGGCCCTTCAGTACCATTTTCAGACTGCTTACATAAGCTAGAGTTTGCCTTTCTGACCTCTAAAGTCTGGAGTTTTCCTGCCTTGTTTATGCACTTGGTTGTTTAGGCAATTTTTGAGTTTTTAAGATTTTGTTGTCCTGTACAGTTGTTTCCCACACTTCATACTGTCACCGCAAATGGGTTCGGCCATGCAGCAATAACGATGCCACATGTCGGTGTTGGCGTCAATAATGCTGCCAATGCAACTGCTCCTGACGTTGTGCCCGTAACTGCATCACAGCATCTCAGCAATGGTGTGGCACAGTGCCCAGGTGACCTAAGTCAAATAAATGAGCTTAAAGTCTCTACCCACTCCTCTCCTACTATCAATAACTCCTACAACCGCGAATGGGTCGACGGTGCAACAGCCACAACACCATCTGGGAATGGTCACTCCGAGTGGATATCATATGAATCCTTTGACGACGCTTGCTAACAGCGCTCAGTATTATCAGACTGGCGTTGGCGGACTAAGTGCGCAGCAAGTGAGGGATATCAAGAATACATTTGCAAATATGGGATCGCCGGCAACGTATCTGCAGGTCCAGGTCCCTGGTCCGGGACCACGAAGCTCAGTCTTTAGTAGTTGATATGTAAAAGTTAATAGTGAACGTGGCGTGGTGCGTCACTCTAGTTACATTACATACTTACGATGTTAGTTTATGAACTTTTCGGTAAAAACTCTCAACTCCTGTTATATATAGTTTTTGTACATCTGTCATCATGATGATTTTTCTCTTTACATTCGCTTAATTGGCTGAAACAACTATCGAATCGTTACAATGGGAGAATATGGAGGGTCAGTTCATCAGACTGCACTTGTCTCTTCAAATGAGCATGATTTGATGGTGGCCGCTATATATACATACATGTACAGTTATATTGACTCGATTTCATTGTAACACCGCTTAATCGCCGTCACTTTGAACATGATTTTGTCTGATTTTCTTTCAAAGTCTTTTGCTTAGTTGTGTTCGATGTTGCCATACCGCCGATGGACGAATAAAATCGCTGTTCCCACTAGATCTGGGCGAAGATGACTCGATAACCATGATCATCTCTACCTATAAATCTGCCTACAAAAATCAAAGCTTAGCCTGATAAAACCCATTCCTGTCCCAGTGCCCTGCCTCCTGACCCTCCCTGACCCTCCCAAGCCTTTCCGCAGTGAGCCCCGCAACCCGGATGAACAAACTCCCGTCAAGCTTCTCCGCGCCCTCCAACTCCGTCCCAACAAAGTCACTCTGTCCTGCCTCCCTAGTGCCATACAAGGACGCATAATGAGCCAACGCCCTCTGAAGCTTCGGCAGGTGGTCGTCCGGATGTACGATGCTCGTTTGTATAATCGATAGCCAGGGGTTGGGCGTGATGACCTTGGTCGGGTCCGTAAGCTGCAAGGCGTCTTTGTGTGGCGAAGGAAGGACGCCGGATGGTGAAGGGTAAGAGGTAGTGGAGGCGTAAAATTCAGCGATGTTCAGAGCGGGGCGGCCACGGCTTATCCAGCAGCCGAGGGAGACGAGGAGATATCCGCGTAGCAGGTGTTCAAGAGATGATGGTTTCAAGTATGGCACGTACGAGGCAAGGAAAATCGACGATGTAACCAGATGCATACTTCATTGAGTGTCAGAATTGCACTGCAAGACGAACCTCACAAACGACTTACTGGAAGAAGTCGGCATTGAAAGGCTTGTCTTTCGACCAGCCTCCTATGCCATAGAGAATAGAGTTTAACCAGCTAAGCTGCTGCACCTTGTCATCTACGTCGGCAGGGTCCGTCGCATCGACGCCCCAGTCGGCCATATACTCAGTAATTTTGGACGCGTGATGTTGCATGGTGTATATAAACATTCCTGAACCTGTATCTGGCACTTTGCCAAGTTCTGGATCCTTGAGGATTCTGGCCACGACGGTAAAGACATGGGCACGATGATCAATGGACAACTTGGACTCGGTGGACGATACAAGGAGCGACTTGAAGAGAGAGAAAGTGTCCTCCGCACTTCCCTTTACTGTACCGGAATAGTCGAAGAAATCGTCAGGGATTCTAGCGGCCGAGTCATCAGAATGGACTGCGGCTTCAGCCAGACCTGTGAGTGGATCATCAACAATTTGGATCCGACATATGACGTCATTATATCATCACTTGCCTTCAATGACCATGCCTGGAAGGTTGAATTCGAGGCCATATCCAAGATGAATCATTGGATGAACGAACCCTCCAAGGAAACGATTGAACATATCAGGCCCCTTCGGTGCAAAAGGGTCAATATTGACGTCCTTGGCAAAGACGTATTGCTCGACAGCAGCGGCAGCGCCCTTTTGGCGGACAAGATTAGTGAAGAAAGCTAGATAGGTCTCATAGAACCTGTTGAAACGATGGTAAATCAAGTGGTACGATAGAAGATAGTCAAGACGCACTGTCGGTCTCCCAAATGATCTTTGAAATTCTTCTCCGTGATCTTCTCAGGCGATTGAAACGCAGGACGTTGATAGCTACTATCAGTTTTGTAGCCCGCCTTGATCAGATCACCTGCAGCACCGAGAGCCCAATATGCAATCGCTCGATGTGCAATATGGCTAACCAGTTGATAATCAGTCTGACATTGTACGTACGTCATGAATTGCACCCACTTATGGAATCCACTGTCGTTGAAGAAGATGTTCCACTTGACGTGATTATCTTTCAAGACTTCTTGCAGCGCCGCAGTTGACTCCGTACTCTGTCGTTGAAGAAGATGTTCCACTTGACGTGATTATCTTTCAAGACTTCTTGCAGCGCCGCAGTTGACTCCGTACTAATGCCTGGCCAGTGCTTGGGAATGAGAGACGTAGACGGGGACGAAGGGACGGGGAAGAGATCAAATGTGCTGTGGTTTTCGGAGCTCATTGTGTTTAGTGTTAGTATGTGTGCGAACCGAGGGGAACGAAGTGACCGATTTATATAAGAAGCTTGAGCTTGGGAGACGAAGCTAAGACGGTGCTTATGAAGGACCTCACCGAACAAAATTATAATAATTGATTACGTTCTGCAAGAGCTGAATCTAGATCAGAACTGTGATTTTATCTACTATCACGTACATCGGGTTTCAAAATGCCGTAGTGTTCAGATCGTGGTCGCAATGCACCTGATCTTTGCTAGAACATAACTAATACATACTATTCAAGCTTGGATCTTGAGACGATCAGTGAAATTCACTCAAGACTGGTTTGCGATAAGGTAAATATATACACGTAGAACATAAAAACACACTTGCAAACTTTGTATAAGTCATATATATGTTAAGGACATGCCAAGTTTCATGCCGTTTCCAGCACATTCAGAGAAGATATTACAACAGGAGTATAGATGTGTGACATCTAACAATTTGACCTTCATCAGGTTTCAAAGTCCACAAGATCCATGCCTTTAATGTAAGCTGTAGCTATGTGCTGTGCCAGCTAGCCCAGCATGAAATAAGGCAGGTGACCAACCAGGCCTTTCTATTTTTTCTCCTTTTATGGTTACTAGCTTAGACATACTGCTTTTTGTATGAGACATTTCATCAGTTTTACTTAGACTTCAACCACTCAAGTACATTCTCTATTTGAATTCTATCTACTTTAAAACCCACCCACTCTCCCTGGAGTAAATATTCTTAAATTCAATTTTTGTTTCATATTTTTGAATTTTTCTGATACTTGTATGCAGTCATATCTGAGGACTTGTAAACAAGACACTAAGCAGTGGGCCCACCCATCCTCTGCTGCGTCTACTGGTGGCTGCTTCTGTGCATGGACTTTGCATCCCTTTCTGATCAATTCTTCTTCTTCTTTGTTTATGCACACTGTTGAACCCATGAAACAGTGCTGATGCCAGCAGTATGAGTCAGTGTGACATTTTGTGACAAAAGTCTTGAAACACTAGGGTTTTGTGACCTTCTACCACCTCTACAATAAACGTAAACCTGGACTGGTATATAGCTCCACAATGAAACACTCTTGCATTGTAGTTCAAGCAGCATCCCATCCTTCCACCCTAGCAGCTCATATCTGCTGGACATTCATGGAGATGGGGGCATCTAACAATGACCAGGTGGATATTCCTAATCCATTTATTCATGATCCAGACTTAGAGGTCATGAGGAGAAGTGAAGACATCACTCTCTTTGTTCATTGTTGTGAAAGACAAGATAAAAGACAAATCTTTGCCTCTTTTATTTATTCCTGCTTCTTTGCCACCTCTATTCACTATTGGTGAAGAAGATGTAGCAGAAAGACTGACAGCAATTAAAACCATGGTGGCCAGTGTTGGCAGACAAATAGCAGTCAGTAGCAAGACATATAGCAGCTGATTATAAAAAAAAACCTTCCACTGCTATTTGTTTTGATGGCAGAAGAGACAGATAGAGGCATGGAGGCCTTAGATAAAGAAAATGTTCCACTGCTGTTTGATGTAACAGCTAAATAGATGTAACTTTTATCTTAGTCTTTTTCCTCTCAACAAACTTGTTCTCCAAGCCTACCTACTGGTAAAAATGTCCAGGAATGGGAAGAATATAAAACATGTATGACTCAATATGAGGATAAGAGAAAAATCAATAAATTGTATTAAAAACATGAGTTATAATTTGGCATTGGTAAACCAGAGTTCATTTATATCTACAGAACAAGAATTTTGCTCTAGAGCATGATATAGTCAATGTAGGCCCATTGACCCTTTCAATCTAGCTGTATCTGCTGATATGTCTGAGTCACCCTCACAATCTTTATTGTCATGCTTGATAGCCAATTATGAAGACATTATGCTTACCAGACCTCAGGGGCCATATATACCAGACAACTTTGCATTCTTGACAGAAGATTATTTGTTTGATGAGAATGTCTGTAAGGGCGACCTCTAGAGGCTGTGGCTCAGTCACACAGCTGGCAGAGGGAGATCCAAAGTGTATTAGAATATATACTGACAATATCAAGGTAGCTACTCACCTGGCAGAGGGAGATCCAAAGAGAACAAGTCTAGGGATTCCCTATGCCAGGTTGGATGCTTCTGGGGCCTCTGAAGCGTGGGAAACAACTGTACAATACAACAAAACCTTAAAAACTCGAAAATTGCCTACACAAACACTTGTACAAATAAGGGGCAAACTCTGGCAAACTCTGGCTTATATAAGCGGTCTGGAAGCGGTGCTGAGTGGGCCCACACTTGTCTGAATGGTGGCTAAAGAACCAGAGCATCTCAAGGGCTGAGAGTAGTACTAACAAATAGTGTTGAAAGAATAGAAACAGTAAAATGAAATAATGTCAGAAGAAATAAGAGAATGAATGGAAGGAGAGTGAAGAGATAAGGAGTGAGAAAAGGAAGAAATGAGGAGTCCCCTGACAATGTCTTTTATTCAGATAAATTACATGGATCTAATACAGAGGAGGAATACACATCAGAAAATTAATATTTTCAATACTCATTACAATTCATGACTTGTCCATTAGTTACTTTTCATTAAAATTAACCATCCAGTTTTGCTGGTGATGAATTCATCATAAATTTGTTTGATCTGTTCTGCTGCTCATAGATAGGAGACAGGACACATCAGCAAAAAACCACACACAAGTCAATGGATACACAATAGAGAATCAAACCTTCCTATTGTGCACTAGAGTGAACATTAATTGAGAATATTTTGCTAGACTACAGGACCTGATTGTAATAGATATAGTATATACACTGGCTCAAAAAACTGCCCTAATATTTGGCCTTCTTGAAAAGATTCACATGGTGTGCAACAATTACCCAAGCAAAAAATTGTAGAAAATCACATGACATACAACTGCATCCTGGCTTCATAATGATGTATAGAACATATGTTTTGGATAAGAACTTGCATATTAATAAATCAAACAAAATATTCAATTATTGGGGCAGTTTTTTGACCCACTCTAATTTACTCTAATTTTCATATCTAGTACTTGGTATCACCTGCACTTGCCTTTATAACTGCTTTGATCCTTCTAGGCATGCTCTCTATAAGGCTTTGGCATATCTCTGATGGTATTTTATTCCACTCCTTGACTACTCTCTCCTACAACTCATGCACTTCTTTAGAAAATACCTCATACTCCAAAAGTTTGTGCTTGATATAAACCCAGAGGTGTTCAATGGGATTGAGGTCAGGGGATTGGACAGGCCAGGATATCACAATGATGTTGTTATTAGGAAACCAGGTTGTTGCCTGTTTGGAGGTGTGTTTTGGGTTGTTGTCCTGCTGAAAATATTGTTCTTCCTCTTCCATTTCCAACTTCTCAAAGCTTTCCACCACTCTCTCATCCAAAATCTCACAATAGTATGCAGCATACATCTTTTCCTAAACTTTTATGAGCTTTCCTACTCCATTCCAACCCATGCAGCCCCATATAATTAAATTGTTTTCTCCTCCATGCTTGATAGTTGGTGTAGTGATGCAGTTAGATAGTAGTTCTCCTGGAATTTTCCACACATACACCTTCCCATCTGATCTACTCCAATCAATCTTTGTCTAATCACTCCACAAAGCCCTTTTCCAATCTTCCACTGTCTAGTTTTCATAATACTGAGCAAACTTGAGCTAGTTTGCACAATGAGCAGCCTTGAGCATGGAAACTTTCTTCTTTGTTGCTGAGCAAAAACCTGCCTCCTTCAATGCATTCCTGACTGTCTGAGGATTGACAGGACTAAAGATGACAGAATTAATAAACTGTGTAGCTTGAATAGCATTATCCAGCTTCTCAGTAGTAATTTGGTAAATAATAGACTGTTTGTCATGTGCTATAAACTTGGAAGAATGACCTTCAGGATAATTCTCTTTGTTGCTCTCCAGTTCTTTGCTGATCCTTCCCACAGTGCCATTTTCCAGGCCAGTTTTTGCTTGGATTTGATGCTGAGAATACCTCTCATTGAGAAGAAAAGCAACAGAAGAGCAATTGGCAGCAGAAACAGGTCGCATAATGGTGGTAGAGTGTCAAGAAGGTGATTGATTGAAGTTGAACATGTTAAATTAGTACCAACAAGGTTAAATAACATTGTTTATACTTTTCACAAGGTGTTTCCATCTTCTACTGCTCAAAAGTATTGAGAAAATATGAACATTAAAGTGAGTCAAAAAACTGCCTCAATGATTGAATATTTTGTTTGATTTATTAATAGGTGAGTTCTTGTCCAAATCACATGATCCATACATTATTATGAAGCCAGGATGCAGTTGTATGTCATATAATATTTTACAATTTTTTGCTAAGGTAATTGTTGCACACCATGTGAATCTTTCCAAAAAGGCCAAACATTGGGGCAGTTTTTTAAGCCAGTGTATTGTAAAAGGACACCAAAAACAATCAAACCATTGGCCCTGATTGTTATTACATTGTTTTTGACAATGACAATGAAAAAGCATATTAAAAAGTAATTTAAAAGATATTCAAAAAATATCTATAGATCTGATTCAATACTTTTTCTTTTTTTCTTATGGAAGTATTCTTCCTGACATTAAAATATTCTTTCAACTTCCCTGCCCAAAATATTATAAAGACATTGTTTAGAATAATTGATAAATATTATATTTTTTTCTTTATTTCTATTCAAATTCTATTACAAATACCATTGAAATACTATTTTAAGTTCAATTACATTATTTTTTTTGATGTTTTTGATAGAAACATTTAAATAAAATTTTAAAACTATTTGGATTATTTTTACCATATTTTTATATTCTTTTGCTAAAAAAACAGTGTTCTCTGCATCAAGTGCTAAAATATTTTTTTGACTTTCTGGCCCAAAATATTATAAAGACATTGTTTAGAATAACTGATAAATATTATATTTTTTTCTTTATTTCTATTCAAATTCTATTACAAATACTATTGAAATACTATTTTAATCAGCCTAAAGGCAAGCACTGTAGGTAGCAAGCATTTTTGAAGGCCTCTGCATGCTTATGAGTTCTTCTAAACTCTTCCACACCTCTCCCTTCAAGATTGTAAGCTGATCATGGCACGATGCTAGGATCTGGCAGATGCTGTGATGTGGTCAGCTGTAGCGTAGTCCGCTATGTGGCGTTGGCCACATAGCTTTACTTACTGTATAGTAGTAAATATTATATTATATTTATTATAATATAATATTATTTACATTAGTATATAATTAGTTACCCAGCTGCTTACAAAGCAGCTTATTTTTGTGTTTATACTACATAGTCAATAGACCGGACTGGTCTGATTCTGTGCAGTGTGAACCTAAGCTCTCACAATCCCTGTAACTTTGTTACATTTTTTTGAATCTGCCAGCTAGGATCTATTGCCTAGCATCCGATGTCAGTCGTTGAGTTCATTGACAGAACTCTTTCAGCTTCTCGAGCTTCTTGCACAGCCACACCATGCAAATTTCAAACAGGGAAACGATGAGTAATCCCATACCTGCAGCGCCCACTGACGGCGGGCGAAATGCCCACGACCTACGGGGAGACCCAGCAGACACCCAGGACGCGTCAGCATCCAATGCGGGTCAGGTAAGACCCAAGGCTCGAGACCGAGGTCAGAGTGCCAACCTGGCCGGGAATGAGAGTGAGGCCCGGAGACAGCAGGACGGTCAGCAATGCCTCCAGGACAAGATGCCCGGGGGATTAACGCCCCCAGTTACGCAGATGCCAGGAGGACCGCGACGGTCTAGCCGATTGGCTTCCAAAGGACCCCCGCAGGACAACTGACAGTCAACCGGCGCCTATGGCGCCCCAGGAGACGCCGAGTCGTCAGTACGGACTGGGAGAGCCCTCCCCACGAGCCGGAGCAGTGGGACCAGGCGGTCCACAGCGGGTCCAATACCTTCTAAAGTAGCGGAAGCCTGCTTAGAAGAGGTACCGGAGGAGGCTGCAAGGCCTGAAGTATACTGTGCGGAAGATCGATTCCTACGCACCCCAGCAGTGGAGGAAGCTCTGGAGGTTGTAGAGCTTCCAGAGGAGGTGATGGAGTTGTCAAGTGACGATGACGCCGGAGCAGAGGAACAGCGGCTGAAAACCACGTACACCGTGCGCTTGCGGGTGTTCTGGGACTTGCACCCAGAGGTGATGAAATACACCACCCAAGCACGACTCAAGCGCTACGCGTCAGCCCATATAGTAGCACTTAGGCAACAAGGGCACGAAGTGCCCAATGTATTCAGTACCGACTCAAGCGCTACGCGTCAGCCCATATAGTAGCACTTAGGCAACAAGGGCACGAAGTGCCCAATGTATTCAGTACGAAATATACTGATTTGATGGTGAGAGTGCTCACTATGGAGCTGCAAATGTATGTGCAGCGTAAGGCCACATGGCAATCGGGGGTCTCGACCCCCTGGAGCCACACGTCCAAGGAATGCTCGGCATGACGCAATCAAGACGTCGGAATTGAGCTAGTGGAGGCACTAGCACGGGCGCAAGAAGTGCCCAAAGTAAGACCGGTGAGTACTTTTTATACTCCAGCAGGACAAGGGTGGCGTGAGGAGCCCCCGCACATGCGTAACCAAGACCGTAGGACAGATATGTCAGGTCCGGATGGGCACGATAGCACTGTGCTCAAAGTGGAAAGCGAGGCATCCGTGATGCCGCGCGTGCCCATGGCCGAAACGTTGAGCGACAGAGTCGCGTATCAACGTATGCGCAATGGCGACCTCAGGTCTAAGGGACAGTCCCTTATCGACGATCAGGGCATCGTATTCGAGGGCACTAAGCCCATTGACGAGATGCGTCGTCAATTCGTCACGCAGGGTCAGGAGAATCAAGCTTCTCCAGGTCCAGGGCGGCGCAACGATCATGATCGAGGAGACTTCCTCGATCGAGATGGCGCCACGAGACGTGATGTCCCTGGTAACGGCTGGGATGACGGCCCTAGGTCGATTCCTCGAGACGAGGGCAATTATGCCCACAGTCGAGGAGGCTCGGGACGTCCCCCGCAAGGTGGACGGGGAAAGTCACTTCCCCATGCCGCTGATTTGGCGACTAGATCCCCGGGTCAGCGGGAAGCCATCCGAATGCATCGTGAAGCCATGCACGATTGCCTGCATTGAGTAGTCGATGATGCCCTGGGCGTAACCTTACGGTTACCGGACAGAGTGAAGCTGCGTAAAGCAGACAGCAGGCACATTCGCGCCTATACAGGTGCGTCCCAGTTCAGCAACCTGGAAGATTTGGCGATGGATGTATGCACCCATCTTGCCATGTGCTTATACGGAGGTGACCATATGGAACGAGAACGAATCTTCATTCTGCCTGAGTTCTTGGCTGGAGAGGCCATGGGTTGGTTTTGATGGGCAGTACTGCACGTCAACCATGTCCAATATGACTGGACGTTTAAAGGAGTCCTTACAGGACTGTACGATCAATTCGTACACCCCTCAACGCTTCAGGATGCAAGGCGGGACTTCCAGTCCACCAAGTACACCGAGAAGTTGGGAGTACAAGGGTTCTATGATACTCTTAATGACCATGCCCAGAACATGGCAGTATACCCGGACGGGTATACAATGCTCGAAACGTTCTTAGATGACATTCCAGCAGATATGCGCCGCTATTTGATACGTGAGGACGGATTGTCCCCAGAAGTCAACGATGTGGAAGAATTCGTGGCATATGCCATCCGGTATGAGCAGTCTCTGAAGACTGCTAACCACTACAAACATCGGAGTGGACACAAAGGGGGACCCAGGCGACTACCGCCTAGTGGGACACCTTCACGAGGTCAGCATGTGGGGACCTTCCTGGCCAAAAAGACCGATTTGGACCGTGACTGCAACACGCGGTTTGTGGTACGCAGAACCCCTGCTGCAAACCGGGGGCGGAGCCGCCCACACCCAGAGCGGGCGCTGGACGGAGAACGTCCTAAACCAAGGCCAGACTTCAAGCCAGCCAACCCACCGGGACAGTCGGGGACCTGTTTCACGTGTGGCCAACCAGGCCACTACGCTACCAACTGCCCTGCGAAGCCAGGACCCCTGAGGAAGGGGTATATACCCCGCGCCCACCTTCGAGCTGCACATACTGCAGCCGTGAGTGGGAGTGATGGAGACGTATCTGCCGAGTCTGAGGTGGAGCACCCCACAAACGACCAGGAGCCCCCAGAGGAGGCATTGGGCGCCAAGCCCGAGAGTGTGGTCGTGGAGGGGGAGGAGTACGTCACAGTCGATGTATATGATGACGTCTACGACAATGAGTATTACAGTCGCGACAGCGACTCTGAGTGCCTAGCGGCGATGATGGATTGGCTGTCCACAAATGATCCCGAATGGAATAACGTAGTTCGGATGAAGAAGGTGACCCTTCGTCATGCAGAGGGCACTTTGCAGCGCCCTACATTGAAACGAGCAGACAAGGAGTGCCTGGTCTCGTATGTGGACGTAGACGGCCACAAGGCATGGACCCTATGGGACTCTGGGAGTACCACATTGGGCATAACGCCCCAGTTCGCCCATGTGTACGGAATATCCGTGCAGGAGTTGGATACGCCATTGGCGTTACAGCTGGGCACCGTAGGGAGCCGAGCCATGGTGCAGTACGGGACAAATGTGAATGTCCAAACGCCGGGCTCACGTAGCCAGGAATACATGGATGTAGTGAACTTCGATCGCTACGATATGATACTGGGAACGCCATTCATGCGGCATAACAAAGTCATACTAGACTTTGACCACTGTCAGGTACTAGTGAATGGGAAAGTGATCCCAGCCAAACGAGCTACAGCAGACGACACTGATAATCGTCTGCGACGTCATCGCACTACGGAGAAACGCAAGGACTCTCCATGACTTGGCCGGCGCAGAGTGCCGGCCGTGGAGGATGTGGAGGAGGAAGTGCAGGCTATGCCTGGACTGAGCGCAGACCACAACGTGGTAATGATGAGCGAGGAGGAGTATCAAGTCTCCAAGAGGAGCAACGAGCGAATAATCGCTCCTGAGATTCAAGGTGCAACGCCTCCGGACAAACACCATCGAAAGGCGAGACGACGGGAGGACTCAGTGGATGTATGTCCACCTATGTCCTCATGGGTCAAGTTGGAAGACTTGAAAGACAGCATCCGAGAGGTGGAAGCCTCAGTAGAGGGGGACACACGGTCTTTATGGGAACGACCAGCTCCCCTACCGGAGTACGACTGGGCATACGACCCCCGAATGCCGCAAGAGTGGAACGAGCTCGTGGCAGCCACGTGTGCGCAAAATGCACACCAGAGACAGATGACCATCAAACCAGCGTATCACCAGCCAGCCCCGGACGAGGTATCTGTAGCGTACTCGCTTGTACGTGAGGGAAGAAGCCTTGTGGCTTATAAGGCAGCGGCAGCGGGTGCCCCGCTGAGACTACACATACCTGATGACAGTGTCAATCGGGTGCTCACAATGCGCAAGCAGTATGCACCGCCGCCTCGGCCACCCTCAGAAACGGTGGAAGTACTTCCCCCGGTACGCATGAAAGGGAAGCAGAAGGTGACAAGCCTTCGTGAGGAAGATATTCCTCGGTTGCATCAGCAATGGCAAGAAGAGTTTGCCGACATGGTCAATGGGACCAAGGAGGAGCTCCCGCCATGGCAGGAGGTTAACCATGAGATTAACCTCATAGACAAGAACAAGCAGTATAAGTACCACTTGCCGCGCTGTCTACGCGCCCTCCAGGAGCAACTGCGCGATAAGACTAATCGCTATTTGAATGCTCAATGGTGGTCCCCATGCACCACCGCTCAAGCTGCACCGTTATTGTGCATCCCGAAGAAGGATGGAACCCTTCGAACAGCTCTTGATGCACGTCAGCGCAATGACAATACTATAAAGGATGTAACTCCTTTACCAGATCAAGAGGTGATCCGGGAAGACGTGGCTCGGGCGAAGTATTGCTCGAAGATTGACCTTACTGATGCTTACGAGCAGGTGCGCATTCACACCGAGGACGTACCCAAGACCGTATTTGCATCGATCATGGGTACATTCACAAGCAATATAATGCAGATTGGAGACTGCAATGCTCCAGCAACTTTCCAGAGGCTAATGACCTCTATCTTCCGAGACGTAATAGGATGTTTCATGCACGTCTACTTAGATGACATATTCATCTACTCGGATACCATGGAGGAGCATGAGCAGCACCTCAGAGTCGTATTCGAACGACTGCGCAAGTACAAGTTGTACTTGAAGTGGAAAAAATGTGAGCTCTACGCTCAGAGTATAGACTGCCTAGGGCATGTCATAGACGAGCGGGGTATCCACCCTGATCAGGACAAGCTCGATCGTATTCGGGAGTGGCGCACACCCCAAAACTACAATGACATCCAACAATTCGTTGGCCTTGTCAACTACATATCGAGCTTCTTGCCTGATGTCACAGCCTATACTGGGCCACTTATGGCCATGACGCAGAACAGGTCACCGTTCAATTGGAGGCCGTTGCACCAGTGGTGCTTCGAGATGGTCAAACGGATCTGTACAAAGACTCCGGTGATTCGACCAATCGACCCTAGACGGGACGAGCCGATATGGCTCATTTGCGACGCGTCCAAGACAGGCGTCGGAGCCATGTACGGCCAGGGAAGCAGCTGGCAGACATGCCGCCCAGCAGGGTTCATGTCGAAGAAGTTCACGACGGCCCAGCAAAACTATGCGGTGCATGAGCTGGAGACTCTTGCCATACTCGAGGCCCTCCTCAAGTGGGAGGATAAGCTGATGGGATACCCCATCCACATCATAACGGACCACAAGGCCCTTGAGTTCTTTAAAACTCAGGTGAACTTGTCGCCGTGCCAGCGACGGTGGATAGACTACATGTCGAGATACCAGTTCGACATCACCTATGTTAAAGGTGAACTCAACAAAGTGGCAGACTGCTTGTCGCGCTACTTTGAGAGTGATGTAGTTGGGGAGGCTCACGAGCCTCATGAGTATGTGCAGGCAGACTGCCGCATAGACCCTGATGGAGAGGATTTACCTCTCCACCGATACCAGGAGCTCAGGGAGCATGTCCTGGACGTACACGCTATGCGTGACAATGAACGGAGGCGAAGTACTCACCTCAGAGAGCAGCGTGAAGAATGGGACGTAGCCGCCCAGTTGCTCAAGGAGCATGAAGCCGTGGACCCAGCGTCCACTAGGGAGCATGAGCGTCACGATATACCCGTTACGCTTGCAGAGATGCTCGAAGGCAAATTGCCTTCATCCCAGCCTCCTAGCCTGGTCAATGACGACTTCCGGCAGGAGGTGGTGCAGGACTATGGCGATGATCCTCTCTTCGCCGAGATAATCGCCAATCCTGACGACCATCCTCGGTTCAGGCATGAGCCTGGTGGACTCATCACGACGGAGAACCGTCAAGGGGTGGCAGTGGTATGCCTCCCCTGTACGCGTACCATTGTTACGCGGGTCTTGGACCAGGCCCATGCCCTGGTCAAGGGGTGGCAGTGGTATGCCTCCCCTGTACGCGTACCATTGTTACGCGGGTCTTGGACCAGGCCCATGCCCTGGTGGGGCACTTTGGTGCTGCCCGGACGTTGGGCTACATCCGGAGATGGTATTGGTGGCCACGTATGGCCCAAGAAGTGACTAAGTTTTGCGCGTCATGCGCAGCATGTCAGAGGGCAAAGTTGCCCCCTGGATCCCCTCCCAGGAAGCTACACCAGCTACCCATGCCGGTGAAACCCTGGGACTCAATCGGAATGGACTTCGTAGGGCCCTTTCCTGAGTCCAGAGGGTTCGATTACCTCTGGGTAGTCATATGCCGCATGACGAGCATGGTGCACCTCATACCGGTGCGAACTATGCTGATGGCTAAGGAGCTGTCATGGATCTACCTGAGGGAGATTGTTAGGCTGCATGGGCTGCCTAGCACCATTGTGAGCGATCGTGACTCAAAGTTCACGTCTCAATGGTGGAGAGAACTCCACAAACTGCTAGGAGCACGACTCCTCATGTCGACGTCCTTCCATCCTCAAACGGATGGGCAGACAGAGCAGGCTAACCGCAGTATAGGTCAGATTTTGAGGGCAGTTGTTCGCCCGGACCAACGGGACTGGGTGGACTGGTGTCCACTCACTGAGTTCGCGATTAACGCGAGTATCTCTGATACCACAGGGTATGCACCCTTTGAACTCAACGGAGGGTACTTGCCCTCCATGCTGCACGAAGTTCGTGCTGAGACGGTGGCTCACCGTGGAGTTGTTGAGTTCGCCAGGCAGGCCCTGGAGAACATCGTGGTGGCGCATGACGCCATCATAGAGGCGCAAGTCTTCCAGGCGAAAAACGCCAATCACCGTAGGCAAGCAGACCCGCCAATAGCTGTAGGAGCGTTGGTATACCTATCAACGCGTAATCTGAGGCTCCCAAAGGGACGGGCGAGTAAACTCTGCCTGAAATGGGTAGGCCCATACCGCATCCTAGACGCAGAGCCAAGTACCTCCAACTACGTGTTGGAGCTGCCTCTGGCATTACAGGAACGACGCATTGTTCCTAAGTTTCATGTGTCGCTGTTGCGACCTTACAGCGCGTCTGACGATGCGCTGTTCCCTAACAGGGCAACCCCGGGCCCCTATGATTTTGGGGCTCGAGACGATGACAAATGGTTTGTCAAGTGCATAATTGGGCACCGGTGGACTGAGCGTAACACGCTTGAGTTTGAAGTACGATGGTCCCTGGGGGACACAACATGGGAGCCACACTCCCATTGCTCCAAGCTAGCGGCACTTGACCGTTATTTGGAGTTGAAGGGCATTAAGCGCCCACATCAATTAAGTAAGCGTGCCAGCGCTTAATTTGATTGGCAGTGCCGATCGCGGCTTGGCTGAGTTGGTCAGCAGCTGTGGCTGAAACACGTCTTAAAAGGTGAAATTTCTTTTTCGCTTTTTTCCCCAACCATGGACAGCATGCCCGTGGACTTGAGTGAGCAGCAGCAGCAGCAGCTACAGCAGCAGCAGTTTGAGAGTACGCCGTCGGTCTTACCGTCGGCTGAAGGGGGGGGGCAGATGGCTCCCCCGCTGACCCAAAATGCGCCCCAGTGGGGACAATCGCAACCAGCTGTGGGCTTCCCACAGCAGCAGCAACCACCAGCAGCGGGCTACCTGCCGCAGCAGCCGGTGATCAGTGGCTATCCGCCACTTCAAACCATGCAGGGCAACTTCATGCCCCAGAACGCACCTGTGGGTGGCTATCAGCCCCAACAACCAGCACCGGGCGCTTATGCGCCACATCACACCGAGGGCCAATTCCAGCAACAGGCCTATGGGGGGCTAGTCAGCCCCCAAGCAGCGTCGGCATGGAGGCAACTTGCCCCTGTACCGGCAACAGGGCAACTGGGGACACATCCTTTTCCCCAGTTTACCGCCCTGGCGCACTACCCTGGGATGGGTGGTGTGCCCGTAATGATGCCGTATCCCCCGGCTTGGATGGGGGCTTGGGGCGCAATGCTCCAGTACAGCGACTTGCATGAGTCACAAGCCAAGGGAGGCCGGTCGATTTCCCTGTCGACCACAGCACCAATTGACAATCTAGAGGGACGCAAAGCATCCCTTGGGCAGGCCACCGCGGCCATCGAGAGTACAGAAACTCTCAATACAGAACGGAGCATCAGTTCATCAGCTGATGCGCCGACGGAGAGCTTGGCCAAGCTCTCCTTGCTACAGCGGCTGGAAATGCCGCACCAATCCGAGCCCAGCTCGGAAGAAGAGTCGCGTCCTCGGCCAAGCTCTCCTTGCTACAGCGGCTGGAAATGCCACACCAATCCGAGCCCAGCTCGGAAGAAGAGTCGCGTCCTCGACACGACAAAGGAAAAGCATGGGCTGTCGAGCCCACTCACAGCCAGGACTTAGTCCTGGCTACCCTTCTCCAACGTCTGGGAAATAACGGATACGATGTACCCGCAGAGTCATCATTCCTCCGCGATGCGGAGGCAGTCGTCCTCATCTGCCGGATGATGGACGACATGGATCATATGCACGCTCAGCGCAAAACTGATCTCCTTGCCATTTCGGCCGCTCGTAAGCGGCAGACTACACCCCCGAGTCGGGACACCGACTCCAGCAAAAGGGCGCGTCGGCAAGGAGTGGAGGACGCGCCCTCCCGCTCGATTAAGTCGAGCGTTGCTGCCCCCGGCTGGGAGGCCGGTCTAGGACGGGACATCCTCCCCTATGAAGATGTTCCTGCTCCAGCTGCCCCCCGGCTTATCCAGTGCCTCGCCAGCGGCGCGTCTGAGGTCGCGTCTTTGCGACCAGTATCCGTGGTATCCACCACGTACTCTGGGGAGCAGAGTTCCAGGGGCGTGAGCACACGCCCCACTGAGGCCAAGGCCTCACAACCCCGAAAGGATTGTCGGGGTAAGCAACCGGAAGGGCGCGCCTACGTCAACGTGCACTTCCCCGAGGATGCCCCGAAAGGGGCCCCAGGGGCTAACATCCCCTTTTTACCCGCTATACTGGTAGAGGGCCTGCCAGCCCAACTCCCGCGGTGTGTGTGGGCAATGGACCCACGATCTGAGAAGTCGGAGCCGGAGAGGCTGCCTTCCCCTCCCTCCGACGACGATTGGTATGAGGAGCCTGAAGAGGCTCGTATGGAATCCCCAGTGCCGCACGAGACGGCGGCACAGCGTATGGCGCGCGAACAGCGCAACAGCAATCGACGAGCCAAGATGGAGCGTCGGGCGCAGAACAGCGCCAAACGAGGGGCCGCCCTTCTTGAGGACGAAACCGGGCGCATCCCTGATGCGCTCGGTGTGGTGATCTACCGTGATCACACTATTGAGCGCCAGAACTCATTCTTTGGCGTGGGGTTGGCTCCCCAATTCTATTGGTCACCAATGACCAATACCATCTTCGTCAGGCAAGAAGCCCGTGCAGCCAGGTCCTTCGAGGACGATAAACAGGGCAACGCCGCCGCGACGCCCCACAACAGTAAGGTGTACCAAGTTGCACCTTGCGGGTTTCCCTGCAGTCCTTGAGAAGTCCGCAGACTTCATGCACTGGTTAACAACCAGTTTACGCCGCTTCGTCAGCGTCAGTTGGGCTACCTCTTGCTCAACGAATTCAAGCAGGTGGCGCTCAACTGCCACCCTATGGCCCGAGACAGAGCTATGTCTCATTTACTCGACGAGGTCGAGTATAGGACTATCGCGGTACCCTTCGCGAGTCCAGAGAAGCGGGAGAGTTTCCCGCAAATGATTGTGCCGTTGCGGCTCTATCGCCGCAAAGAGGGAGGGAAAATTGCCTTTGTCGGCCTTACCCCCCCTGATCCAAAGCAACCATTTGCTTTGGACTACCTGGGCTCATACGCCCTTCTTTATGGACGTCCTGGGACGTCCAATGTGTGGACCGGTCTGGCCATGGACCGAGCCATGCGCATTCATTGGCGCAGCCTCTTTGGGTTTGCGCTTGTACGCGCCCTCAGCGCCAGCTGCCCCTCCAAGGCCACGGTACACAAGTACCTGGCCTACGTCTTCGCCAGGCCAGGCCTCTACAAAGAGGCCGTGGCTGAGTACGAGGCGGCCACGGGGCAAGTCTTTGAGCCCATCCACGCCGACGACCCTACCTTCGAGGTTTGGGCTGTGGACATTCCGGAAGCGTCAGCTTCCGTGTTCTCCACTTCGGACGCGTTACGCGTCCTTCTTCACAATCAAATCCCGGTCAGCTGGGCTGACCACGCATACACTTATGGGGTCACCTACTTGGCCCATCTATTCTTCAGTGACAGCCGGCTCTACAACGAGGCGGCTGCTATCGACGACGAGAGGCTACAACGCCTCGACCACTACGGTACACCCCAGTCCATCCCTCAGTGGGATGGGTGGCGCGAGGCCACCATCGGCGATCGCCAACGCCTGATGCTCCAGCAGCAGGACAGTCGTCGTGCATACGACGACGCACTCGCCAAGGGGATGTACCTCTTCATCGGGCAAGACATTCATGCCCACGAAATCTGGACGCGCCAGTACCCGTCCGACACCGGGGATCTGCCTGATCTCCAACCACCCGTCTCGGGGTCGACCATTGACCCCAATCTCACACTGTCCCCCCTCCGGGACTATGACAATTCCCTGCCAGTAGCAGGGCCTTCGGGCACTTCTTACGCGCCTGCACCCGAGGATGAACTCCTCGACTACGACATGGACAACGTGACTGCTGATCCATTCCGGGAGCCTGGGGACTCTCCCATTGCCCCCGTCCCAGACTTACCGATGGCATGACCATCGTATTATCTTGAGACCGTAGCTCGGTCTGTTTGGGGGGGGTGTAGCGTAGTCCGCTATGTGGCGTTGGCCACGTAGCTTTACTTACTGTATAGTAGTAAATATTATATTATATTTATTATAATATAATATTATTTACATTAGTATATAATTAGTTACCCAGCTGCTTACAAAGCAGCTTATTTTTGTGTTTATACTACATAGTCAATAGACTGGACTGGTCTGATTCTGTGCAGTGTGA
Organism: Macrolepiota albuminosa; assembly: GCA_027475525.1. NCBI lineage: Eukaryota > Fungi > Basidiomycota > Agaricomycetes > Agaricales > Agaricaceae > Macrolepiota > Macrolepiota albuminosa. The sequence continues at coordinate 1,019,374 of JAMWFC010000092.1, forward strand.
ACCTAAGCTCTCACAATCCCTGTAACTTCGTTACATCAGCATAGCATGCAGTCTTAGATATCTTGGGTAGCTTTCTTATTTGCTTTCTTCCCCATCTGCTGCTTAGGTGAGTGTCTTCATGCTTTCTCATGTTGCTAGTCTGTCTCACTGCCAACTTCTTTTTTTTGTAGCTTTTCTATTGTATATTACTTTTTTTTTCCAATTCTTGCTCTTTTCACAAATCATCAGTGAGACACCCCCTCTTTGTGGCTATCTGGTAAGCTGGACTCACCTCTCACCTTAGATATTTTGTTCTTAAAAGTTTGATATTATATTGCACCATCTTAGTACAAAATATCTAAAGTAAGTTTGTGATAGGAAGGTCACGTTGGCCCTTCACTCAAAGATTGGATGCTGGTCAAAGACTGGTCAACGAGATAGTTGAAGAGATTCACAGTCTGGCAGACTTGGTGCTCTCCTTTCATGAATCTGGATTTAGATCAGATAAAGCTTAAGACTTTGTTGACACTGCTACACATTGTCTTGAAATTCTTCAAGCCAAAATCAGGAATGAGCATTGTCCTTTGTGTTCAAACTCACCTTCACTTCCACTTGATCTGTCCAACTATTCTGGACCTGATCGAAGTGTCACACTCCTTGGTCATAGTCTGGGCCTCCCAACCACTTCTCATGCTCAAGCCATTGAATCAGTAGCATAGGCATCCCTGCTTAACCAGGTAGAACTTTCCATGAAAGAGGCAAAGCTGGACTAGTCTATTCAAATTGCCAATAATCTCTCATCAGGTCTCAAAATTAAGGACTTTGACTCCACAGCCATTCCTTTCTCTTTACTCACTATTATGCCACACCTTGCTTGCTTTTTTATATTGTTTTGCTAAAAAACATTGTCTCCTGCATCCAGTGTCTTTGACGAGAACAATGACTAGCAGTTCTGGCAGTACTATTGCATATAATGTCACACAATAGTGTAACACTATCGTATGTTTTACTCTTATTTTATTTTTTCAAATTCTCTTTATATTGATTACTTATCACTATTTAAAATGCTCTTCACAGAGCTCCAAATGTCTTACCATTGTATGTAGTTAAAAGACCACAGATTCCTGGAGTCAAAACCATCTTCATTTCTTGACTCCAGATTATATTGTACTATACAACCAAATATACGTTATTGCAAAATGCTGCGACAGGTTATGGGCTCTGCTGCTGCAAATGACAATACTTCTGAGACTTAACAGTTTCTGAAGTTCAACAGTATGAATTACCATATGTGGGCAGACAATATGAAGTCTGCTCTACTAGCAAAGGGATTATAGGGAGTAGTCTCCAGACGCAAAACTCACCTACTTAAACCACCTGCCAAATATTCTGCATTGATGGCTTCACCCTGTCCCAAGAGTGATGAGCAACCTGACACTCCTTATAAGGAGAAGGACGATTTGATGAAGGCCATGCAGACAAAGGAGTTTTTGACTTGGAAACACGCACAGAAAAAGTACCAGTGCTGGGTCATTAGAGATGATTCAGCCATTGGTTTAATTCAAGCCACTATGAAATATATTCAATGTGAAGCCATTACTGATTATACAAGTTCCAAGAAGGTTTGAGACCAATTACAAAAAAACTATATTGACCAGCATAGTGGCATAAATATCTACTATTATTATCAGCAGATGTATGCGAAGCAATGGGACGGAAACTCGCTCTTGACCAATCATCTTGGGTTCTATATGATTATTTGTCGTTGCTTCATTGATGCTGGTCACAAGGTTGATAATTTTACTATCCTGAATGCTATGCTTCTTTTGTTGCCCAAGACTCCAACATGGAAGGTAGTTAAGCAAAATTTGTTGCTTTGGAGCACTTCCTTGACTCTGGAAATGGTCACAACCAAGTTACTGTCCATTTATAACAGATTTATGCTTGAAGATTCCACTACAAATAAGACCTTGGCTTTTATTTTGAAAAGGGAACATATCTCAAGTGGGAGTAAATGTGATGTCAAACACGTAAAGAAAAATATCTGATCTAAATGTGAACCTATTTAAACCTGACAACGTCTGCTACAATTGTGGCGAAAAGGGGCGTTGGTGACCAAAGTGTCCTAAACTGAATAAATCCAAGTCAGTCAGGAATGCGAACCTATCTTTTTCAGTAGATGAGGAGCCTTCATGCAAAGTTGGAAAGATGGCTACTGAAGATGGCATGTCTTCTGGCCTCCTCCTTGACAGTGCTGCATCATATCATATGATTGCAGACCAGTTGTAAGGGCAACCTCTAGAGGCTGTGGCTCAGTCACACAGCTGGCAGAGGGAGATCCAAAGTGTATTAGAATATATACTGACAATATCAAAGTAGCTACTCACCTGGCAGAAGGAGATCCAAAGAGAACAAGTCTGGGGATTCCCTATGCCAGGTTGGACACTTCTGGGGCCTCTGAAGCATGGGAAACAACTGTACAGTACAACAAAACCTTAAAAACTCGAAAATTGACTAACCAAATAAGTGTGCAAATAAGGAAGGAAAATTCCAGACTTTAGAAGTCAGAAAGGCAAACTCTGGCTTATCTAAGCAGCCTGGAGCGATGCTGAAGGGCCCACACTTGTCTGAGTGATAGCTAAAGAACCAGAGCACCTCAAAGGTTGAGAATAGTACTAACAGATAGTGTTGAAAAAGTAGTAACAGCAAAATGAGAGAATGATAGAAGAAATAAGGAAGTGAATGAAAGGAGAGTGAAGAAATAAAGAGTGAAAGAAGAAAGGAATGAGGAGTCCCCTGACACCAGTCTTACTTCATAATCTATCAAAAGATCAATTATCAGCATATTTCTGTTGATGGAATGAACACTTTGACCATGGCTGGAAAGGGAACTATTTCTTTTTGAACATGCTTATCTGATGATGTCATAGATGTTCAATTACATGATGTTTTATATATTCCTACATTGGATACCAATCTTATTAGCCTCAGTTTACTGCAAAGAGCTGGAGCCACAATCAAAGGCCTGACTTACGGCATTGGTTTAGCATGGGGAGAAAGGGACTTTCTTCATGCTAATTTGATCAGAACGCATGGTACACTTTACTGAATCATCATTATGACCATTGGTATTGATGAAAATAAAATTGCTTACATTGCCAGTGAGCCTACTATGTGTTTGTGGCATCACTGACTAGGACATATCAGCCCTTGTTCAATCAAAAACATGGTCGATCAAGACCTTGTTACTGGAATCAATATCAAGTTTCCTCGTGAGTTTGATCGCCTCTGCAGTGGTTGTGCAGAAGGCAAATCAACTTGCCCTCCTCTTTCTGATGCTAGTTGCATTCAATACAACAAGAATGAATTGCTCATTGTCAATTTAACAGGTCCTATGAGTGTGCCTACCTGGGATGGCAAACGTTATGCTTTAGCCATAGTGGAAGCAAGCTGATATTATCCTACCAGCTTTCTTTTACAGAATAAAGAAGAAGCTTATTCAGCTCTTTGTGATAACGTTGCTTGTTACAAATGTGAAGGAGGGAAACTTGTGAAAATCATTAGAACAAATAATGGAAATGAGTTTGTTAATGCACTGATGCAAGAATTTTGCAAACAGAATGGCATAATTCATCAAACAACGAACTCATACTGACCTCAGTAAAATGGCATTGCTGAGCGCACAATTGCCATTCTAATAGAAATGGTCAGAAGCATGCTTTATGCTGCCAAAATGGACTTACACTATTGGGGTGAGGCATTCTTATATGCCATATACTTATGTTCCATTACACTCACCTCTGCTCTTGGAGAGAAAATACCTTATACAGAATGGTACGGTTGCAAACTGAATCTATCCCATGTAAAAATCTTCAGTTCTTTAAGATGGGCTCACGTGCCTAAAGAGGTATGACATGGCAAACTAGAATCATGGACAGTGCATGTGCAGATGTTAAAATGGTGGATGGATGAGACCAAAGGCTATAGACTGAAAGATCTTAAGAATGGCAAACTCATAACTTCTAGAGACGTTGAGTTTTATGAGGATGATACTCCAAGTGAGTTAGCCCATTTGTACTCTGGACTCATAAGTTCAACCTCAGATGAAATAAATTGTTTCATCAACATGGCCATCTATCTGGAATCCAGCAAACCTCATGAAATTTCCATTCCAGAACCATCCTCTGAATCTGAAGTGGAAACTCAGCTTTCAAATGAAAACGCTTTGGATAATGGTTCTGAAGATGATGCCTTCATGGAAGACTTACAGTATCCATCTGTTTCCCCTATTCCTCATCCATCTAATTGCAACTCTACTCCACCTATACCTCCTGCACCTCGAAAGACCACAAAATGGTCAAACTTGCCTAAGCATGAACCTTCAACGTGCACAAAACATGTACCTATCAGGTATCAGACAGACCAAGATGACAACAAAAATAAAGGTCACATGGCTTTTGTTGCTGTTTTGGGTCCTTGCATTGAAGAAGCTTTGAATTTGCCTCAAGCTGTCAAATGACAGAGAGCTATTGAGAGCAAATATAAGCAATTGCTTTACAAGAAAGTATTTGAGGAGATCAATGATTTACCTCTGGGCAAAAGAGCAGTGGGAAGTGAAATTGTTTTGAAGGAAAAGTTTGATGACCAAGGCAATCATGCAAAGTTCAAAGCCCATATCATTGCTCAAGGTTTCTCCCAAATCCCTGGCATCAATTATAATGACACTTTTTCTTCAGTTGCAAAATTTACAACACTGCAAGTATTCTTGTCTTTAGCCACAACCCTTGATTTTGAGGTACATCAAATTGATGTGATCGGAGCATACCTCAAAGGCTTTCTTGATGAAGAAATATATATGAAGGCACCTAATGGGATTGAGAAAACCAAGTACTGGAGGCTACTCAAGACGATCTATAGTCTCAAGCAAGCAGGTCATAAGTGGAAGGAGAGATTACATGACATACTGATGTGCTTGGATTTTAAACTCTCCCACACCGACGATTGTCTTTACATCCTTCAATCAAAGGGTAAAGTAATTCTCATTGTTTTGGTTTATATGGATGACATGGCTATTGCTAGTTGAGATATCTGCCAAATTATTTCATTCAAACATTATTTGGACAAAGAGTTCGACATAACTGATTTAGGAGAAATTTACTATCTTCTAGATCTACAAATTTAAAAAAGATTGACCAAACCAAGCCATATATCTCAACCAGTCAATGTATATCGACACAATCCTTGATCATTTTGGCATGAGCTCATGTCATCCCGTTGCCACTCCTCTGCCCACAAATCACAATCTCTCCCTACTACAGTGCTCTCACTCTGAGAAAGACAGAGAAAGTTACAAGACTTACTTAAATAGCTTAAACTATCTTTCTCTAGTTGGCTTGCTACTTTATGCTACACAAACCCATCCCAACATTAAATTTTTAGTGAGTTTGTTGGCTCAATTCTCAAACAACCCTGGTGTTTCTCATCTTGTGGGCTGTAAATGAGTATTGCGCTACCTGAAAGGCACTAAAGCTTATAGTTTAAAATTGGGAGGGTTGGAAACCAACAAGGTAACCCTAGTCAGATGGAGTGATGCCAACTGGGTACAAGACCAATATGACAGGTGATCTATCAATGGATGGTGTTACGACATCAATAGAAGTCTCGTCTTGTGGTCATTCAGAAAGCAGTTGGTAACTGCTACCTTTATGGTTGAGACAGAATATATTGCATCAGCTAATGCCACTTGCAAGGCCATCTGGCTATGTAATCTGCTGCAAGATTTAGATTTTGAACAAGTTGAAGCTACAATTATTCATACTGACAACACTAGGAGTATAGCTCTATCTAAAAATTCCATCAGACACTCACAAGCCAAACACATCAATATTCGCTTCCATTTTATCCATGAACACATTGCTTGTGGAAATATAAAGCTTCAATACATCTTGACTCATGACATGATAGCAGATGCCCTTACAAAAGCTTTACCAAAGGAAACATTCAAAAAACATTGTACAAGACTTGGTGTATTATTGCTGCTGCTGCTGTCAAATGGGAGTGATGAGAAAAATGACTAGCAGCTCTGGCAGTACTATTGTGTATAATGTCACGCAATAGTGTAATACTATCATATGTTTTACTCTTATCTTAGTTTTTCAAATTCTCTTTATATTGATTACTTATCACCATTTAAAATGCTCTCCACAGAGCTCCAAATGTCTTATCATTTTGTATAGTTAAAAGACCCCAGATTCCTGGAGTCGAAACCATCTTTGTTTTTTGACTCCAGATAATGGTTATATTATATTTGATATATTACTTATACTAACATATAAAATCATCTTAGTTTCTTGACTCCAGATTATATTGTACTATACAACCAAATATACGTTATTGTGGCTGCGACAGCCTTCTATTCCTCTCTGTGAACTTACAAAATCAGACATTTTTCCCACACATAGTCTGCTGCACAAACCTCAATCTAGTCTTTTTGGGCTTTCATACAGTCCAGAGAAAAGAAACTTTAATTGCATCTGTAATAATCATGTAATAACTAATCTAAATACAAGCATGCAGTTTGGGCATTGAGTGCAGTTCCGATGGACATTACTCCAATAGGAGGTATGCAGCATTGACGAGTAAGAGCCCATAGATGTCGCAAATGTGCGGATATGTAGACTAGCTTAAACATGATAAAAACAGATTAGCAAATAACCTATATTTTATCACCTGTCTCTGACATCCTAATGCAATATAGAGTAGAATTATAGTAAAATAGTAATGCAATTTCCTCTGTAACGTAAAGATAACTAATACATCATGATGGTAATGCAATTTCTTCTGTAACCTTACACATAACTAATGCATCACTTATGCATTTATGGTCAGTGATGCATTACTCAATTTCTAAATGCAGAAAAATGCATCAACAAAGGATTGAACAGAGGATATTTTATGTAAGTAAGCAGGAATTCAACGATATAACCAATAGACCACCATGCCATTTAAAATAATGTAAGTCACAGACTATAGATACTGTTGCAAGACCTGTCTAGTGCTGACACCAGTCAGCTGGTTAGGCCTTGTTGGTTAGGGTTTTGTTAGTTAGGTGTTAGGGCTTAGTTAGAGGTTTGGTTAAGGCTTAGGACAGGGATATTTATTATTGGTTAGGGTTTTGTTAGTTAGGTGTTAGGGCTTAGTTAGAGGTTTGGTTAAGGCTTAGGACAGGGATATTTATTAAAGGGGAGCTTGTCTCCCCTTTACTACATGCGCTCTTTTACTTTTGTTATTGAGGCAAGTTAGTCAATGCTGTTAATTATTATGTGTTCAGGTTTGTGATGCACATGTTCAAGTCTTGGTATTGCCGTGTTTTAGTAATTCTTTTCTTGCCTTACTAATGCACTAATTGCACCATATAAGTTATACTAAATATTGCATTACTATTCTACTGTAATTCTACCACATTATGCATTACAATGTCGGGGTCAGCTGATTTTATATAATGTGTATAAACTAAAAGATGATGTGAATATGAATGAGAAAGAAATAGGTAGAGGAAGGGTGGGTGATTCAAAGCTCTACGTGTACAGTAGAGATGACGGTATCAATATAAGATGTTTGAAGGAGCCTCATCCCAAAACACATCTTGCATTCCTTCCGTTCCTCTCCTTTGCAAACTTACAAGATCTCTGAATGTATTGAAGTTGGAGTTGAAAATGATCAGAAGAGCTGTGCAAAGCAGTGAGTGAATTTAATTCAATCAGAAGATGATGAGTCAATTGATGTCCATGAACACATGGTACATGCACACTGGCAGGAGCAGACATTTAGTAGTGAACCTGAATAATAGATTGATCGACATGGTGTGGTTGTCACTCTTTTGTATTTAAGCCAACTCTTCATTGCCTCCTAACTATCAAGAGCATCCCTTTTCACCTATGGTGCATCTGTCATATAGATCAATCTGTCACTGTCGAGATCTAATACGTTGTGAAGAAAACCATCTTTTCTGTTGTGTGATATGACAGACCATCATTTGAGATTGACTAAATACTGAAAGATAGATGTAACGGCATTGTACGTTCCACATTGTGTGATATGACAGACCATCATTTGAGATTGACTAAATACTGAAAGATAGATGTAACGGCATTGTACGTTCCACATTCCCTCCCAATCAGAATTCAACCATGGCTAGTATTATCCTTGATAATACCTCAAGCAACCTTATATGCAGCGACTCACGATGCGACTTTTCCACCACATACTCCAATTCTTGGCTGGATGGAAGCGCTGTGACAGGTGAAAACCCAGGTCGTGTTACTCTGACCTTTTTTGGTATGTCGACGTCTGTATTTTGTTGCTTCTCTGTTAATGATAACGAAGGGTTTGAACAAAGGCACTTCAGCAGCCTTCTATGCAAGTGGTGTTCTTGATCGGACAGCCAACATGACGATTTCTATTGATGGACAACAGGCAGTGCTGTTTCTTTCGTCATAATGTTAGAAGGGTGCCCTGCGGCCACACAGCCCACTACCGGCTTTCACGGTATCATATCAAGAAGTAATAAAATTTGGCAAAATATTACAGAATGCTCCTGTGAGACCTAGAAAAAGAGAGCTATAGAACAGGAAAAATAACAAATAAGCCTCAGTATGCATGTCATATAATCAAGAAGCAACTGTTATTTCTGTACCTATAGAATAGGAAAAAGAACAAATACTATGCGTAACCATTAATTAGTATCAGATTGTAATAAAGGACAAAGTAGAGGAGGAAGAATAACTTACAGCCTCAGTATGCATGTCGTATAATCGAGAAGCAACTGAGGCGTAAGTAAAAGCCGTGGCCAATTAAATACCAGTTTACACGTGACGAATGAAGAAGAGCAGACCCTAAAGTACAACAGCTCCAATCCGGTAACTCAAACAGACCAGGTAACAAATTCCATACGTGGCGTCGTCTGACTCGATGTGCAGCTCGACTCCAAATACCACATTCGACACATAACAGTTGATCCCAAAACGGCTTCCATCCAGTGAGTGTTAGTTCTGATGACGATATTGCTTCCAATAGTAGCCCCAGGGCTTCTGTTGTTCCAACACATATGTTAACCCTTCTTACATCCCATTTTTTGACTCTGTTGCAGTTTCCAAGGTTGAACAGGGGCGTTTTACGACTCACGTCTGAACAAAGATTTCAGTGGTGAATTTTTCAATCTTGTTCACAACAAACTCGTTCAATTAGACGTCGTTGATACTGAGGACAACCTTGTCCCACTATGGGAATTTTACAATGCATTGAAGCTGGGGACTTTTGTAATGATTTGCGCGTCACTCCATTGCTACCTAATGCAAGACAAGACAGGCATGAGGAAAGACAGTGAAAATTTCCTCGAATTTGATTGAAAGTAACTTCATCGCATGCGCATTCTTGCTCAATCAGATGGACTCCCATTCCCTAGAACTAACCCTCAGCGACCGGAAACTGAGAAAAGAAATAATAACAAAGCATCTGCGCAAAACTCGGGATCTGCAAACTTCGCTTTCTCGAATTTCAGTATCTACAAACAGCAAAAAATAGAAACTCAATCTCATCAGGTCAACACTTTTATCCCTGTTGCTTCTGGCAGTGTGTCGGTAAAAGAAACATTGGAGACATTATCCGTTTCGAAGAAATTGGTGCCGAAGAAGAGCATAAAAGGAAAAAAGAAGAATTCAGAAGAAAAAATGAACGAAGATTAGCAGTTTTTTTCTTTATTTTTACGCCATCGGACCGTATTCTGGGATAGTCATTCACTCCATTATAGGGTGGTTACTAACTTCTCTTGTTTCACAAAAGCCAATTTACGTACGACAATGGATTGTTTTTTTATCTAAAACTAAATTATCTTGATCTTTGAACGACCTTTATAAACATGGTGCGGTTCATCCATACCACAAATCTGTCCTACGTGTTTGCGAATGGAATTTTTTTATGGGTTTCAAAAAAGATTGACTCGGAATGTCTGATCAACATTGTCCGGGGTCTGTAAACATGGAGAGCATCACTTTCCGCCTGCTTTATGACACAGTAAATGTTGTTAGCTACTCAATTGGCATGAGAGCTGATAAATGTATGATGAAAGGGAAACACTTTCCAAGTTGACATTGATATCACCATGGCGAGATGACAGTAAAACGTTTGCCTTGTGATAGCGAGAGGCTCCTAGGAACATGTATACAATAGTGGGAAAGGCTGCTGAGAACTAGGATAGCGTAATGGTCTGATCACACAAGAGCACGTTTCAGGAGAGTGATTGACTTACGAGACCAGCGAGAGGGCTAAGTTTTGCCAGGGAGGTAGCATAACTGATGGACTGCAGAATCAGGACGCTGGCTACAGTAAGACCTGCAAGCAAATCGCCTCCGATGCTTCAAATGATCAGGGGGCGGACTTTGCAGGATTCAAGGAAGGTATGTACAGCGCCGTGGAGTGACTGGGTATCCATGCAAAGGATGGAATGTAGTACTTGATTTGTTTCACCAATGCGGACTGGTTCAAGTTTCTCTTCCTGGCCATGGACTCTGCGTTGAAGAAGGGCAAGTGGTGGTAAGCGACAGAAATGAATGAATGGCACACCAAGCACAGAAGACCGACTGCTGCTGTACCCATCCTCTCTTCGAGTCACCCTGTCAAGCAAAGGCGTTCGTTCCTCATGTCTGGTAAGGTCCAAGTCCATGAAAGAGCTTGCTCCAAGAAGAATGCATGAACTAAACAAAAGGAGCATGAGTATGTGACAAAATCCCTGACAAAATATGGAATTGAAACAAAGGGTTTATTAAGTTCCGACAGACAAAGGATGGGTTTTCTAAGACAAACACAAAATGAAACACCAAGCGCCAAGAGGGCCTACAAAAAAAACTGAAACGACGCCGATGTTGGATAGAAGGAGCGAATGACAAGGTCTCTATATCCAAAAAGGGTCAAAAAAAGAAAAAAAAAGGTGGGGGGGGAACAAATATGCTCATGTTGGATAGGAGAATCAAACGAAGGAAGGATCGAGGAAAGTAAAGAAAAGTAAGATCCAACGAAGACAAAAATAGAAAAAAGAAACTGACACAAATTAAAGACAAGGGCGACAATCATGCCATCACATGATCAAAGGTAAAACCCAAAAGATCAGGATGAAAGAGAGAAGAGAAGGGAATAGGATAGAGTCCAAGACACAAGTAAAGGTTAGAAAACAATCACGGCAGACAGACGGTCAATAGGAGAAAGATGGAAAAAAAAAATAAGTAAGTTGCCCACATCGAGTCAAAGAAAAAGAAAAAAAGTAAGATCCGAGAAAGACAAAAATAGGAAAAGTAGTGGACAGAAATAGAAAACAAGGGCGGCAATCGTACCAACACGTGAAAAAAATCCCACTAAACTTCAAGGACCATAGACCCACTACTAAAGTAGCGGGAATTTCAAGACCCATGGTTTTCAACGGGTACACTTCCAGATGGCAAACATAATGTTACATTTGAAAGGCTTCTGTATGGATTCATCATCGATTACATGATAATCACAGCAAATAGGGACAGATCTCTTCTCGGAAAACAATTAATTCTGGATGACACTGATTCCTCTATTACCTATACTGGAGAGTGGACTGAAAATAACACCACTCGATCGATTGATTCAACAGAGACATTAACTTCATTGGTCATACTCCATTACATATTGGAGCCTAATTAGTTAAACAGTATTAGTAATAGCACAACCACCAATGTAGTGTATAGCCTGTAGATAGAATATTTCCAGGCTAAACAATAGCAGTGTTCTTCTGGCCTACACACTGAACTAACTGTAAGCTTTTTAGCAACATCCAACTGCTTGATTAGCCTTGCCAGTCCTTTGCCTGACTCTTGCTTGCTTCTATGCCTGCTCAATTTCTGCGCATTTCTGGTGCTTGCTGGCTCTGTAGAAGGAGTTCTGCAGATGTTAAGTGTTCCTTTTACAATTTTAAGCATCAACTTTTTAATCTTTGTTAACTACAGCAGCTTACTCAGCATGCAATAATTTGATATATACATTAAGCTAATGCACCTTGCCAGTCTGAGAAAAATATATTACTGTCCTAAGCATCAATCTTCTAACTATTGTATTTATTTCTATTAATTAGGATTCTCCCTCCTATAAAGATATGACATGATACAGAAAAAGCATTGACAAGACATGGTTTAATCCCATGACTCAATCAGATATCCATTATTTCCAAAGTTACACAGTCTGTTACTTACATAGGCATCCATATTTGAAGATTTGAGATCACATGACAGTAAAAAATCAAAGACATTATTCCCACACTTGCCCTAAAATCAGAAATTTTTCCCACACATAGTCTGGTGCACAAACCTCAATCTAAGTATTCTTTTCGGGCTTTCATACAGTCCAGAGAAAAGAAACATTAATTGCATCCATAATAATCATGTAATAACTAATCTAAATACAAGCACGCAGTTTGGGCATTGAGTGCGGTTCCGATGGACATCACTCCAATAGGAGGTATGCGCCATCGACGAGTGAGAACCCATAGATGTCACAAACCGTGCGGATATGTAGACTAGCTTAAACATGATAAAAACGGATTAGCAAATAACCTATATTTTATATAATGTGTATAAACTAAAGGATGATGTGAATATGAATGAGAAAGAAATAGGTAGAGGAAGGGTGGGTGATTCAATGCTCTACGTGTACAGCAGAGATGACGGTATCAATACAAGATGTTCGAAGGAGTGTGACCGTGACACTCATCCCAAAACACGTCTTGCATTCCGTTCCTCTCCCCTGCGAACTTACAAGATCTCTGAATGTATTGAAATTTGAGTTGAAAATGATCAGAAGAGCTGTGCAAAGCAGTGAGTGAATTTAATTCAATCAGAAGGTAACGAGTCAATTGATGTCCACGACTGGCAGGAGCAGACATCTAGTAGTGAACCCGAATAATAGATTGATCGACATGGTGTGGTTGTCACTCTTTTGTATTTCAGCCGACTCTTCATTGCCTCCTAACTATCAAGAGCATCTCTTTTCACCTATGGTGCATCTGTCATATGGATCAATCTGTCACTGTCGAGATCTAATACGTCGTGAAGAAAGCCATCTTTTCCGTCGTATGATATGACAGACCATCATTTGAGATTGACTATATACTGAAAGATAGATGTAACGGCATCGTACGTTCCACTTTCCCTCCCAATCAGCCTGTTCAGGAGAATTTAACCATGGCTAGTATTATCCTTGATAATACCTCAAGCAACCTTACGTGCAGCGACTCACAATGCGACTTTTCCACCACATTCTCCAATTCTTGGCTGGATGGAAGCGCTGTGACAGGTGAAAACCCAGGGCGTGTTACTCTGACCTTTTTCGGTACGTCGACGTCTGTGTTTTGTTGCTTCTCTGTTGGCGATAACGGAGGGGTTTGAACAAAGGCACTTCAGCAGCCTTCTATGCAAGTGGTGTTCTTGATCGGACAGCCAACGTGACGATTTCTATTGATGGACAACAGGCAGTGCTGCTTCTTTCGTCATTTCAAGACCCATGGTTTTCAACGGGTACCCTTCCGGATGGCAAACATAACGTTACATTTGAAAGGCTTCCATATGGATTCATCATCGATTACATGATAATCACAGCAAATAGGGACACATCCCTTCTCGGAAAACAATTAATTCTGGATGACACTGATTCTTCTATTACCTATACTGGAGAGTGGACTGAAAATAACACCACTCGATCGATTGATTCAACAGAGACATTAACTTCAGGACCATATAATGCCACGAGCTTTGGAGGCAGTTTCCATGAGACGCATGACCGGGAAGCTTCTGTTCAGATTACCTTCAACGGTGGGTTTTCTTTGCACTGAGTCTCATGCATCACTCTCTGATCTCTTCAGTGGCAACAGGCACGTCTATTAGTATCTACGGCTTCTATGACATTGTATCTGCTCCTGTTGTCACTGTTTCCATCGACGGCGAAAATCCATTGTCAAATTCCGATGTCTCAAGCGCCCTTGTACAAGCAAACTATCCTTGGTTTCAATCCGGAGAAAACCTTTCCCCCGGAAACCATGTACTTATTATGACATTCAATAATGCGATCGATTCTCCATTCATCAGCATCGGTACATTTACACTGGATTTCATCACATATACCCCTTCCTTTTCTTCTCTTGTGACAATGCCAGGAGAAACCCCTCAGTCGAAAGGAGGAGAAACCCCTCATTCGAAAGACAAACGCACCATCATAATTGGCGCTGTGGTCGGCGGCGTCGTCGGCGTCTTGTTGATTGCATTAATTATTTTCGTTTTCTGGAAAAGACACAAAGCCAAGAAAACCTCAGCCGCCGCACGCTTAATCCCGACTCCATTCCAAGGTGTCCCTAATGATACACCTACTCCGGATGTCCAGCAAACACCAACATTACCAGTCTTTGTCGAATTCAGAAAAATTCCGGTATCAAATCCACAAGAAAGACCTGGTGAGGGGCCTCCGGCACATTCCTCCAATAAGATGTTGATAAACAGATACTTTTTTCAACAGATGTAGCGCAGGTATCCCCGTTGAACCGACAAAGGTCGAGAACCCTGGACGGATCCACTACGACTGGTCCATCAAATGCCAACGCTGAAAATGCTCCCGAGTTCTCTCCTCCGCCTTATCACTAGGTCAATGCGGGAATTAAAAATAGATACGAACGAATGATGAAGTTGAATCACCTACGCTTGAATACACGTCTTATCAAAGTATACAGGATACTCCGCGTGCGAGAGGACATAGCGCAGACCACTCACAATAAGTATACGGACGCATACACATATGCACACCCTCAGTCAAGTATACACGGACTGAGAATGAGCACACATACATACCTATATACGAAGGATACTACACTCACACTACCGTAGATTATACCCCTGTCGCGTATTCTCCAGGGCTCGGACTCAAAATTCCCAACTCCGCACGAAAGCCACCTCCAATCAATACCGTACCATCCAACATTTCCTCCTCGAGCATATTATCGGATCCATTCAATCCACACCCAGCCTTTTTGCTGTCCATACCACCGAGCCACAATGCATAATCATCCATTCGTCATTCGTAACCGCAACTCGAACTCTGACCCTTGGCCTGAACTATGGGATGGCCAGAGATTTTATAATCATCATTTGATTGACAAATCTAAAGGAAACAGCAGTGCAGTTAGTTAGAGAGTTCAGTCGAAGGGTGAAAACCGTTGGGACGTCAGGTGGAGCATACGGATCTAACGGGCCGTGAAGAGATGGGAATAAATTCAAAGTGGGAGGTGGCTGTCTATGTTATCAATCTGTCCACTGGTCGAGATACTTATAATAAGTACCTGTGAAGAAAGCCATCTTTTCCGTCGTGTTATATGACAGACCATCATTTGAGATTGACTATATACTGAAAGATAGATGTAATGGCATCGTACGTTACACTTTCCCTCCCAATCAGCCTCTTCAGGAGAATTTACCCATGGCTAGTATTATCCTTGATAATACCTCAAGCAACCTTACGTGCGGCGACTCACGATGCGACTTTTCCACCACATTCTTCAATTCCTGGCTGGATGGAAACGCTGTGACAGGAGTTGAAAACCCAGGTCATGTTACTCTGACCTTTGTCGGTACGTCGACGTCTGTGTTTTGTCGCTTCTCTGCTAGCGATAACGAAGGGGTTTGAACAAAGGCACTTTAGCAGCTTTCTATGCAAGTGGAGTTCTTGATCGGACAGCCGTTGCGACGATTTTTGTCGATGGACAACAGGAAGTGCTGCTCCTTTCGTCATTTCAAGACCCATGGTTTTCAACGGATACACTCCCGGATGGCCAACATAATGTCACATTTGAAAGTCTTCCAGATGGATTCATCATCGATTACATGGTAATCACAGCAAGTGAAGACACACTCCTTCTCGGAAAACAATTAATTCTGGATGACACTGATTCCTCTATTACCTATACTGGAGAGTGGGCTGAAAATAACACCACTCGATTGATTGATTCAGAATCAGCACCATATAATACCACGAGCTTTGGAGGCAGTCTCCATGAGACGCATGACCAGCAAGCTTCTGTTCAGATTACCTTCAATGGTGGGTTTTCTTTGCCCCGAGTCTAATGTAACTCTCTGATCTCTTCAGTGGCAACAGGCACGTCTATTAGTGTCTACGGCTTCTATGACATTAGATCTTCTCCTGTTGTCACTTTTTCCATCGACGGCGAAAATCCATCGTCAAATTCCTATGCTTCAAGCGCCCTTGTACAAGCAAACTTTCTCTGGTTTCAATCAGGAGAACACCTCTCCCCCGAAAACCATGTACTCAGTATTACATTCAACAATGCGATCGATTCTTCATCTGTCAGTACATTCACACTGGATTACATCACATATACCCCTTCCTTTTCTTCTCCTGTGACAATTCCGGGAGAAAATCCTCATTCGAAAGGAGCAGAAACCACCACTTCCTTTTCTTCCCTTGTGACAATGCCAGGAGAAACTCCTCATTCGAAAGGAGAAACCCCTCAATCGAAAGACAAACGCCCCATCATAATTGGCGCTGTGGTCGGTGCCGTCGTCGGCGTCTTGTTGATTGCATTAATCATTTTCGTTTTCTGGAAAAGATTCAAAGCCAAGAAAACCTCAGCCACAACACGCTTAAACCCGACTCCATTCCAAGGTGTTCCCAATAATACACCTACTTCGGATGTCCAGCAAACACCAACATTACCAGTCTTTGTCGAATTCAGAAAAATTCCGATATCAAATCCACAAGAACGATCTGGTGAGGGGCCTCCGGCACATTCCTCCAATAAGATGTTGATAAACAGATATTTTTTTCAACAGATGTGGCGCAGGTATCTCCGTTGAACCGACAAAGCTCGAGAACCCTGGACGGATTCACTATGACTGGTCCATCAAATGCCAACGCTGAAAATGCTCCCGGGTTCTCTCCTCCGCCTTATCACTAGGTCAATGCGGGAATTAAAATAGATACGCACGAACGATGAAGTTGAATCACCTACGCTTGAATCCACGTGTTATCAAAGTATAAAGGACACTTCGTGTACAATACCCCGCATTCGGCAACTCGAACTCTGACCCTTGGCCTGAACTATGGGATAGCCAGAGATTTTTATGATCATCATTCATTCCTCAGATATAATCACCGTCAATGGGTTCATATGAACAAAGAGTGGTCAATTTACCTCATCATCATCAATCATCACTTCCTTTGACATTCCACCAACCAAGCAAAAAAATCAGAAAATCAGAGTCACCTCTATAAAAAAACGGCAAACAAAAAAAAACATCCGTACGAAAAAAAAAAATAGTATGCATGTAATGATGTACGTGTTGTGTTCTATGTACGTATATGATATGATGTATCTATAGAATAACGATGTAACGTGCAATAAGAAAAAAAAAGTAGCGAAAAAAAGCAAAATCAAAAAGAGAGACAAGTCTACTTACTGCATGCATAGGCACACAGTCTAACGAAAAAAAAAATTACGATACGATAAATTAAAAAGAGAGACAAGTCTACTTACTGCATGCATAGGCACACAGTCTAACGAAAAAAAAAATTACGATACGATAAATTACAACTAATAAAACGCACTTTTGAAATAACCATCGAGCTTCTGCATGTGCGACAGTCCACAATCCACAATCCGCAATGCGCAATCCAAATCTCCAAATCCCACATCCAACAATCCCAAATCCCACACCCAAATCCCCATCCCACCTCAACGCCCAAATCAATGTCCATCCAACAATCCCAAATCCCACATCCCAAATCCCTCATCCAACAATCCCAAATCCCACATCCCCCACCTCATCCCACCTCAACGCCCAAAATCAATGTCCAGACGCCAACGCCGAAATCAAAATATCATAATCAATCTTCGCAGCTTCACCCCCAAAAAAATTCAGCCTTACCGCACACAAAAAGAAAACGGCCAACACAAACCTTTAAGAACAAACCTCACAAACACCCTCGCCAAAAGCGGCTCCTCCCTCTCAAGCCTCTCCAAACTCTGCGCACTCATCCTCCAAAGCACAGCCGCGCGCTCCACCACGACACTCGCGTTCCTCGGGAGCCCCGAAAGCGCCGACAGCTCCCCCGCCAGGGTCCCCGGCACCATACTCTCCTCCACCACCCTATGCATCCCCTCCGCGAACCGATACGACGCCCTCAGCACTCCAGACTGCACAAAATACATCCCGTCCGGCGCGTCCCCCTGTTCCCACAGCACATACTCCTCCGGCACAGTCACCCGCTCGAGGTACCGGCTCATCCCCTCGAACATCTCCACGTCAAACTCCAGATCCCCCCCTCCCCCGCCCCCGCCCTCCCCGTGCGACGCGAACGCCCGCACCAGCGTGTTCAACGGCTCGTTGGCGTATTCCTCCGCTTCCCCGATCCTCTCTGCCAATACCAATGCCAATGGAGAGAGAGCAAAGAAGAAGAACAATGCCAACGGAAAGAGAGAGAGCAAAGAAGAAAAAACAAAGCAAAAAAAAAGGTATAAGCTTCTTCGCTCTCAAAAACGAAACAAAACGAACCATTAACCATCGTCCTATTCCCCACATCCCGCATATACGACCTCCTCGGCGTCATCACATACGGATCCGACGGCGGTTCGATCCGATCGTATCCCCGATTATGTCGGCCCGGGAACGCTATTCCCCAAAACACAAAACCCAAAACACAAAACACAAAGAAAAAAAAACAAAACACAAAACAAAAAACAAAATCAACCCAACTCCCTCACTAGCAAAAAAACAAGAACACACCAAACGCAACAGACGCAGCTTCATGCTTCTGCGCGACATACCACGCGCGCAAATACACATTCTCCGTCCCTACCCCGCCCAAAACACATCAGCCACCCACTCTCGGGCATGCATCCTCAAAAAACACAACTCACACTCCATCGCATCACTCAACGTCCCAAAATGCTCAACGCCCTCCGCTCCAATAACATGGACACTCTCCAACGCCCTGGCAACAGCCGAGCCCATTGCGAAGCCACAAAACACGATGCGGACCTGCTTCGCAGCGAGGAAGCGGCGTATACGCACAAACGCCTCCGTCGAGGACATGTCCACGCCCGCGACGAGCGTCAGGTCCAGCACGAGGAACGTCACTGGGTTCCGATGCCATTCCGGCCCGTCGATGATGTCCCGTATCGTGTCTTCGACGTGGGAGATCGTGCCGAAGAATAGGAAGCCTGTGTACAGAGCACGAGAGGTACGGGGAACGAGAAAGAGAGAGAGGGAGGGAGGGTGAGATGAGAGATGAGAGATAAGACGGGAGGGAGGGCGAGGAGGACAGACCTTGGAGTTTAACGATGGTCGTCTGCTTCGACACCTCACGAAGATACGCACGCTGTATACTCGGTCTTCTCACCGTCGACATGGCAGTCTCCCCACTATGCAACGACCTAATACTCCTCCTCTGCGAATTCTGCACCACAAAAAAGAAACCTCCACACCCCCTCTTAATCAGCACAAAATCCCCGCACCTCGAATCAAATCAAACGATGAATGACACTCACAACTGGCGATAATCCCACACAACACACCAGTGACGAAATCCCACACGGTCATAACGACCACAATCCCCACAATCGTGACATACTCCGTCCTTTCATCATCCAAAAAAAAAAAAAAACCCCGTCTCAGTATCCAAACCAAACCCAACTCAAAGGGGGAGGGGGGGAGGGGAAACAAACACACCTCGTAGTCCGATGCCTCGTATCCCACAACGCCTCCTTGACAAGATCGATGCCCAACACAAATATCAACGCACCTACGACCGTCACCGCTATCCCGTTGCGTTCCACAGTAAGCATCACGATTACACAAACCAAACCCCCAAAGAGAAAAAACACTCACGGATATACGCAATCGGCGCCGTACCAATAACGAGCAACACAGCCGTCATAACAGCAAGCATGAACCCCGCGATCCTCGTTCCACCCCCGACGCGATAAAACCTCTTACAATCTCAACATCCGAACATCCGCACATCCAAACAAAAAAAAAGACGACTCACAGAAGCGTGTTGACATATACGAGGTAATTCGGACTACCATTTCGTCGTCAATATATTGATTGGAAGAACCCACTCATATGTATGGAGACGAGACACGTACACGGTACCAAACAGTGCAGAAAGCAAATTCGAGTACCCATGTGCGACGAGTTCCTTGTCGGTATTGACGTCTTCGTCCAGCGACACGGCTATGTACCCCGACCAAACCCGAACTCGTAAGAACCACACCAAGAACACATGACGCGACGGGGAAACGTACACAAAGCGGGTACATTCAAGGGCGGATGTAGTCGTAAGAACCACACCAAGAACACATGACGCGACGGGGAAACGTACACAAAGCGGGTACATTCAAGGGCGGATGTAGAATATTAAAAAACAACCTCGCCGGCGATGAGTATTACATAACTTGAGCCGACAGAAAAAGACGACGTACAATGCAAATTGGGTCGGAAGAGTATCCAAAAGGACTTTGTACCGTATCGCCGCGAAATCTTTGGAAAATCCAGAAAAAGAAAAAGGTCAGGGACGGAGGTGAGGGATAAACGCCGGCCGGCTTGTTGCCCCCTATGTGTATCACGTACCCCAATGGGAATAAAACTTGTACCATGCTTCAGATTGTCGAGTGCCCATGTCGAATATCCAGCCTGCCTTGCGCAGATCAGAGAGGTTAGCGCCAAGCACGGCGACGATGATGTAAAATACGATAGGAATGATGAGAAAGTCTATCGTGATTGAGTTTAAAGAAGGATAAAAAAGTTTAAAGAAGCTCACAGATCGGCATGACGAGCTGATGAGAGCAGCGGCTGGTGATGACTCTGAGCAAGACGGCGAGGACCAAAGGGACGGCCCATAGGACGAGATTGCTCTTGTCCATGAACATGCGCTCGAAGGTGCCCCAGTCGACGTCCTCGTCGACGCGCATGGAGACGGCGAAGCCGGTGCGGAAGAGAAAGGCGCCGACGCCGCCTATGCAGCTGGAGAGAGATGTAATGAGAAAGAGGTGGAGAGGGAGAGACGTACCCAACGAGAATGTGCCTTGGGAAGAAGCCGATGAGGGCGCCGAGCTTGAGTGCGCCAAGGAGGAAAAAGGTCAAGCCTGGTGGGGCGAATGAGAGTTGTGTCGGGGAGGACTTGGGAACGTACCTGTTAGAATAGAGCTGAGGGTATACGCGGCGAGAGTGGTTGCGATGACTTGACTCGGATGCTCTTCGCCGATCTGGGAGCGGATGCTGTTTGCGAGGATATGGAAAAAGGGCTACGGGGCGGGATGGAGTTGAGGGAAGAGACAGAGGAAAGAGACGTAACGTACGACGACCTCGATCATCATGCTTCCATTTGCGCCTGCGAACTTGCTTCCGCCAAAGGTATAGACGAGTTGGGCAAGGACAGTGCTGGAAAGGGACGTGATTGACAGGTAGCAGGGAAGAGGAAGGGGACTTGCGAGAGGAAAAACATGGAGACGCCCATGGGGCCGAGGCCGGCAAAGACGCCTGTGGCAGGGAACATGATCATGCCGTCTGGGGGAGGAGATTAGACGGGCGCGGGAGAAGAAGAGAGACAAACATGAGACGCCATCGAGGATGTTGAGGAGGCAGCCAAGGAGGACGGCGGGGATGCTTTTGAGGACGATAGTGGGGATGAAATGTTTGCGAGGGGTCGGGAGAATGCGGGTGTGGGTGTGGGTGGGGAGCGTTGGCGGGGGAAGGAGAGGCGTTGATTCATCGGGCGGGGGCACGGGGACGGGGACGGGAGTGGGCTGGGGATGCTCGCAGTCACGGCGGGGGAGAGTGAGATAGGACGGGCGGGGCGTGGGCATGGGACTCGAGTCGTCAGAGAAGGAGATGCTGGAGAGCTGCATGGTGCCGTCACGGATTTCGCCCTGGGAATGCGGGCGAACAAACGAGTCGGCATAGGATGACGGCAGATGGAGCAGGCTAGCAGTGCATCAGCCAAATCCACATCAGACGCCACAAAACGCACCCAGCCCTGCTCAGCGACGCGCTGTCTGTCGGCGACGCCATGGTTCAGGTCACACAAGCACCCAGTCACGTGCACATCTCTTGCCATGACCACGATCGCGCTGTAAGTGGTCGTGTCTGGCGCCGAGCTCTGCTGACCGTGGCCCAGGTACCCGCTGTCCAATTTCACCTTCAGGTCCGTCCACAGCGCTGTCCCGCGTCCCTGCTCACCCCCCGCAGCACAAAGGAGGCCCAGCCAGAGGAAGACCCCTCCGTCTCTGCCCGTCTCCAGCGTCTCCAGAACAACTACGAGGACTTTGGCATGCGCCGCACCGTCGAGGGCATCCTCGTCGTCCACGACCACGGCCACCCACACATCCTCATGCTCCAGATCGCCAACGCCTTTTTCAAACTGTAAGCCCCCGTCACTCCACCACACGCCCCCCTCACTCCCTCCAGCCCCGGCGACTACCTCAAGCCCGGCGAGGACGAGATCGAAGGCCTCAAACGCCGCCTCGACGACCGCCTCGCACCCCCCCGCGACTCCCACCAGTTCAACAGCACACACGGCGTCGACAACGAATGGGAGATCGGCGACTGCCTCGCACAGTGGTGGAGACCCAACTTTGAGACCTTTATGGTCCGTCCCCCGTCCCCCATCCTCCCCTCTTCCTCCCGCCGCTCACACCCACACACCCCAGTACCCCTTCATCCCCGCACACATCACCAAACCAAAAGAATGCAAGAAACTCTTCCTCGTCCAGATGCCCGAACGGAGTCCGTCTCTTCTCTTGCCACCCGTTCCCACTCACGTACCACCGTCCCCACAGAAGTCCTCGCCGTCCCAAAGAACATGAAACTCCTCGCGATCCCACTCTTTGAGCTATACGATAACGCTGCGCGCTACGGTCCACAGCTCTCTGCTATCCCCCACTTGCTCTCAAGGCACGTCGTCCTCTCTCCTCTTTTCCACGACTAACCCTCCTCCCGCAGGTATAATTTCATTTATCAGTAGTCCATGTTGTTGTTGTTTTTTTCTCCCGAGCGAGTGTCTACGTGCTGCGTCATGTACACTCGACAAAAAATGAAATAAAAATAGATTCTACACACAAGGGGTGTCTCCGATCACTCCATGTCGTCTTTCAATCCAACGTCCCCGCGAATAATCAAATCTACTAACACTTTTATCCACTAGTGTCAAAGGGGCACAATTCAATAGATCTATTCAAAGTTCAAATGGTATCTATCATCAAACGTAACCAACTACTGCTAGAACTCACATCAATCAATCGAGCTTTGACGCGGGAGGTGCCGCACGCGTATCCTGAATCTAAACTAAACTGCAGAGAGCGCCCGAGGTTCGAGGTGCTTGCTTGTACACCAGACTCAGCCAGGGCCCAAATCCACCACACCCATACATAATTCCGAAAACGGTATCTGAAAGCGTCAGCGGAATGACACCACGAGCGCAATGGTACACGTACGACCGACCCACCACGCGCTGTAACATAGCTACAACTACAACATCACCAAGAACCCATCTCTCTCTCTTTCTTTTTCCAACCTCCCCTTTTTTTTTCCTTTTAACAGGGCTTCGGTTATCGAGCACGCACGCACGCAGATAGTTTCTCGATTCTCGACTACGTACTATGTAGTTATCAAAGCCGGTGGTGCATCGAAGCGAGCATACTAAACTAAACTAAACTAAAAACCCAAACCCAACCCAAATCCAAATCCAAAACCCAAAACATCACTTCCTCATATACATCCTCCTACCGCACAACTATGCTCGAGGAAAGTGAGTGAGGGAACAAACAACCCCTCACCAAAATCCTTCTTCCTCTCCCTCTCCCTTCCCTTCCCAAACCTCCAAACCACTCAAATCCCAATGCGATGCATCGCAGTATACAGAAATCCCACAATCCCATCACCATACATAGCCGAATCGTTCGTACTTTATACATACGTACAAATATCTTCCAAAGCCAGAGGTTTTTAGTTCCTTAGTTTAGTTGCTGCTATGTACGGTGGGTGGGTGGATGAATGGGGAATGGGGAATGAGGAATGGGGAACGAGGAATGAGGGATGAGGGATGGGGGGGGGGTCTCCAAGTCAGGAAGCTTAAGAGATGGAATAATTGAACTCTTTGAATTGTTGGGTCAACAATCTCTGCAACAAAAAAAAACAAAAACAAAAGAAGTTGTGAAGTGGAGACACTGGTTGTCAGGTGAGATTGAGATTGAGGCTGAGGCTGAGGCTGAGGCTGAGATTGAGATTGAGATTGAGATTGAACATTGATTTCATGGGTGGGTGGGGGAGGGGGGAGAAGAAGGATAATAAATGGTAGCAGGGCCAGGACATGGTGTTGCAGCATATCACAATAGCGTATTCTTGTGAATATAATCTGGAGTCAAAGAATCAAAGATGATTTGGACTCCAGGCAGTTATGTAGTGACATTTTATCTAGTCATACTGGTAAGACAATCAGAGCTTATTTTGGAGAGCATGTTGAATAAGAATGAATAGACAATATAATAAAATTGTGAAAAAGATAAAATAACAAATGAAACATATGAAATGTTGACTCATACTCATGACATGAGTATGTACATATGTAGATTGCCAAGCTACTAATCATTTTCTTCATCACTCCCACTTGACAGTGATGATGCCAACTGTGGTTGGATATGTATGCTAGATGCTATGTGTTGGTGTTGGAGTAGACTCACTGCTGTGGCAGTGGCATCTCCAGTTACTTCCCAGCTATTTACGGTTTCTCTTTCTATTTTTATTTTGTTTTTACTTACCTCTCTGGTACAATCAAACTTGATCATACTGTATAGTTTCTAAGCCACCACCTGCCTTATGCAGCTTGCATAGGCATTCCCATCCCTCAGTTCTTTATTCAAAGACTGAAGGTGCACCACTTTACTTTCATAACTTTTGTTCTACCCAACTTACTTTTCCTGTAGTTCATAATACTTCTTTGTACTACATTTGGCTTTGGTAGATGAGAGTGCAACTGTGCATTGTTTAACTGACGACCACAAGACAAGACTAGAATATATGAAGAAGGTATATCCTAAGACACAGCAACAATTCAAGGAATCTGAAGCCCAGTCCACATCTACTGCACCAAAGTCTGTTGGAAAGACCATTTGGATCGGAGGATTGGATAACGTTCCCAAAAAATTATATTTGATGGCATAGTCACATATTCTAAAAAGATATCGTAAGACTTGTTTTGCAGCTAGCAAATGTTTTTGTGAGGGATTTGAATTATGTTGACCCAGTGACATGGCAGTAAATGCTAGGTCCAGCCATGTACATAAACTGAGATATAAGATTGAACCAATGAGTCATTGGTAATGTAGTTTTATGTTGTCATCGGCAATCTCTGGTAAGGCATTTGGAGGTGGATCAGGTAAATCATCAATCTTCCCTGCAATGGGCAGTGATAATAGCACCGCTTCCAACAAATGATATGTAGTTAGAAGATCAAGAATATACCCTTTCTGAGATAGCCATAATTTTTTCTGAGATCAATCGTGATTGATGCAAATACCAAGATACAAATCTGTCATGCCAGAATCCTTCACTTCAAACCATTGCCTCATCCAACAAATAACCCAATTGTATAGAGCTTTTGAATTTGTCATGTTGAGTCCATTGTCAATGTGTAAGCAAATGATGATGAAGAGTTCTTGGCCATTGTCGAGTAAAGGAATAGAGTCATCAGGAGGAACAGAAAAATGACCATAGAAAACTGCATGGTCAACCCCACATCTGGTAAGGCCATGTGATTTGAATTCTTCCCTGATTACTTCGTACCATTCATGCAAAGCCTGTTTTAAACCATAAAAAGCATGGAGAACTCAATTGTCTTTCTTCATATTAGGATCTGGGAAACCAGGTATCTGCTTGCAGTATATCTCTTGTGACAGCAGAGCATTGAGAAATGCCATTTTTACGTCAAAGGTAAAAAGTTCCAGATTGTATATTGCAGTGTATGCCAAAACAATCCTGATACTTGTCATTTTAGCCACTGGGGCATATGTCGTTCCATAGTCTTCTGGGCACTGACTAAAACCCTGAGTGACAAGATGTGCTTTCTTCATTCTCCAAATGATGGATCTGTCTGGGTTGAGTTTATGAGCATATACCCAACGGACTCCAATAGCTTTCTGATTAGGAGGTAGTTTGTCAGGTGTAAAAACCTGTTGTTATCACAAGCTTTCGACTTTTTGCTCCATGGCTGCCTGCCAGACACTAGCATCAGGACAATATATGGCTTTGAAATAGTTTTCTGGAGCTTTGTCAGGATTAAAGAGTTTATTTGTTTTAAATTTCAGGATTTCAGGTCCAAAAAGTGCATAAGCTTTGTAGTCATTGAGTGTGAAAAATTCAAGGCGAGTAATGTCCATGAATGATGTCAAGAAGTCCTCGGTGTCATTATAAGCATTTAAATCAAGTATAGTGGAGAGACCCTGATGGAATAATAAATGAGCTTGCCAATCTGCACAAAGTCTGACTAAACATTCATTTCTTTTGTGCATGTCATACGCTTGACCTGCATCTGTCATCATTATTTTACGACAAGGACATACATACAGATCTGGAGTTGATGTATGAGGAGTCAAATTCAATGGTGAAATGCTCATGTTGTGCGGTGAGTCAAATAATGTGTCAAGTGGTAAAGGAGACAGACTGTCTGAAGAAGAAATATGAGGGGTACGCGATGATAAATTCAATTCATCCAGAAGAGAAGGTGTTGATTGTAGTTTTCCCCAGACATTCTTGTTGAATACAATATCCTGTGAGAAAAAGTAATGACCAGACAAGTCTCAGGCATGCCAGCCTAATCTGCCTTCTTCATATCCAACAAATATTGCTTTAAAATGTCAAGCATTCCCCTTCTGATGAGTTTTTTTGGGATATAAGACAAAGCATTGGCAACCCCAGACTCTGAGGAATGACAGATCAAGTTTACGACCCTCAATGATCTTGTACTGAGTCATCAGATTGGGTAACGTTGAAGTAGGCAAGCGGTTCTGTAAGTACTGGGCCATCAGAATTGCATCATCAAGGAAAGAAATAGGAAGTCCAGCCTCTGCCATGAGTGTCTGTGCAGTGTCTTCCAAAGTACAAATATACCACTCCACTTTTCCATTCTGCTGGTGAGCATATGCTGCTGTCAACTGATGTCAGAGGACTCCTCATTTCTTCCTTCTTTCACTCCTTACTTTTTCTGCTCTCTGTCAGGGGACTCCTCATTTCTTCCTTTTCTCACTCCTTATCTCTTCACTCTCCTTCCATTCATTCTCTTATTTCTTCTGACATTATTTCATTTCACTGTTTCTATTCTTTCAACACTATCTGTTAGTACTACTCTCAGCCCTTGAGATGCTCTGGTTCTTTAGCCACCATTCAGACAAGTGTGGGCCCACTCAGCACCGCTTCTAGACCGCTTATATAAGCCAGAGTTTGCCAGAGTTTGCCCCTTATTTGTACAAGTGTTTGTGTAGGCAATTTTCAAGTTTTTAAGGTTTTGTTGTACTGTACAGTTGTTTCCCATGCTTCAGAGGCCCCAGAAGCGTCCAACCTGGCATAGGGAATCCCTAGACTTGTTCTCTTTGGATCTCCCTCTGCCAGGTGAGTAGCTACCTTAATATTGTCAGTATATATTCTAATACACTTTGGATCTCCCTCTGCCAGCTGTGTGACTGAGCCACAGCCTCTAGAGGTCACCCTTACAGCAGAACAAGTCTCTACATTTTGGTCTGGGAGCCCCCTTCAGCCTGCTTGAGCCCTCTCTTGCCCCTTTAGGTCCCTCCCCCACTGGATTACTCCCTGCCCCTCTGTTGCTTCTATGACCCAACCAGCCCCCTCAGACACTCCCCTGGACGCTTCTGCCCCTCAGGATGATGCCTGGGGTCGCTTGCTTGCTCTGGAGACTCAGGTGCAGACTACTCAAGCTTCCCTCACCCTCCACACCACCGAACTTGCTGGATTACATCAGGCCACAGACACCATCTCCCATTCCCTTCAGGCCCTCTTAGAGCGCCTCCCTCTCGCTCCTGCCCCTCTCCAGGCACCTCCAGTTAGGGCTGGCACACCCCCAGTCCCTCGCTTTGGGGCCTCCCCTCCAGTTCATGCCAATCTTCCTCGCCCAGCACTCCCAGACGCATTCAATGGTGACCGAGCGATAGGCGAGCGTTTCCTGCAGTCCTGCATCACCTATATTCAGCTCAGTGGTGAGGCTTTCCCCTCTGATGCTCTCAAGATCGCTTGGGTTCTTTCTTACATGAAGTCTGGGCAAGCTTCGACATACGCGCTACAAGTCTTTCGACACCCTGGAGGAGTGGAGAGTTTTGGAAGTTGGGATCAGTTTGAGAAGGAGTTTCGGACAGAGTTCTTCCCCTTGGACCCTGCTAAGGTGGCAGCCCTCACTCTCTGAGATCCTCATTGATATGGGCAGGGGAAGCGGACCCTAGATGAGTACATCGACTCCTTCAGAGCTCTTGCTGAACAGGCCTGTTATCTGGATGGTCTTCAGCTCTGTCTCACCTTCCGAGATGGCCTCCTTCCCTCTCTCATGGACTGGATCGACAGCATGGCTGAAGGACGACCTGATGACACAAGTATTGAGACCTGGTATCAGGTAGCACGTGATCAGTGGCAGCTTATGGAGTTATGACGTGAGCTCCACCGTGGAACTGCCCCTCACCTCACAGGCATTGTTTTCTGCTCGTCATCCCATCCAGCCCTCCCTTCCATTTTGCGCTCCACCCCCAGCTCAGGTACCTGCAGCACGTCCTCTTCCTTTTGGAGTACCTATGGATGTCGATGCCTCTTGTCAACTCCACCCCCAGCTCAGGTACCTGCAGCACGTCCTCTTCCTTTTGGAGTACCTATGGATGTCGATGCCTCTTGTCAATGTTCCTCCCTTCCTCTCCTTTGCCGTCGCTGTGGAAAGCCTGGTCACTTTGCTCGGTATTGTCCCCAGGGGTTAGAGGTGCGCTATCTCTCAGCTTTAGAGCAGGAGGAGCTCCTTCTCTAGCTCCTTGCTGTCCGAGACGTTCGAGGAAACCCCTCCCCAGATATACAGACTGAAGCAGAACCTTTGGAGGAGTCCTTGGGTCCTGTGGAAGCTGTAGCAGAACCATCGGATGTGTCCTTTGGTTCTGCAGAGGAGGGTTTTCAGTAGAGCGACCGATGAGTTGTACGCCTCCGCCACCTGGTGCTAATCAGTTTACATGTCAATCAGTAGAGTCTTCTAATGTATCGCTCCCTGTTCCTGATTCTCTGACTGAAACTGTAAGCACCCCCTCCGACGTACAAAATACCCCCTTGGTCCAAGCCTCAGCTAAGACCTCCTCTCCTCCTTCCCCTGTCCGACAACCACGTGTTCCAGCTTAAATACCCCCTTGGTCCAAGCCTCAGCTAAGACCTCCTCTCCTCCTTCCCCTGTCCGACAACCACGTGTTCCAGCTTGGGAACGATGCCTTCCTTGTCGCTATGTTGTTGCCTCTACTCCCTCTCCCAACTCTCTGCGTCTGAATGTGGAGATTGAGACAACTGACACTCAGCAGACTCGAAGCGTCATAGCTCTCTTGGACAGTGGCGCTACTGGACTCTTCCTAGACACCCATTATGTGGAACAACACCAGCTCACTACCTGTCCCCTCTCTCACCCTATTCCAGTCTATAACATTGACAGTACGCTCAATGAAGCTGGATCCATCCGCTCAGTGGTGGATTTAGTCCTTCGTTACCAGACTTATTTGGAGCATGCAGTCTTTGCGGTTACCAGCCTAGGAAAACAGGACATGATACTTGGGTTCTCCTGGCTGCGTGATCATAATCCTGAGATTGACTGGGCCAGGGGTAAGGTGAGCATGAGCTGCTGCCCTTGACGGTGTTCTACATGTGCCAAGGAAGTTAGAGAGGAGCACAGAGAGTCAGTCCATGAGCGTGCTGCTATCTGGGCTTGCTGAGTTGGACACCTCCCCTTTGCAGACCTCGACCTACTGGATCCTCCTCCCTTGGCGTTCCCTTATAGAGAGGCCCTCTATGAGGACGTTCGAGGTGTAGTGAGTGAAGCCCAGATGGAAGATGGACGTGAGGGTGAATTTGGGTGCGCTCCCAACCCAGAGTCTCCAGATGAGGCTATCAAGACAGGTGATAGGATTTATGCAACTACGTTAAATTTGGGTGCGCTCCCAACCCAGAGTCTCCAGATGAGGCTATCAAGACAGGTGATAGGATTTATGCAACTACATTACGACCTCCACCAACTGTAGCAGAGATTAGAGCTAGCCAAACTACCTCCCAGCGGCTAGCTCAGGCATTTGCTGCCAACTCTGCTCCTAAGTCGTTCTGAGATGCAGTTCCTCATCACCTGCAAGACTTTGAGGATGTTTTCTCTAAGGCATCATTTGACTCCCTGCCAGAGTGTAAGCAGTGGGACCATGCAATTGAGCTTATGCCCAATGCTGAGCCCTCTAGCTGCAAGGTCTACCCACTCTCTCCCAAAGAACAGGATGAGCTTGATGCCTTTTTGCAGGAGAATTTAGACTCTGGTTGCATCCGTCCCTCAAAGTCTCTGATGGCCTCTCCAGTCTTCTTCATTAAGAAGAAGGATGGATCTTTACGTCTGGTTCAGGACTATCGAGTCTTGAATGCGATGACTGTGAAGAATTGCTACCCCTTACCACTCATTTCAGAGCTTGTCAACAACCTCTGAGGTGCACGCTACTTTACCAAGTTGGATGTCTGCTGGGGCTACAACAATGTGCACATCAAAGAAGGAGATGAGTGGAAGGGAGCATTCCAAACAAATTGTGGACTCTTTGAACCTCTGGTAATGTTCTTTGGCCTCACTAATAGCCCTGCCACCTTCCAGACCATGATGAATGACATTTTCCGAGACCTCATAGCAGAAGGTGTTGTGTGCGTATACCTTGACGATATTCTCATCTATACCAAGACTCTAGAGGAGCATCGTCAGATTACGCGCATTGTACTGGAATGTCTTCGCCAGCACCAGCTCTATCTTAAGCCAGAGAAGTGCGAGTTTGAGCAGACTAAGGTTGAATATCTTGGACTGATCATCTCTCATGGAATGGCTGAGATGGACCCAGTCAAGGTGGCTGGTGTAGCAGAGTGGCCAGAGCCTAAGAACAAGAAGGAGGTTCAGGCCTTCCTGGGTTTCACCAACTTCTACCGGAGGTTTATTCAGGATTTCTCACACCATGCCTGGCCCCTCTTCGATCTCACCACTAAGGACACTCCTTGGCACTGGGATGCAGCACAGCGGACAGCCTTTGACGCCCTCAAACAGGCAGTCACTTCAAAGCCTGTCCTTATATTCCCAGACAATGACTCTCCCTTCCATGTCGAAGCTGATAGCTCAGATTTTGCTACTGGGGCTGTTCTCTCTCATCAGTCAAGGGAGGATGGTAAGTGGCATCCTGTGGCTTTCTACTCCAAGAGTCTCAATGCTGTGGAGTGAAATTATGAGATCCATGACAAGATGGTAAGTGGCATCCTGTGGCTTTCTACTCCAAGAGTCTCAATGCCGTGGAGCGAAATTATGAGATCCATGACAAGGAGATGCTAGCTATCATTCGGTCATTTGAGGAGTGGCGACATTTCCTTGAGGGTGCCAGGCATAAATTCGAGGTGTGGACTGATCACAAGAACTTAGAGTACTTTCGGACGGCCAAGAAACTTAACCGCCGACAGGCTCGATGGTCCTTGTATCTGGCCAACTTTGACTTCTCTCTGCATCACAAACCTGGACGGAGCATGGGTAAGCCAGATGCGCTTTCTAGGCGAGCAGATCATAGTTCAGGAGCTAGTGACAATGACAATATTGTACTCCTAAAGCCAGAACTATTTGCTATCCATGCTCTAGAAGGTGTGGTTGGCCAGGGAGAAGAAGTGAGCATCCTTTGAGACATCCGACGAGGTAACCGGGAGGGCGCTCAAGAAGATCTGGTAGCTAAGGCTGCCATGGCCTTGCATGCTTGAGAGAAAACTGGAGTGAAGTCCGTCCGCACCGACAAGAAGATCTGGTAGCTAAGGCTGCCATGGCCTTGCATGCTTGAGAGAAAACTGGAGTGAAGTCCGTCCGCACCGACAAGTGGTCTCTGGAGAATGGTCTTCTCACCTTTCGGGAACGCATTTATGTTCCCAACCTGCCAGATCTCCGGAGGCAGATTGTGGAGCAGCATCATGACTCTCGAGTTGCAGGACATCCTGGCAGATGGAAGACACTGGAGCTGGTCTCACAGAATTACTGGTGGCCTCAAATGTCATGGTATATTGGCTCTTACACCTCCACCTGCGATCTTTGCCTTCGGACTAAGCCTCGTCGTCAGCCTCCTATGGGACAACTTCATCCATTGCCTATCCCAGCTGAGCGTTGGAGTGTGGCCTCGGTAGACTTCATTGTTGAGTTACCTGATTCTCATGGATATGATGCAATCATGGTGGTAGTGGATCTCTGTGGCAAGCGTGCTCATTTTATTCCAACACACACTACTTGCTCAGCCATGGGCACTGCCAATCTGTACCGGAAGCATGTCTGGAAGCTCCATGGGTTGTCAGATGCTTATGTCTCAGACCGCGGACCTCAGTTTGTGGCAGAGTTTACTAGAGAACTGTATCGCCTCCTCCATGTCAAACTCCACACTTCCACAGCCTACCACCCCCAATCTGATGGCCAGACTGAGCGTGTCAACCAGGAGCTAGAACAGTATCTCCGGCTCTTCTGCAATGAACGACAGGATGACTGGGATGACCTATTACCAGAGGCAGAGTTCCAGTACAACAACCATGTACATGCTGCCACCCAGATGTCTCCTTTCCTTCTAGATACTGGTCGACATCCTCGGATGGGATTTGAGCCTCGTGGACGACCTTCAGAGAATGAAGCTGTCAACAAGTTCATAGATCGGATGAAGGCAGCCCAGGAGGAAGCCAAGGCAGCTTTAGCTAAGGCAAAGGATGACATGGCCTGCTACTACGATTGTGGACGAACTCCAGCCCCCAAGTACAAGCCTGGAGATCGAGTCTACCTGGATGCCTCTGACATTGCTACCACCTGACCTTCTCAGAAGCTCTCTCACCGTACAAGCCTGGAGATCGAGTCTACCTGGATGCCTCTGACATTGCTACCACCTGACCTTCTCAGAAGCTTTCTCACCATCATCTAGGACCATTTCCTATAGTATGGCAGGTAGGCCCACTTGCCTATCGACTCAAGCTGCCTAGTGGAATGAGTCGACTCCATCCAGTCTTCAATGTGGTGAAGCTTTCTCCAGCCCCAGAGGATCCAATCCCAGGTCGACGTCCACAGCCACCTCCACCACCAGTTCTGGTAAACAACCAAGAAGAGTACGAAGTGGAACGGATCCTAGACAGCCGACTCTTTAGGAATAAGCTTCAGTTCAAGGTCAAGTAGAAGGGCTACGGAATCGAGGACATCGGATCCTAGACAGCCGACTCTTTAGGAATAAGCTTCAGTTCAAGGTCAAGTAGAAGGGCTACGGAATCGAGGACATCTCCTAGGAGCCACAAGAGAATGTCCATGCCCCTGCCTTAGTCCGGGAATTCTATCAACAGCATCCCAATGCTCCCTGGGCAATCAGAGGCCTCTATTCTCTTTCCAAGGTAGACCAGGCCATCCAGAACTACTTCTATCCAGCACATCGAGACGCCGCGCTCTAGAGGGGGGGTGATGTCAGAGGACTCCTCATTTCGATGTCAGGGGACTCCTCATTTCTTCCTTTTCTCACTCCTTATCTCTTCACTCTCCTTCCATTCATTCTCTTATTTCTTCTGACATTATTTCATTTCACTGTTTCTATTCTTTCAACACTATCTGTTAGTACTACTCTCAGCCCTTGAGATGCTCTGGTTCTTTAGCCACCATTCAGACAAGTGTGGGCCCACTCAGCACCGCTTCTAGACCGCTTATATAAGCCAGAGTTTGCCAGAGTTTGCCCCTTATTTGTACAAGTGTTTGTGTAGGCAATTTTCAAGTTTTTAAGGTTTTGTTGTACTGTACAGTTGTTTCCCATGCTTCAGAGGCCCCAGAAGCGTCCAACCTGGCATAGGGAATCCCTAGACTTGTTCTCTTTGGATCTCCCTCTGCCAGGTGAGTAGTTATTATGATATTGTCAGTACATACTCTAATACACTTTGGATCTCTCTCTGCCAGCTATGTGACTGAGCCACAGCCTCTAGAGGTCGCCCTTACAACTGGAGTGTAATACCTTTGTTGTCAAAATGATTTTTCAGTTCCTCCTCAATGAATTCCTTTGCCCCATCGCATCAAACGGTTGTAACTTTGTTGCTGGACTTCAGTTCGAAATGAGCCTGAAAAGACGTAAAATGTTTATCTGCATGATCCTTCTTTGGCAGTAAGACAGTACTCCCATAGTTCAAGTAGTCATCTAGAATAGAATGAAAATATAAGGACTTCCCGTTGGCAAACTGTGTGGGAAACAGACCACAAGAATCCATATGTAGAAGTTCACAAACTACAGTAGCCTGGTGGTTATGATTGTTGAATGGTCAGGCTGGTTGTTTACCAATTATGCAGGGTATACAATGATTGTCCTGAAAAGGACCTTTAAAATCAACCCCAGTCATGCAGTCTTTGGTCAATGTAAGCTGTGTAGTATTCTTGACAGGATGACCTAACTGACAATGCCACAAGGCAGGAGTGACCAAGATTTGGGAAAAATTCAATGAAGAGGATTCAATAGCCAAAAATGACAGGTCAGTCAGTCAGGAAACCAGGCAAAACAAAATCACAATGGAGGAAAGATAAACAATTTGGGACTGTAGCTTGTAAGGATTTGCCACGAAGTTGAGACAATTCCGAGAAGTAAATCGTGGTGGTCTCCTTGTTAAAACACAACTCTAAGTTGCAGTCGGTCATAAAGCCCACTGAAAGTAAGTTAATAGGCATATCCAGTGCATGAAGGCAATCCGAGAGAATAAGGATGATAGGCTGATCGTCAATGAAAACCCAGAAACAAACTTCACCATGCACGAGAGTATTCAGCTTGCCACAGTTTGCTGTGCCAACAGGGACAGTGAGATTCTCATGATATGACCAAAAAATATGTCTGTCACAAATAATGTGGGTCATACACCTGGAATCAAGGATAGCATTGAAACGGGAAGAGATGGAAGCAAAGATAACCAGATCAGTAGAGCTCACAAAGGCATGAAAGATAGGGGAAACTGAATCACTAGGTAAATCATACAGAGGAAGACTATTGCTATTGGTGTCATCATCAAGAACAGTAGGCAAAACAACGTCATCAAAAATGTTGGAGGAAATGGAAGTGGTAGTGGGAGAGACATCAAGCAAGAGATCCAAAACTGCAATAAGAGCTTGAGGCTGGGTCACTGGGTTGCAAGAGGAATTGGAACCAGATGGATGATGAGGTAAGGAGGTGTCAGGAATGGAAGACGGCTGGGAAGATGCTGAGGAAGGGATGGAAGAATGAGGAGGAGGTTGAGATCCAGATGACTTAGTCAAGGTTGAGCTAGATGCATGAAGACAATGATGGACATCAATATCAGTTTCAAGTATAGTGTCTGCCAACACATAAAAGTTAAATGTGCTCTCCGAATTGTTAGTCCACGACCAATGAACTTCTTTGTGCAAAAAGATAAAAGTGCAATGGTCAGGTATCCTATCCATGAACTTCTGAATCTTCTCATAAAGTCCCAGGAAGTTTGGGAAAGCTGGTTCACCATGATTCACCAAGCCTGCATATAAGAGAGTATGGCATTTGGAGTGCAATGCAGATTGAAGACTGAATCCTTGACATGCTGAGCAGAAGCCACACTCCCAACACTGAAACATTTCTGAAGAAAGTCTAAAAGGTCCTAAGCTGTCTGAACTAGGAAATTATGGAGACCACTATGGGCAGGAGGAAGGGAGTTAAAAATCTCAACAGAGAGTTTGCCCAAAATAATGTATGAGCAGACATTGTCATTCTTCCAAAAAGCCTCATAAGCCCAAGATGCATGCTGCATGGAGTGAGGTGGAGGTGAAGGTGCCACAACAACGTGGGATCATAAGGAGCACCCAGAGAAGGAATGGAACAGATGTGACCATCAAGACCCATGCGGTCAATCAAGGCCATGACAGGGTTTATTCACAGACCCCAATCTGCAGCAGAATTAAAACATGGGATGGTAGCAAGAGGAGGAAGCTTGGGGTCTGAAAAAGGTTCAGAAAAAATGGAAGGGGAAGACAATGCAGGTGAATTAGCATGAGTTTGATGGAAAGTCTGGGAAGAAGAAGGAAAAGGGAAACCAGGAGAAGAATGAGGAAAAGCAGGATAGAAATCAGGGTAAGAGTGCCAAGGATAAGGAAAAGGGAATGGTGGTGCTGGGGGAATATCAGAGGGACAAGAAACAGGAAAAGGAGCCTGAGAAAGCGAGGGTGGAACGAAAAGAGTAGGAGAAGGCACAGAGAGAAAAACGGAAGGAGAGCAAGAGTAAGGATAAGGGTGGAAGGGAACAGGAGAAGGTGGAGTGTAGCAAGGAACATCAACTGGAGGCTGAGATGGGGAAGGAGGCCTCATGCCAGGGGAGGCATGGAAAGAAGGAGGGTTCAAAGTGGAAGGACAAGAAGATGGAGCGGAAGTGGAACAAAACTGCAGAACAGCACTCAGAGGAAAAGAACAAATAAATTGTGATTGAACAGAACAAACTGGAGTGGGAACATGCAATGTATGCAGAGAAGCAGGATGAGAGGAGGAAGAAGCAGGCATAGGAGTATCATGCGACAGGGAAACAAAAGAATGAGACAAAGACGATGATATATATGGTTGATTCAGATGTGAACATTTATAGGAATGGGGAAATTTATGAGAAACGAGGGTATCAGAAGAAGTATCAGGAAATGTATGCAAATGAGGGGGTGGATTACAAGAAAAACCTGCAGATTGGGTGGAATGCCCCATGCCCTGTGGCCACTGAGCAGAGTCCCCAGGCTCTTAAAAGATTGTTGAGAGAAAGGATCAGACATCGTGATGACCCAGTAGAAAGGCTGCAGACCCTTGAAAGTGATGCACAAGAGGTCGAAAAAGACTGTGAAAATTCTCCAGAAAAGAGAAAGAGAGAATGCTTCTCGGTAACTCGGATAACTGGCAACCCTAGAGAGGGAAGCCCATAACCTATTAGACCAGATCCAAGAACCTACGGGACAGTCAAAGAATCCTCAGTGTACTGTCTTTGTGATAGAGAACAACTGAGGATGTCATGCCATGCAAGTGCAATCTCAAACCCTAGATCATGTGACCATGTAGACTCACTGACCCAATAGAATGCTGTACGTTCAACAACACTGTTATACCAGATGTAGTTTATTATGTAAGATAACTTCTTGTATTCACTCTAGTACTAGTCAATCTGACATTGCAGTCTGATTCTGTACTGTGTGAACCATTCAAGATTGTTCTAGCTTGTATTCTCCAGTTACATCTCAGTTCCTGCTCCAGAATTGACTTTTTCTATTATACCAACCTTTACCATGTTATATTTCATTCATCTAATTATGGAATCTGCTTCTAACAACCTACTCCTGTAGCTTCCTGTCTAACCAGCTGAGTGTGTAGCAATATTGCTTATCCCCAACTGCTTGTATCCCAGGCTTTTGTTGCTCCCATCTGCCTTGAAGTGTATCTCAGCCTACTCAGGTTTTACTAGGGAAATATGGACTAAAACAGTGTTTGGAAGCACTAGCCTACTCTTTTTCCATGTAGCAGGGGGGCAGTGCATTCCATAGCTCTTGTAGTGTGTCTCCTGTTGGTAGTGATGTGTATCAAAAGTTGAGCTGGCCTCTAGCACAATAATTGAATAAAAAAAATAGCACCTCAAGTTTGCTGAGTATTATCAAAACTGGACAATAGTTGATCTTTGTTTCATTGCAACTTTCTGTCAATTCTCCACTGTCCAGTTGTG
Source organism: Macrolepiota albuminosa (assembly GCA_027475525.1). Taxonomy (NCBI): domain Eukaryota; kingdom Fungi; phylum Basidiomycota; class Agaricomycetes; order Agaricales; family Agaricaceae; genus Macrolepiota; species Macrolepiota albuminosa. The sequence goes on from JAMWFC010000092.1 coordinate 1,057,434, forward strand.
ATGATATCATCATTGTGGGTATACAGGCACTAACAAAGAGGAGGTTCCTTAGAGTACCCTGTTGCACATTGGACAAGTTGAACAATACTCCTTTATTTTTCCTGTTTTACTTTATAGTTATACACTGTCTGTAAAAGTAGTTCTTTTAGACCAATATTCAGTCTGAGTGTAACTGTGGAACATCTACTTTGAAAATAGACCTTGGAATAATAATTCCAGGACTCTATTCAAAGGAGGTCTCCCTCATCCTCAATCATCTCAATAACCACAGTCCAGAACACCTGTCCCCATGGTAATCCACCATCATCTGGACCACGTTTGCATGACTTGCGCTCACAACACACAAACCGAGCTGGCTGCCCATTCCAGTACTGCTTGAGATTGAAAGATATCCCTCCGGGAAGACATAGTGCAAACGTGAAGTTGAAGTCGAGAAAGCCATTGCAAATGTCTGTTGTTAGCATGTCCTGGTGCACTCTTGTTTGTGGTGAAGACTGAAGAAAAGAAGAGAAACAAACCTCTGGCCCAAACATGATCTCTTGGCGATGCACGGCACTAGCAAAGTGCGCGCGACGTTGTGATGCATCTGCAAATACTAGATCTTTTTTTTCTTCCTTCTTGTCCTTCCAGTTGCCTCTGGATTTCTTCTTGTTGGTACTTACTATCAGTGATTCTTTAGGCTTCCCACTGGGCACTGCTAGATGGGAAGATGACGGAGCTAATACAGAGCCGTGTGCTAAGCTTCGACGACTTCCAGAGGTAGATGTATCTGCTCTGCGTGCAAGATGGAGCTGTGAGGTGTAATCGGACAGCGGACTCTTGGGCGGAAGATTTGTTGCGGTTCGACTTTGTATTGAAGGTGCTCCAGGTGTACATTGGCTGTTAAATCCATGATCGTGCTCAAAACGTGTGTGAACAAAATGTGGCATCGTTGCTATGAGTGGTGACAACGCCCACGGGTGCGTCTGCGACGTTAGATCGTGTTCTAATATTGGATCTATATACCTCCAGGAGTATAAGAAATCATTTGATGCTAAACTGTCTCATATTACACTCACTTCAAGAAATGCAGTATTGCGCCACTCCCCCATGGAAGTTTTAAAGGGCGATCGAAAGTGTTGCCAAAAAGCACATTGTCCGCTGAGATGTGCCCAAGGAATCTTCCTGTTTTTCCAAGTTGATCAAGTTCCCAGATGTCAAAACGACGAGATCTACCTCGGACCTGGATACTCCAGGTCATCCCATGGCGTTCCGGACGTTCAAAGTAGTCGTACGCATCTTTTTCTGGGCAAGTGAGGCCTTTAATGCACACAACCACCTCGCCCTCATACCGATCAGAAACGAGCGAGAAAGCATTTGTGGTATTGACAAGATGTGTGATGGGAGTGAGCATTGTACTAGTTCCAGCGAGAACACGAATACGGGGTGACATCACAAATTGAAAGAGGGTGGCCTGTTTAGTGAATCTCTTGTAGTTTACAGGAGAAGGCCAGAGACGAATGGACGTGTGATGATTGCACAATGGTCCTAGGGTATAAATAGTCTGAGGAGTGATATAGGATTCAACGTTGACAATTTTGCTCTGATGGAAACTCTTGCTGCGGATGTGAATTGTTTAATAACTTTCTTCTGCAGATAGCGAAATGGCCAAGTTAATATTAGAATTATTGCGTTTCTCATATTCCATAAGGATAGACCCCTTCTACGGCTTCTTGCTTATCTGTTCCGGTTGTGCCACGACATTACTGACCTTGCAAGTGTTCTGAACATTGAAGACGTCGCAGAGGCAAATCCCTGTAGTATGCATGCAGTATGGTCAATTAAACGAACGCTGAAGCTTGTAGGGCATGATCCTAAATTTTCATTAAGATTCCAATCGGGAGAAAAAAAAGATAAAGTTACAGTTCATAATCAAATTAGATCCAAAAGATGCAAGCAAAATTACTCAAGAATGGTAACAGATACACACCGGGCCGAAGTTGAGAGTTTGGACCACCCTTATTGGTGGGTATGTAAAAAATTGATACACAATACTTTACAATAGAGCAACAACATCCGCTTTGGAAATTTGAGGCGGCTACACCATCACCAAAGACCAACGTATTCTCAGTGGCTTTGAATTGAGTGTAAGTACAAGCAGAAGAATTAGTGAAAATTTACATCTAATCTGCTGGTTTCTCGAGAGTTGAGCTTTCAATACTCACTTAAAATACCTGGGGATTTATTTGCATCTCCAATCACAATTTCTGCCCTGAAACGCCGTGATGTTTACAAGAAAGAAGGTAAACCTCAGTCCACGTATGGTAATATTAGATATTAGATAAGTCCGAGCGATCAACAAACCACTAGACAAGGGTAACTTAATGGGTCTATGAAACCGTGCTGCAAAAGCCGACCAGTCCGCGGCTGTAAGCGTGTGATTATTGATTATTGATTATCTGCCAATGTAACTCAAACTTATCTCCGTTGTCATTGGTTAACGTTGTAAACGTGCGACCCCTTTCCAACGTTACTTATGGTCAAAAATGTCTGAACTCAGTCTAGTAGCTGGGAGCTTACGTCTTCTGGCCTCACACTTTTGTCGATATTAAGGCCTTCCTACAGCCTCAAAGGAATGAAACACGTCAGTGAACTTGTCAGTCAAGCCGTCTATCAAGATCCAGATCCATTTCAACGAGTGTCGCAAATTACTCGGCGGAGTGAATTACTATGGCGATGTCATCGGAAAGTCACCTAACGCAACCATCTTCATTGCGTCCCAGTTTCTAGGCATGCTTTGTCATTGATCCTTCCATGGAGTCCTCAAGCAAAACCAATTCCTGAAACCTAAAGGGTGAACAATACACCTGGGCTCTTCGTCCTTTGCGGTCCCTTAGCTTCGTCATGGACTCCCCGGTTCTTGCTGCTACCTTCCTCCAAATTGCCAAAGTGAGTACAATATCAAGTCAATCGCTCCCACCGATCACCATCGAATAGTATATGAACGGTTAGCCTTTCCTCCCAACACCATTCGCTTTCACTTATGGCATGCGTAGTCTGCAGTTTCGTTCTTCTGGTGAGGAGGCGTCTTCAGGTGTGGCGCAATGTGCTAAGTCACTGGCGCATCGTATTAGATATATGATTCCCTTTTGACTTTGGATATGGAGGTATATAAGGATAGTACTGGTCCATGATGTCGTTGACCAAAGTTTAGGTCGAATACATATGGAACGCCAAGTGGGGAGTTGGAAAAATCCTGTTTCTTTTAGAAAGATATCCAGCATTTATCGATGTTTTCATGATGGTCTACTGTACGTCTTTGGTCTTGAGTATCTTATTTATTCTTAATTCGTCTTTCCGCAGACGCCCTTGTCTCAGATCCCTCAAATAAAGCATGTTCAGCATCACCTTTCGCAGAAGTAGAACACTCATTGGATGATGCAGATGTGTAAAAGTCTGTATGCCGTGGCTGCTTGTAAGAGATCGTCCAATCTCATTGCTGACTTCTAACATCTCATACTCCTATATCAGGGTCTATCACGTTAGGTATTGGTATTGCAGAAGGTAAGCGATTTTTAGAGACGATCTACAACGAGCTCGACGAGCATTCATAGCAATCTTGATAATGCGAACGTATGCACTGTGGGCAAAGAGTCGTAGAATTCTGTTTTTCATTCTTATTTTATATATCGTAAGGCATGAGTCTCATTCCTCCTCAAACTATCTGTAAAACTCTATCAGTGCATCCTCATACCAGCCTTCGTTATTTTGATGTTGTTGTTGCATTCCAGAGAATGTAGGCCCTCGACTGACATAAGCGTATTCTAGCGTTGATTGACCGCGTTGCAGATGGAAGTCCTCCTCTCCCATCAGTGAAAGGATGCTATCGAACGGAAGGAACAGACATCACATTTATCGACTTTCTGTTACTCAGCGTTTTTGAAACAAGTATGTTTTTTAAACTTACTCTGACCGTCTGACCTGACCATGGATATAGTTATTATGATTCTTACGATATGGGTCGGCTTAGTTCGTTATCGCCACTGCAGAAGTCCTCTCGTAGTTACTCTTTACCGCGACGGAATACTTTATTTCATTTGGCTATTCCGTGAGTCCTGCCCAATCATATAATGAAATCATTCTTAACAGTATATCTTAGTGATATCCCTTGGAAATATCATCGTTCTCGTTGCTGGCCCGGTGAGCATCAGCCAGACCACGACCAATAATTTGACTGATATATGCGATCTATGCAAATTATAGCCCGAATTCTTTGATCTCATCACTACGTAAGCCTCTTTCTAACCGCTACCGATTATCTGATCGTGTCGTCCGAATCGTCCCTATTCAGCTTTCAGAGGGTGATGCACAGTAGTCTCTCAACCCGCATCCTCCTTCATGCTCGTGCTGCCGCAGATTCTAGTATCAGTAACGGTCGTTCACTCACAACGATAACAGACATTCAATTCAAGCCTCGGGAGACCTTCCATGCCGCAAACGTCTCGGACAATAGGACCGCACCCTAGCCCCCGGTCACGATATATGGACTCATACTGCGTGCTATTTGTCAAACGCCACCAGCACTGCAAGCGTATAGAAGAAGACGTGAAACCAGCTCTGGACTTTTGCCTGAGCTTCAAGCTTCAAGCTTCAAGGCTTGCTGGGGAATACCTGTGCTTTACTATATTGTAGTATTATGCATTAGATAACGCTTGGTAGATCAACAGAGTCGAAGGGTCTAATATTATGAAACGTGCTGTAAGGGTTGTATTGAGTGTCACCGAGGACCAAACCGGCTCTGGATAGGAAAATAATCATACCCAAGTCGAGCATGAAAACCCATATGGAAGCCGTCATTAGGGAAGGTACCAGGCTGGAGGATGACACCTTCATCCAGAGGGTGTAATAAGCGGGGTTTTAGTAAGTAATAGGCCCGACTGTTGTTGCAGAGGTGAAGGAAATAAGGTTGTCGGTGTAATACAAGGAAGCCGAGGCGGGGTTTTAGTGGGTGAGAAATGGGATCGGATGATACGACTCCCAAGGGCCTGTAGTCCCACACATGTGCGTAAACACATTTCCTCGCGGAGAATTCAAGAAGCTACCCCTCTAGAAGTGGAACCTGGTTTTAACCCCAGGTGTGTAGTCCAGCGGGCACGAGAACCTCGCCAAGGGCGTCGGTTCCCGTGCTACCACAAACGCTACTCCAAAAAAAAAAGGTTGTCGGTGTATTCTCGGATCAATATACCTATTTTGGATTACTGACTTGAAAATTATTCTACCTGACTACCTCACGGATTTTTCCTTCAACCTCGACGCAGTCCTGGGTAGGAGGCTGGTAATTTGCCCTATTTCGCACCTACTGATCCCATGATTTTCAAGGTTTGGCAAATTATGGGCAAAATGCTGTACATGCGCGAAGGCCTCCGAAAACGTTTCCTACCCTGCAACATCGATACAATATAGAGAAGATAAGAAGATCCAATAAAAGATCAGTTTCAGCTATTCAGGGTATGGGTTCTTAGTGCATGGCCAGACTGTAATTTAGGGTCTGTCCCACCACAGCTTCATGATGCAACACCGTGGTATGGAATCTCACAACTGGTAGGATTGAATATAATTCCGTAGGCGAACAGTATATACCTACCCATCCCCCTCCCTCCTCACCACCTCCCTCAGCACCCGTCTAAACCTCACTGCCCACCACCCCCTTTCCTCCCTCTCCTCTCTCCGCTGCACCTCCCCACCCGCCCCTGCTCCCTCTCCGCCCACACAAAGTATCATTGACGGGCTTTTTGGCATCGGTAAACCCGACGCCACAAGCACCCGCACAGCTTCGTGCGTGTCAACCGCCGGGTCCAGATGCATGCCATCGCACGACGCATGATCTCCGCTACTGTACTGCCCAGGCGTAGAAAGCGCACACACAGTCATGCGCTGTGCGCGCACGAACGCTGTCACCCACTGACGTTTCTCCTCGTCCATATCCACTTCCTCACCCCTCGGTGCGGGAACCTCCAAATGCAAAACAAACACCGAGCTCCTGTCTAAATCCCTATTCAGCGTCTGATTAACCCGCTTCGCGTCAACTGCGAACACTTCAATCGTAATAACCTCTTAAAAAGAAAAAAAAACCGTCAGGCGGATACCAAATAACACAATGAAGCCAGTATGAACCGTGTTCATCCGCTGGCACCTCATTCTCATTCTCATTTCCTTCATGAGGGCACCTAACATCCAAAACCCTCGTCATCCCAATATGATTCAATAACGTCCACATTCCGTCCTCCTCCTCCACACCTTCCCCTTCCCCTTCTTCCCCCGACCCAACCGCAGCAAGCACCAACAAGTCCGCAAACACCCAGACCCTTACCGGCGTCCCCCTCGCACCACGTGGCGCCAGACTTGGACTCGACGACATTGGTCTCCCAGACTCCCTCCCTTTCTTCGTAAACGGCATCCTAAACGACGAGAAAAACACCGACGACGCGCCCGAAGAACTGTGCTCACACGAGCTTGTCGACCCCGTTCCCGTTCCCGACCCCGTCCTCGCGCGTCCTCTGCCCCACTCACCCCGTTCCCGCTGCGTTGCAGCACTCCCAGCATTAACCCCCGGAGGAAAATACCGGAACAGCGCCCCTATCCCCACTCCACCCGGAAGATCGTTTGCTTGCACGTCTACGAGATGCAGGATCCCGTGATGCAGGAGCCGGCGTTCCCTCGTTGCAAGGTGCCTCGTCGAAGAAGAGGAAGATGAAGAAGAGGCGGGACCTCGTATGCGCGCTGCGAAGTGTTGTATCAAGTCGTACTCGTCCTCACGGAGTTTAACCTCCGTCATAACACGTATTAGCATCTCCGTCGAACGTGCCAGCGCCAGAGTCGGCATGTAGTCTCTGTGGCTCTTGGGCGTCAGCTCCAACAGCCGCTACCACACCAATTCAGCACTCTCTCTCTCACGACGATGAGCGGAAGGACTCACATTAAACAACCCGGGCAACCTCGCAAGCAAATTGACCGGCTCTATCAAAAACCTCTGAAAATTCCACCCCTCACATTCGCCCTCCTTCTCTCGCAGCCTCACAAACTCCCCAAACTCACTCTCCTCGCTCCCCACCATCTCCTCTACAACCCCAACCACACACTCCAAATTCACCAAATACGGCTGGTACACCTCCAGCCGCGGCACGAAGACCCTAACTGCCTCTGCCACTTGCTGCACCATGGGGTACTGCGCGTCGCGCGCCGCCGCCAGTGCCCCTAGGATCTGCGTGTGGAGGACCACGATGTCCTCGAGCCAGTCCAGCAGTCGCGCGATCTCAGTTGGCACCCCCGCGATCCACGCTTTCGTATCCTGCACGCGCAGCGGCAGGATGAACACCTTCACGAAGACTTGCAGACGCTTCACGAACGACTCTTCGCACTCGCAAATCTCCATTATGACGTCCTGCCGTCGCGTCTCCGTGGCCTCTGCCTCGACATCGTCCAGTGACCCGGTGGGTGCCGGTGGCGGTGGTGGCGGGGGCGGGCTGACTAACCGCGGACCCGGCCGACGGTCTTCCGATGCCCTACGAGCCGAGATAGGCAGCGGACTCGGCGTTCTAAACACAACGCTCGAACGCAGACCCTTCTCTGCACTCGCCTAATGTCCCCTTCCGATCAGAAGTGAAAATAAACAAGAAGTAAACCCCAACTCACTCTTCTTACCGCTCTTCCCTGGCCAAGTTTCCGGAACAGCGTCTCGGCCGCAGGGCTCAGCTCCGACTCGCTGTCGTCGCCCCAGTACATGCTTCCCACCGACGACAGGTCGCTTTCCGCATGCGGCAGCGTATGTCGGCGGTCTTCGCATGCATGTTCCTTGTCATTGTCATCGTCATTGGCGCTGACGCCTTCCCGGCGCTGCTGGCCGGTGATACGCGGTCCTTTCTGAGCACCAGTGCCCGAACTCCGCCGACCCGCTGACATCCTCTTCTCCTCACTATTGCTCTTATCGCCAATCACAGGCTGCGTATTGGGACTTGCAGAACGATGGTACACAGAATGTCGGCGTACCGCCGCGGGATTGGCGGGTGTGTCGATCTGTGGTATAATTGGTGATTTTGACCTTGACGAGGGTTCGCATTGAGTTTGTGTTTGTACTTTGAGGATCGGCGTGCGAGACGGCCCGGGTTGACACGTTTTTAGCAGAGAAGTGCGCGATTTCGTGGTGGATGCGCCGTCGGGGTTGGGCGATACAAGGAACGTGGGTGTTGGTGTATGACTTGCGCTCCTCGGACGCGATCTGCGAGTACTAGAAGAAGGTAAAACTCTGGCCTCTCGATATTCCTGCCCGTGTGCCGAGTCGACATCGGCATCCACTCTTTGTGCAATTTCAGTGAATATCTGAGACCCACTAATAGCTACACCTTCCTCTCCGTCATAGTCGCTTTCACCCTCTGTCGGATTAACATCAAGGTGGAGATTTGACACTATATCACGAAGCGCTTCCCGACGCCGCTTATGCTCTGAAGGTACGTCAACGATAAAGTTGTCCGGTTGTGCCCTGCTTGTTACGCGGTGTGTTGAACGGAGAGACATATCTGGGTGTGACGTGGATACTTGACGCGAAACACCACTTTTGCTCTTTTTCTTCTCCTTCTCCGAGCTGAGACCAATCCCTAGTCCTACTAACTGACTTCCACCAAGAGAATCCCGCCTCGACCCACTGCGTGCTTCCTGCCGTTTCTCATCTTCAGTTTCTAGAGTCAATTTAGAAACTCCACGTGGAACGATGAGCTGACGACGATCTCTGCCTCTTGGCTTCTCTTGGCCATCGACATCAGACTCGTCAGTAGACCACCAAGTACCGGCTCCTGTGCGTCTTGAATGAAAGCGCGGTATACCAGACGATTGTAGGCGGGGCGTTAGCTGGACATCGGATTGTTCAATGATCTCAGTCATTGTTGGCTGATTTGCAAGGGAAGCAGGTGTTGGTAGGATATCTGGATCCGTGCGTGACCTGGAGCGTATAGTGTGATTGGCTCGTTTCGAAACGTTCTGCAAATAAAAGATCGGTCTCACCGGAGACACAGAAAAAAAGTTGGAAAGATATATGCTCACTGTTGATTTACAGCTCAACCCACCTGTACCTTCAGAAATCGGAGCAGGGGTAGTATCATTTTTGGGCATTTTCTTGAGTATACTACGAAGAGTGCTAGATGGCGAATTGTCTGAAGCTTTCAAGTGTAATTTTGGCGCTGGTGGTCGTAGTGTGGGTCTTGGCGTTTTTGCTGGTGTATTGGTTGTCAAGGCGTCAGCAGGAGAGCTGAGTCCCCTCGTCGACGGATCAGGAGTAACGGACTTTGCAATTGGTTTTTCTCGCGACGCGTGCGATGGCGACAGAGATCGCGAAGATCTAGATGTCCCAGAAGGCCGAGGTATGCTGAGGTGGGATGTGCTAGAAGGCTCTGGTTGCGATGGCGATTTCGTCATTCGGTCAATGGTGTCACGAAGAGATGGAAGAAGGTTGGCTTCAAGCTGAGGTAGATCGTTCAGCAGGCTTTCACGTCGGCTGCGTCGAGGTGACTTGGGCGGGACCGGGGGCTTGTCTTCCATGGTTGGACGGGGTTTAAACTCGAACGATGACTGTGAATCTGGTTCTGCGTCATAAGGATAGGCAGAAATAAAGGCGCGAGTGTTTAAATCGTTCGAATTGCTTTTTGTTGTGTCTGTAATGTGCTTGTTCCCCTCGTACCGGATACCTGCGGCAGCAGCGTAATGAGAGGGGGGTAGAAAGGGGCGCGACGTTGCTACATGAGGCAATCGAGTGCGCGATTGGCTTCGGTAAGTGTTGTTACGCGCCAGCGACATCGTAGACGCGTTGAACGACGCGATCTTTCGTCCCTTTCGTGATGGCTAAGATATTTCGCGCATTCACCAGCAAATCTACTCGGATGTACCCGACTAAAGGCCTGGGAGTTCACTGAGAGGTTTTCTGGCAGCGTGGCTCTGACTAAACACAGAATGAAGTTGAGGTCCAAGGGCCTATTGAAATTAATGGAAGCTGTCTTGATGCTTTATACAAGAGAAGGTCCGTTCAACTTGTGACGCGAGGCGACGATCACCGATTCCCTTTAGTGTTGAGCGATCGACTCAAGTTCGAAGACAGTTGAGAAGTTGATCCAGTATGCCAGACTGTCGCTAGTCATGGCATTAGTCTCGTCACTTTCTAAACAGAAACACAACGCAGACTTCGGTCCTCGGCCTTGTTAAAAGCCTTCGATACACCTTAGTACGAATTTCTTTACCTTAAAGCGCTTCGCCATTCAGGCTGAGTTTTAAGAAGAGCCTCAAATAAAAGACAATTATGTTGTAAAGTCTTCGCTTCTATCTGGACGCAGATAAGCTTGACAGATCAACGTTTCAACGTTCAACCACTTGCGCGACCACTGTAGTTTTTTCACCCTTTCTGACGTTCACACACTTTTGAAACGGGGTCGTTCGCAGCAATATGAAAAACCACGTATGTTAATGAGTCTTTATTCATTTTGAAGTGTCCACTAAGAACCCTTTTATACGTCATATGTTCTTATGGCATCTTCGATTTCCAGGTTCTTGACTACTGGTGTTGTCACCAAACTAAAACATGTATATTCTGGAAGAGTGTCCTAGAAGCGCGTAACTTGCACGGGGATGAGTTTAAATCCACCAGATAAGCCAGGTGTTGCCGGGGCTGGGGTTCTCTGGTCTCAGACTCTAAGGGATGTGCTACAATTCCCTCCCTGACTCTACATCACTCTTCTACGATATTGTGATGAAATACAACTCATGACTTGTGGTGCGTGTAATACCTCACAGTACGCATCAGCGGGTCATGCACACGACTACACCGATAAAGTCTTCTCATTCCAAATCGCTGTCGCTACGGCTCTTGCACTTTAAAACTCAGCTTTGATTATCATTTGTATCCAACTTTGCGACAGAACATTCCTGATATATACATACTTTGATATGTAAAACTCAGCATATCTTCTTACTTGATCCACGCAATAACGTCTTCTGCCCATTTCTCCCCCTGTCCTGATGAAAGGGCCAAATTGGGGCTGATGTGATTATGACCGTTAGCGACGAGCAACGCAGATTTCTTTCCGCTACTAGCTTCCAGCGCTTCTCCGAAACCTTCATTGCTTTTCAATAACCATTCCGGCTCCATCTCCGCTAAAACAAGCAGCGTACGCGGCAGCATCGCGAGTGTGGAAGCGGACGCATCTCGCAGTAACCCAAAAGATGATCTCTGGTTCATATGCTCAGCTCCCCCGTAATGTTGGGCTACAATCTTAAAGAAGGGAATACTAGGGTCTAAGTCTTCCCATTGATGAACTCCAGCATGCAAAATCAGGCCAGCGATCCTTGGGAGCAACGTGGCTTCGGGGGTTGGAGGAAGGATAATTGAGGCAAACGCATGAATGGCACCAGCAGAGTGACCCATCAGAAAGATGCCCTTAGTGTCAGGATTTGGGGTGGTTGGAGTCGTAAGACACTGGGGGTTCTTGATGATCCATAAAATGGCGTCGCGGACGTCCTCTGCGGCGCCAGGGAATATCGTGGAGGGAGCCAAACGGTAATCTGGTATGACGACTATGAATCCTCTATGGGCGAAGAACGATCCCACGGTGGCATAAACAAGGTCTGCGGGAGCAGGATATCGACGCTCTCCTGAAACGAAGCCCCCGCCATACACCCAGACTAAGATCTGTGTTTTACCAGTAGTGGATGGGGTAATGGGGTAGTAGACGTCGAGCTGAGAGTAGCACTTTTTTAAATGGCTTTGATGCATTGAAAGGGTAGGATTATATACCTGATGCCTGTCTGTGGGACCATACTGAAACGTTTCTCGAGGTATCTCTTGGATTTTGGTGCGATTTGCCTCCAACAATGGGAGGAATGTTGCCATCGCTATTGAAGACGAAGAAAACATCAGCTTCTCTTCAACCAAAAACCAAATGTAGTCCAGGTACGCACTTGGTTCGTTGATGTCAAGGATCTCTCTCGACTTAAATTGGGCAATCCTCTCCATAGCGTTGATTGTGGTCATGGTGAGTTCCAGATCAGAGCGAAGACAGTAAGAACTCGGGGCTTTGTAAGTTTGCAAAGATTCTCATCATCAATCATTCAAACCTAGTGGTCATGAGTACTAGTGGTTTAGGAAAGATTTTCACAGCATGATCAAGCCCAAATTGATGCTCTGGATTCTCATGATCTCGTCCCACTATCTAGTCTTAATATCTAGAAGAAAAACAGGTGGGTGGTGTCAATGTCTAGTTGATGCATACTTCTACGCATGCATGAGAAGTAACAATCTGTATAATTTGATCCCATCAATATTCTGTCCGCGACGTTTGAAATTGAATAGTTCACTAATGAATGGTCTAACCAAAGAATTCATATCCCTTTCAAGCAAATTGAAGCAAGTATGGATCCATTCAATGCTTAGGTGAATCTACAAATCAAGTTCAACAATTCACCACCCCAGACAATATGAATCCAGTAGATGTTCCTTTACCTCTTTTATAATTATAACAAGGGCCATCATGATTTTATCAAACCATACTTGAGATCAGAAATTCCTCATCACAGATTGAAATATTCTCAGGGATAACACTGTCTTCGGTATGCGTATTGGTAGCCACGCAAAGGCATAAAGTGTCACCGATGCACCTGGCAACTTTCATATGAGCGTGAAGCGAGGCTCAGGCTCTGCAAGGCGTAAAAATCTAAGGCAGAAATTGTTAGCGCCCGAACACACAATGACGACCGAACGCCCACAATGACGACACCACTGACCTCGATCACTCCTTTAACATATCACATCAAGGGACAAAGGCTTCTTTGTGTATACTTATATCGATGCTCGTCTATGTCGCACCCTCAGTCAATGAGTTTTCTCGATGAGTGTGTTGTTGAGCCTTCCCACTTACTTTAATCGTTTCTTCTAGTTTACTTTCTATTATAGGTACCCGTTATAGTCAATTATACTGAACTGAGGTTTACATTCTATTATAGTGTGACTTAGGTTCTAACAGAAATGGCTGCAAGCTATGAGTATACAGCACGTAGGTATGTAAATTAAGGAGAGAGAACAGCATCAGCGAACTCATCCACAAAATCACGGAGGCGTAGATAGTAGGGAATGGCAAACCTCCTAAACTCAGGATTACTCAACCCAAAAGCGGCGTGAGCATGATGCAAAGAACACCTCTTAACGACAGTCTTGTGAAATGGATAATTTCCCCTCGCCACCGCGTCACAAAGCTCCTTTGTTACCGGAATCTTGAAAAAGGTCGGGCGCGTGCCAACCATAGCAACCCCTGGAATGACCATGACGTCCATCTCCGGTAATCCCTGACCCCTCCGTGTATTGTAGTTGATTTGACAAGCTGCAATTGCCCGTGCCATGAGCTGTGCGTCAACATAACGGTCTCCATTCTTGTCCCCCTGGACAACGAGAAAGATATTGCCAAAGGTGTTTAACAAACCATAGGGGTTCATCAAACAAACATCAGTCTCAGCCCTGCACGACACATTCCCAGCCATGAGCAATGGAATAGGATAACGAGTCACCACGACGCGATTGTATTTTTCGAACCCGAGATACTTGAAGAGAGATAGACAAAGAAGGTCGGCCAAAATTGTTTCGGCTTAAAATGAATAAGCATGGAAGAGTACGCATTTCAGTGAGTAACAAACTAGATTGAGTCTCGATCATGTACAAATAGCTGAGAATGCTCTGCACCTGAGGATCATCAACCTCGGCCCCGGCGTATCGAAAGAGATCCGGATTGATGTGATTAGGAAGATCAGGAACAAGACCGAAGAATTGAGAGGGAGTTTCTTCCACAATGTGAATATCGAAACCGTCGAGCTGGTCTTCGGACCATTCGCTATTAGACATAATGCATACTAGTAGATTCTTAGGACGAGCCACCCGCGAACCATGAGATTTATATACTGCCAAGGAAATCCCCACGATCACGACAAACTGGCTCCTATGAAACCTGGCGACTGACAGTCGACTGCTCTTTATCCAAATCGCTTCGGTGAGGTTCTACCAAATTGTTATACATATCCAGCGATATGAATTCATGTCTGAAACAGAGGACAGTGCGAGATCGCAATCTAAGCATGAGATATATTAATGCTAGGAGGAGCTCTCAACTCGAAGGGTTCTCAGCAGGATCCACTGTTGGTTGAGCAACCTCCTCTTCCAGTGAAGATGCAGGCGAGAAGGAGTACCCATGAGTTGATAATGCAATACAGTTGTTGGTTGAGCAACCTCCTCTTCCAGTGAAGATGCAGGCGAGAAGGAGTACCCATGAGTTGATAATGCAATACAGTCTACGATTGGGCACATAATAATTACTGTGCCTCATCTGAGTCATCACAAATGCAGTTGGCTCGTGACATAATTAGCAAGCACCGTCTTAGCTTCGTCTCCCAAGCTCAAGCTTTGAGTCATCACAAATGCAGTTGGCTCGTGACATAATTAGCAAGCACCGTCTTAGCTTCGTCTCCCAAGCTCAAGCTTATATAAAGCGGTCACTTCGTTCCCCCGGTTCGCACGCATACTAACACTAAACACAATGAGCTCCGAAAACCACAGCACATTTGATCTCTTCCCGTCCCTTCGTCCCGTCTACATCTCTCATTCCCAAGCACTGGCCAGGCATTAGTACGGAGTCAACTGCGGCGCTGCAAGAAGTCTTGAAAGATAATCACGTCAAGTGGAACATCTTCTTCAACGACAGTGGATTCCATAAGTGGGTGCCATCCATGACGTACGTGCAATGTCAGACTGATTATCGACTGGTTAGCCATATTGCACATCGAGCGATTGCATATTGGGCTCTCGGTGCTGCAGGTGATCTGATCAAGGCGGGCTACAAAGCTGATAGTAGTTATCAACGTCCTGCGTTTCAATCGCCTGAGAAGATCACGGAGAAGAATTTCAAAGATCATTTGGGAGACCGACAGTGCGTCTTGACTATCTTCTATCGTACCACTTGATTTACCATCGGAAGAATTTCAAAGATCATTTGGGAGACCGACAGTGCGTCTTGACTATCTTCTATCGTACCACTTGATTTACCATCGTTCAACAGGTTCTATGAGGCCTATCTAGCTTTCTTCACTGATCTTGTCCGCCAAGAGGGAGCTGCCGCTGCTGTCGAGCAATACATCTTTTCCAAGGACGTCAATATTGACCCTTCTGCACCGAAGAAGCCTGATATGTTCAATCGTTTCCTCGGAGGGCTCGTTCATCCAATGATTCATCTTGGATATGGCCTCGAATTCAACCTTCCAGGCATGGTCATTGAAGGCAAGTGACGATATAATGACGTCATATGTCGGTTCCAAATTGTTGATGATCCACTCACAGGTCTGGCTGAAGCCGCCGTCCATTCTGATGACTCGGCCACTAGAATCCCTGACGATTTCTTCGACTATTCTGGCATAGTAAAGGGAAGTGCGGAGGACACTTTCTCTCTCTTCAAGTCGCTCCTCGTATCGTCCACCGAGTCCAAGTTGGCCGGTGATCATCGTGCCCATGTCTTTACCGTCGTGGCCAGAATCCTCAAGGACCCAGAACTTGGCAAAGTGCCAGATACAGATTCAGGAATGTTTATATACACCATGCAAAATCACGCGTCCAAAATCATCAAGTACATGGCCGACTGGGGTGTCGATGCGACGGACTCGGCCGACGTAGATGACAAGGTGCAGCAGCTTAGCTGGTTAAACTCTATTCTCTATGGCATAGGAGGCTGGTCGAAAGACAAGCCTTTCAATGCCGACTTCTTCCAGTAAGTCGTTTGTGAGGTTCATCTTGCAGTGCAATTCTGACACTCAATGAAGTATGCATCTGGTGACATCGTCAATTTTCCTTGCCTCGTACGTGCCATACTTGAAGCCATCATCTCTTGAACACCTGCTACGCGGATATCTCCTCGTCTCCCTCGGCTGGTGGATCAGCCGTGGCCGCCCTGCTCTGAAGATCGCTGAATTTTACGCCTCCACTACCTCTTACCCGTCACCATCCGGCGTCCTTCCCTCCCCACACAAAGACGCCTTGCAGCTTACGGACCCGACCAAGGTCATCACGCCCAACCCCTGGCTATCGATTATACAAACGAGCATCGTACATCCGGACGACCACCTGCCGAAGCTTCAGAGGGCGTTGGCTCATTATGCGTCCTTGTATGGCACTAGGGAGGCAGGACAGAGTGACTTTGTTGGGACGGAGTTGGAGGGCGCGGAGAAGCTTGACGGGAGTTTGTTCATCCGGGTTGCGGGGCTCACTGCGGAAAGGCTTGGGAGGGTCAGGGAGGGTCAGGAGGCAGGGCACTGGGACAGGAATGGGTTTTATCAGGCTAAGCTTTGATTTTTGTAGGCAGATTTATAGGTAGAGATGATCATGGTTATCGAGTCATCTTCGCCCAGATCTAGTGGGAACAGCGATTTTATTCGTCCATCGGCGGTATGGCAACATCGAACACAACTAAGCAAAAGACTTTGAAAGAAAATCAGACAAAATCATGTTCAAAGTGACGGCGATTAAGCGGTGTTACAATGAAATCGAGTCAATATAACTGTACATGTATGTATATATAGCGGCTACCATCAAATCATGATCATTTGAAGAGACAAGTGCAACCCTCCATATTCTCCCATTGTAACGATTCGATGGTTGTTTCAGCCAATTAAGCGAATGTAAAGAGAAAAATCATCATGATGACAGATGTACAAAAACTATATATAACAGGAGTTGAGAGTTTTTACCGAAAAGTTCATAAACTAACATCGTAAGTATGTAATGTAACTAGAGTGACGCACCACGCCACGTTCACTATTAACTTTTACATATCAACTACTAAAGACTGAGCTTCGTGGTCCCGGACCAGGGACCTGGACCTGCAGATACGTTGCCGGCGATCCCATATTTGCAAATGTATTCTTGATATCCCTCACTTGCTGCGCACTTAGTCCGCCAACGCCAGTCTGATAATACTGAGCGCTGTTAGCAAGCGTCGTCAAAGGATTCATATGATATCCACTCGGAGTGACCATTCCCAGATGGTGTTGTGGCTGTTGCACCGTCGACCCATTCGCGGTTGTAGGAGAGTTATTGATAGTAGGAGAGGAGTGGGTAGAGACTTTAAGCTCATTGATTTGACTTAGGTCACCTGGGCACTGTACCACACCGTTGTTGAGATGCTGTGATGCAGTTACGGGAACAACGTCAGGAGCAGTTGCATTGGCAGCATTATTGACGCCAACACCGACATGTGGCATCGTCATCGCTGCACGGCCGAACCCATTCGCGGTGACAGTATGAGGAACTGGCGTTACCACGCTTGTTGAAGTAGGAGGTTCTGACACAGCCGGAATACTTTGCACACTCTGTGACACTGCAGATTGCGAACGCATGCCTCCATTCGAAGATATGCGCATGTGCGGCACGCCGGGCGGCGGTGGCATCTTTATCTGTTGTTGCATCGGGACGACAGTACTGCCAGCGGATGTCGGTGGTTTCGTGAGAGATTGGGGGAACCCTTTAGGTGGCGGAAGACGTTGGGGACGGCGAAACTGGTGATTCGGATTTATGCCAAGCCTAAACGGGACGACCGTACGCGGGTGACCGTCGATGATAGCTGAGATCGAAGGGTCTGTCACCATATTTTGATGATCCGCTTCGCCGAAGAAGGTCATCATTTGCGACATATATCGCGGCGAATAGTCGTCTACAAGAACTCTGTTTTGCTCATCTGATCCATCTGGACCGGTGGCTGGCTCATCGTCGCTGTCGAAACGCCACCTTGCAGCGGATCTTCTTTGCCTCTCTGCCTCCTCCGGATCAGCCATATTCACATCTTCATCATCCTTTTCAAAAAGCGTAGAACGCCTGGTAGCGATGATGGAGCGTGGTACAGCATCTCGCCTGTCGACTAGCATCCGACCACCACGACCAACACGCGTGCGAACCGCACGAGACTGACGTCTGCCTTCGAGAATTGGCCTGCCATCAGTTTCGGAGGGCTGGAAGTTGACAGGAATATACTTGAAAAGTCGGTTAACGATGGGAACAAGCGGGGTCTGGTAAGGGTTCTACAGAAAGTCAGGCGTGACCCTCAATTGACCATGATTGCACTTACATCAACTTGGTCCTCCCAATGATGATCTCTTTCTTTCTGCCGATTGAGCGCGGACTCCACAGCTTCATTGATCAGGGAAGTACGCTCCGAAGGCCGAATAGCAACCTCTACAACACGAAGGGGAGTTCCAGGCTCCGGCCTGGCCTTCGCAGGACGTCTGTACATGGCAATTAGGGTCATACAAGCGTGCACTGAAAACTTCGACATACATATTCTCTGTCTTCTTCAGCTTTTCCTTATCAACAAGGAGCTCCTCGTCGCCACGGTCTCCTAAAGAAGCATATTTTCTTTTGAGATCGACGAGGCCCATCCGCTTTTCCCACACTTGCTGCGAACTTTGCGCTACCTCTTTCTTACGCGTCTCTCGCTCAAGCAAAGACCTTGCAAGCTCCAGAGGATAAGTTAATTCAGTTTGGAGACGGATGAGCTTGTCTGATGCAGGTGCTTGTTGTGCACGAGTCTTGCGGACAGCCTTAATCTCGCGTCGGCGGAAACAAATGTAGGATTCGTTAAGCGTATCAGATTCGTCAAACTATATTATCAGAAGACATAGAAGAAAATGCACGGATTGATCGGTTGCACCACTCACATTAAGAGTAGGTATAATGCGGTGTCCTCCACGCTCTAGTCGTCTCTCCTTCCAATATGGATAGATGACACGTGCTATTCGAAGAAGGCTCTGCGGAGGTGGGATCCATGAAGGTACAGAGAAAGATGCGAAAGTCGGAGCAGGTAAAGGAGCTGAGAAAGTTTCTTGATATTCCTGAAAAGAGGGGAAAGTCATCCCATGCTCAAGTCCCTGAAACAGTGTCAGTGAAAAATTCTTCACAGCAGTCAAGGCCACGCAGCCACGCACATGGTGAAGATACTCCGTCTTTTCATGCGTCACCTTTTCGTACAAACCCATTACAAGCTCAAATTCATCCTCTGTAATAATGAGAGCTTGTGACGCCTCAGGCTCCTTGCCTTTGCCCTTTGCGCTACGTGCGGAGGTGCGCGTGGTTGAGGACACGCTGCCTTGCATACTAGTGCCCTCGCCACGGGCCTCCTCATTATTCCTGTCGAGCCACTCCTTATCGCGTTCGTCTATGTAATACGTAAAGCCTTCCGCGAGAGCGCTGCTACATGCTTCTTCGGTAGTGGTGGATGAAGCAAGGTAAGACACGGTATCTTTCCATCTGTCAGGGGGATAAAGGTCCTTGTAGTTTTCCACAAGACCGGTTGAGTCCGGTGTGGGGATGAATGCGGCGGGTGGCGCATGGTGGCGCGATTTGTCGCTGGCCGCCGCCCCACGCGTAGATCGTGACGTAAGAGGCGTGTGATGCGAGTGTGCAGAGAGGACAGCTTGAAGGTGATGTTCCTAATTTGGAAAGATGGGTCAGCACATTGGTCAGCAAACCGCGGGTCGCACAGCCACACAGCTTGAAGGTGATGTTCCTAATTTGGAAAGATGGGTCAGCACATTGGTCAGCAAACCGCGGGTCGCACAGCCACGAAAAAGGGGGGGCAAAGAATGGCGACAAAGGCGACAGCGAAGGGCTTACATTGGCGTCCTCAGCATCGACACCAGCAACAAGGTTGGTGAGCCGATTTTTCTCTTCATCCTCGTCCGGAATAAGTAGCACATCGGCCTCGTGGTCGTCGCCTTGGACGATCCTAAGTCGGGTCTTCTGGGTAATCCTAGCGCGCGGTCGAGACGGTGCGCCGGTGTGAAGATTTCGGGGCATGTCATGAAGCACGTAGTTAAAGAGTTTTGGAGGGTGAATAAGTTAGAGGGGCTGGGGTTTGTGGCTCGCCGTCGTACTCGCTGGCCGCCTCGTTTGCTCGGATTTTGGCCGAAAAATTGATTCGGGCCGAAAATTCAACGTGAACGGAAGCTTGTTTGTCACACAAACACAAACACATGTCCCATTTGATGTGTTCACGCGGTTGAGCACATGGAGACACGCTTCGTATCCCCAGTCGCTTGTCAGTACATTCTGCAGGATGGTCAGCGACTGAGAAATAGTAATTTTCGGCGCACCACCAGAGCCTACCATTTTATTGATGAAGCGGCGTTTTTGCTGTGTTTGTCAGTGAGACTACAATACTGAGAGAACTATGCTACGTCAACTACTCTCTGTCGAAACTATCAATGATAAGTGAGAAGGTAGAAGCGTAGAACATACCTCGTGTGTCTGAAATCAAGTCCACCACTGTCAAGCGTGAAGGTCGCGACCGTGGTGGAAGGCACGTTGACTTGAGATAACCAAAAGAGAAAAAGTGGGACTAAGCGTCGGAGAGAAGAATTCCTTGCACACCTTTGTGGTTATGCAGTGAAGGATATAGTGAAGGATAGGCATCTTGACTAAAAGGTCGACGATTTGCGGTTGATTCATGGAAGACAGTGAGGCCTGATGGAGAAATAATTGACTTGTCAAACAGAGACAGAGACGCATTGTAAAGACTTCGAATTCCTGCTTTTCTATCTGTAAGATGCCTAGATAAGAATATCAACGGCCTAAACATGCCAAAATTGGACATATTTCCCCATACCTTCGTGACGCACACTGCACGCATAGGCAAAGCAGCAATAGGAACAGATGATTCGACCGATGTACTTCAAGAAAGCTCTCTACCTGAGAGATCAATGTAATTGGCTGGCCATGTTTAGAGGTCCAATCATTGTCTCCCCTTCATGACGAAATCCAACACTGCTACACTGTCTACAAGGCAGTTCAGTTACAGAAATGGCAAATTTGAGTCTTGAAAAGATAGACGTACTCCTCTTGACTTGATTCGAAAAATCATCCTTCAGATCGACAAAGTCGACCAAGGTAGGATCTCGGAAACCCAATGGAAGCCGAGTAAAATTGATTGAATATCGAAAAATGAAGGAAATATATAGCATATACGACAGAATACATCCTGTAAAGGAGAGACGTAAGCGGGCATAGGACAACATGATAAGGATACCGAGGCGTACCAATCGATACTTTACAGTCCTTCTCCTAATTCCAATGTTACCACCTATCGTATGGATTAGAAATAAAAATTGACAAGAGCCCGTCTCAGGCTGTCACACCTATCACATAGACAGAAGGTGCGAATGGCAGGCACAACAATGGTCGGCACAAATGTCGTCCACCACGATTCAGGAAAATTGAACGGTCGCAAAAAATAACATCGCCGCAGTAGCAAGGGTAGACAAGAGATTCAGATGAACATCTTATCCATGCCCCAAGTTCCAATTTGCAGGAGATGTGAAACCCACCCGGGTTCCAAGACGACGCAGATTTAGCTTGTCCTATTCACCGTGACGCAGGAAAAGAAAAAATTGATGGATAGATACGTCTAGTCACTGAGAGCGCTGCTCTTTAGCATAGATGAGTGAGAGAACAAGGCGATTACGTTGGGACGAAGTTGGTGGGCTGAGGACAAGAGCCTTGACTTGCAAGTCGAGCATACCGCACGTGGGGCAACAAACATCGGCAATCTCCGAGTGCTTCGAACCTTATTTTGCACAACTGACTGGCATTTCTGGGTAAGAGCAGACTTTGGAAATAGCCTACAATCTGGGAATTCATTCCGGCAGGAGAATGATACCATTCGCGCGACATCCATTTCATGCTCATCCAGTTTTGCCGTCCAATCTGCGGGCATCATCAATAATACTAATGAAGGAACATCGGCCATGCTCGGGAATTCGGTCGTCGAAGTGCTCCTTAAGCGTTATCAAGGTTTCAAACCAGTAATTATAACATGCACTTCCACAAAACTGACGTGCAAGTTGTTGTAGTTACGCCCCACAATAATTTGCCCTCTTTGCCCTCCTACTTGAGATACAGTAACGTGGAGCTCTTGAACTGGCGAGTGAAGGTCACATTAATCGAGCACCTTTTGCCATTGTATAAGCCCGATTCCGTCAGAAATCACTTCTGCACTGCGACCAACTTTAACTCTCCGAATTTCCTATCGTACTGAAACCCCATCTAATATGATTGCTCACAATAAATTGATGTTGATGTTCAGGAAAGGAAACTCAATGCTCACTCACAAACATTTTACAAGCACATCCTTCAGGACGCCACTGTTATGAACAGCTGGTGACATTTCCAGATTCGGCATCGGTTACTTTTTGAATGAAACGGTTAACAGACCGAATTTCCTAAGCAGTAAGCGAATTTAAGTTTTCGCCACAGACCAATCTCTATTTTAGTCAACATTGTTTACAGACCGAATTTCCTAAGCAGTAAGCGAATTTAAGTTTTCGCCACAGACCAATCTCTATTTTAGTCAACATTGTTTAAACGCTGCTGATTAGAGCTATATGTGGAAACAGTCTTGCCAGCAACCGCATTTCGGACCGGCATATAGCTAGAGTCATCCAAAGTGACCCATAAATGAGGATTTTGGAGACTGCTTGTCTAGTCAATGGACAATTTTCAGTTTCTAGTAGCTCTTCTAACAAAGCGTTCTGTGCACAAAGTCCCTTGGGACCTCAAGCCGATACTAAGCGATGCAGGTCAATTACTTGATCTTTATATGAGAAAGCTTTCGGGGCCACATCATGGGCGGGGGCACTGGTAGGAGGTACATAATGATGGTCGTTTATACCGCCGGAAGCTGCACTACTGAGCTAAAGGGCGGGAGTAAACAAACTAGTACTCTACTCCTGTTGTAGGCATTGTGTTCATTTCTGGCTCGTGGCTCGTGTGTTTTCTTAAGCTTCTGTTAAACAGATAGTTCGGTGTGTGATGACAGTGCATGTGCATGATGGCTCGGTCACGTCACAATTTGCTCAGGTGTTGTTTACCTCGTGTCTCGTCTCCTTTCCGTGGTCTTCCTTCGTGCTCCGTGTACGTGGGGCGTGCTTTGACCTCCCTGGCGTGCAATTAGATGTTTTGCCATTTCCGCGTTAGGTGTGTGTGTGAGAGAGAGTGTGTGTAGGGTATTCCTTTCTCACTCTCCGCCCTCACCCTTCCTGTTTTCGACCGTCCCCTCTTCCTCCACTGGCCCGTGCCTCTCTCCATCCTTCTCCAACATGTCTCTTCGTCTTCGTCGTTTTCTTGGTCCTCCTCTCTGGCCTGCTGTCGTTCGATCACTTTTCCCCTGTCTTCGTGAACGCCCCTGTCTTGGTCGAAAACTTCACGATCACTTCCAATCCATCCTTCGTGCCCAGTGGCACTCCTGGTTCGAGATTTTCGTCGGCATCCATTAAAATGTGTCGTTGGTTGACATTAATCATGTATCATACTATGTAAGGCGAGTCAATGTATATATAAAATGTCACGCATCATGATGGTCAATATGAAACAGCAATCTACCGCTTATTCCATGGCCGTACTAGCTATAACTATGTTCCATGGATCCACTGGGCGTCGGACCAATTTGTAATTCATCATTTAAACTTTGGGAAAAGAAATGAAGCTTCTCTGAATGCCCGAATACAAAGCGTCATCCACCTTGAAGATCATGGATGGCTACCACTGGGCCTTGAGAAGTTCTGAGCACATGGCGGTACGGAGCCTAAGAAAATTTCCCTTTGACAACGCTTACTCTTACCTCCCTGGTACACGGAAAGCATGAGAGGTTATACATATCTGGAGGTATTTGTACATGATGTGAGTTGTAGAAGCCAAAAACCACATGGTTGTTGGATCTACACGGCTGGCCACCGGTCGTGTCACACACCCGTACAGCTTTCGGGCTTATCCTTCCTCCGCTGGAAACGTTCCTCCTCTTCTACGATGATGGTGTCTAGTCTAGGTTGCAAATAACAAATATGCTCAGGAATACAAGAGCTGAGATTTCCGTCGGCCGGGATAGTCTTATGTACATAGTACAATTGATGCAGACCAGAGTGATCGAGGTGTGTGGGCACGTAATGGAAGAGCTTTGTTCAATTTTTGAGATGGTTCCTAGATCCGGATTATTGTTCCGATCATATCCCACATTCACAATTCTCTCCTGCCGGAAAAATTCATGTAGAAAAACAAGGTTGAACCACGCTCGCTTTTTCCTTTCTTCCTTATCGTCGGAGCATTGAGCACCGTGAGGCTACTATGGCCAGATTCATTGACGCTCTTAACGATGGGGTAAGTTAAACCTTGGAAATCTACTCGGGTTATTTGTGCTTATCGCCTTCTACAAGGTCGCTCATACTTTCGTGGGACGATATTTCAAATTAGAGGGCTCAGGGGCTACCAAAGAACGTGCTGGAGCGCGGTTCCTTGTACGTTGCCGTATGTTTTCTCGTCTATGTCGACCACTGAACTCGATGGACCACTCATAGACGGAGATTCGTGCTGGTCTTACAACATGGGTATGTTCAGAAACTCTACGTCGGCGGAAACGTAATGACTATTGTACACTTCTACAGGCTGCCATGGCTTACATTGTGAAGTTCATTCTACCATCGTCCCCGCCTGTATCCACTCAAAGCACGATAGATATCCGTCAACGCCTCTATCCTTTCCGATTCAGGCGGTACTTGTACCTGTACCGCTGAAGATCTATGCGTAACCGACACTGTCTACCAGGCTTGCTTGGCAGAAGTACGGGTGGATCTCATCACCACCACAGCCGCTGTTTCTGCGCTTGCTTCCTTTCTAATGGGTCTTCTCGCTAACCTTCCGGTTGGGCTCGCACCGGGTCTGGGCCTTAATGCTTACGTATGTATCACTTGAGTTCTCTGACCTATTCAAGCTGATCTTTTGATAGTTCGCTTACTCAGTAGTGGGTTTCCATGGTTCAGGGATCATCACCTATGGCGAGGCACTGGCTGCTGTATTTTTAGAAGGGTACACCATTGTTCATTGATGTGGTGTTCGAACAATATGTACTGATACCGCTGCAGATGGGTGTTCTTCATCTTGTCCTTACTTGGGCTTCGTCAATGGCTTGTTCGTATCATGCCCCAGTCTTTAGTGTTGGCTGTTGGCGCCGGAATTGGTCTATTCATTGCGTAAGTCGTTCACAGCATATTTCGAGAAACAAGCGGAGCTAAAGAGATTGGCAGTTTCATCGGATTGTGTGAGTGTGATACTCAGCATATGCTTTGAATATGATTGACGCCTGCTTTAGCTCCCAGTGGTCTTAGTGTCATTGGAGGTGATAAATCCACACTCGTAGGGCTCGGTGGATGTTTACCAAAGAGTGTGTATACCGCTATATTTATGTTTCAGCTACTTAGTCATTTCTAGACTGGATTAGCCCTGACATGCCGAACTACTGTGCTGGTGGTGTTCTCCGTAGCCCCACGATGTGGCTTGGGATCTTTTTGGGAGGGTATGTTCGTTTATCTGAATTATATATAACTGGTAGCTGACAGGGTTGTCGTAGTATCCTCACCACCCTCCTGATGCTTTATCGTGTTCGTGGTGCTATCCTCATCGGAATTTTTATTGTGTCAATTGTTTCATGGCCGCGTCCGACACCTGTCACCTTCTTCCCTCATACCGAGGCTGGCGATGCCCTCTTTGATTTCTTCAAGAAGGTCGTCACTTTCCATCCTATTAATAAGATCGGCCACGCGATTGACGTGAGTCTAATCACCTTCCTCGCTGGGGAATCAGAATTCATCTAACAACTTTTGGGTTAGTTTAACTATAGAAACGGCAAAGTGTGGTATGCACTCATCACCTTCTTGTATGTCGATATTCTTGGTACGTTCATATATATACTGCCCAAGTTGGAAGCTACTAAGATTCTTGAATGCAGATACTACGGGGTAAGGATCAATTCTTACTTCATTAACGCCATCCTAACTAGCATGTAGTACACTTTACTCCATGGCGAAGTTTGCTGGCCTACGTGACCCCGTCACGATGGACTTCGAGAACTCAACAATTGCTTACTGCGTTGATGCATTCTCGATCAGTATGGGTGCACTCATGGGCACCAGCCCCGTCACATCATTCGTTGAGAGTGCTACCGGTATCTCAGAAGGTGGCAAGACAGGTCTCACAGCCATGACAACTGGTCTCGCCTTCTTCGTTTCTGTTTTCTTCGCACCGATCTTCTCGTCCATTCCTGGATGGGCAACGGGTGGTGCACTTGTTATTGTTGGATCTCTTATGATTCGAAAGTGAGTCTGAGTAAGTCGAGTGTCAGAATATGGGATACTAAGTGTTATTAGTGTCAAGGAGATCAACTGGAATTACATCGGAGATGCTGTGCCTGCTTTTCTCACTCTTGTCATTATCCCTCTGAGTTACAAGTGCGTGCTCTTACAATCATTGACTTGATCTTATATCTGAGCTACTCTGGATCCATAGCATCGCTTACGGTGTCATTGCCGGCATCCTCTCCTATCTGCTCATTAATGGGATTCCTTGGATACTGCGCAAAGTCACCAATGACCGCATCATCCCGCCTAACTACTACGAGGAGTCAGAAGAATGGATTATTCCTCCAGGAAGGATCTACCCTGGCTGGGTGTACGTCCCTTTTCAATGCCTTCCCCCACCTGATCGACAACTCTGATTCCTTTCAACAGCGACTTCCTCCTTCGTCGGAAGCGCTCTGATGCAGACTCCGCTTACGAGGCTGACAGGACTCAGTCCGATGTCACCACTGAGGGCGAGATAGAGAAACGAGCCTCAATATGAAAGAAAAATCTATGGCTGACAGGACTCAGTCCGATGTCACCACTGAGGGCGAGATAGAGAAACGAGCCTCAATATGAAAGAAAAATCTATCGAGTTTGTTTAAATCTCGTCGCACGCCCGCATGGCTATCCCTTCGTTTCACTGCTAGGAAATTTATTTGTTTTATTCCGTACGATTGTGGTTGACTGGTCTACCTATGTTATAAATTATATACCCTTAGATCTAGTGCAGACGTTCCATACTGTTCTCTCAGCGTGTTACCAACTAGCAGTGCTCTGACAGATTTGGTTGATTTTGTCTGGATTTGTATGAACAAGTTACATGACACTTACTCAGAAACTGAGTTGGATTTCAACTACTAGTTCTCAACGACTTCCGCACAAACTTGAACACAGCAATTGTTTAAAGCTCATATGTTTCTTGGCCTCTGTTTTGTAACACTGTCTTGTGAATGCAGATTTTGTTCACCAAGTAGTCAAAAGTTTTGAGGGCATGATCGCTGTGGATCCTAAACAATGGCTTGACAAGAACAATCATTTGTTCACCAAGTAGTCAAAAGTTTTGAGGGCATGATCGCTGTGGATCCTAAACAATGGCTTGACAAGAACAATCACCCTTCACATCTCTTTCGCCATCCTCAATCTTCACTTTCCTGAACGTTACGGTAGCCTTGGAGGAGGCGGCCTGAGTAGTGTATGTAACGTCTGCTGATAATACCGTTCAGGATCTGGTCTGACCTTGGAGAACATAGGCTTTTACGACTTGTACCACGCTAGCGCCCCGCATTTCGGAATGACTCTGGAATGTTTATTATCCAAGCAGAAGTGTCCGGAGCCTGCATTTATTCTACGTGCGAAAGCTGGCGCATCCCAGGCTTCCCGCTCAGCACTCCCCATCGAGGTCTTAGACAGCATATTCCGATTCCTTTCGAAGTCGCTGGCGCATCCCAGGCTTCCCGCTCAGCACTCCCCATCGAGGTCTTAGACAGCATATTCCGATTCCTTTCGAAGTCAGAGCTATTGCCTGTATTGAGTGCTAATCGGGTGTTCAACAACGTTGCCACTAGGGTACTCTATCACACCATTGAAGAGCTGGAGCCTTTGACATCTATCGTTGTGCTTCGGAAGCTCGACCGTGAACCCCGATTACAACCGCTAGTGCGGAAACTTGAAATCAATTGGGCATCGTCGACTACAATCGAACCTACACGCAATCTTTACTCTCTACTACATCGTGTGTTGACGAAGCTCAAAGGACTGACGGCGCTGTCGGTAGAGTTGCCGCGACCAGGAAGCCATATATGGATTCTCAGCGGTTGTTCCTTCACCCTGCGTCACTTTTCTACCTCTATGCCCTGCGACGCGCGTCTAGCACAATACTTGGATTCCCAACCATCCTTGACGGACCTCTCGTTGCGTGGACACCACAATGGTACCGACATCATGCCATCGCTACTCGGTCTCTTTTCCGGAGCAGAGGCGGTGGACAATAGCTTTACGTTACTACCCACGTCGCTTCCAAAGCTCACGTCCCTCCGCGCTGTCCACGGCGGTCCAAGTGTCATTGCCTCTGTGGTGAAAGGTCGCCCTATTCAAGCGGCTTCAATCGCTCTTTTCCCTTCGACATCGTCAGAATCTTTAAGATCCTTGTCCTTATCTTCAGCTCCATTACGGCGGCTCAGCATAATGAGTTTTGATTCCACGGTACAAGATTATCTTGTGACTGAGCTTGCGATGCGCTTTCCTCATTTAGAGGCACTTCATGTAGTTATATTATTATCCGAGTTTACAGATGCAAGTGTGCATTCATATCATCATCCATCGGAACACTAATCTATGTTCAGGAGTCACTGCGAAAGCTAGGACCCTCATTCGCCCCCTTTAAATCATTACAGGTATGTGGTGGAACTGCCCTGTCTCAGCACCCATTTGACAATGATAATTTAGTATATCACATTCATGGCTGCGACAGATCGTGTTGCCTCATCAAACGAAGAAAAAGCCATCGCTAAAATTTGGCACCGATGGTGCCCAACGCTTAAAACCATAATACTCCCTAGAGGCCAAGTATGGTTCTCGGAAGGACCAGAGGGACAGTTGGAATGGAGCTCTCTAGATACGGACGATTGAACCTATACTCAATATGTTCGCTCAGACTTGTCCATAACCCCAGCTGAAATGACAGATTAGGTGCTGAGATGATTCGTCTATGTTAACACTGTGTTTTGTTCGTCCTGGACATATGAACGCCTGGCTTCTCTTGCGCTCGTGATAAAGACAAAGGAGTCCTGTGATGAGGCTGTCTTGTATGCTGGCATGATTGTGTTTTCAGGAGGACCCGGTCGCAACCCTCAAACTAAGGATCAAGGCAGACTTTTTCTTACGTTTGAAGCATTTACGTACAACTGGCAACACTCCTGAAGTCCGCCGAAATGCACAGTCGTGATTCATGAGAGTTTAGTGTGGCAGTCGATTTTCATCTATTAGTGTTATTGCGCGGCTCGCTCTAACTATGTGCAGCTGTATATGGATCAACTAATGACGAATGGTTAAACCATTCAATCATGGATGGATGGATCCT